>SJYW01014187.1:781047-867623 GCA_006410735.1 Raphicerus campestris
AACATTTCAATGCACTAACTTTTCTAGGAAATACATTCACAAGTCAACATCTTTCCTCAACATAAAACTATGGTGAAAATATAAGATCACATAAAGAAAATAAATGGGGGAGCCAAGGCTTTTCTTATTTTATTCCACTTACTAAATGAAATAACATGAAATTTTTATTTAAATAAATTTAGGGATCTTTTGCCAGAGGTCCAGTTTCTGTACTTGGGCCACTCTACTGGAATATGCTGGATTGTAACTCCTCAAACATAGTTTTACACAGGAAAAGCCAAACACCATGCTAGTCAATTAACGGATTTCAGTGTTTATCAACAACAGCTGTCATGTCCTCAATGTCAAATGACCTATGGTGGGTCAGCCAAGAGCTGAGGGGCCTTCACCCCACTGTTTCCAAGCCAAGTAAAGTAATAAATGAGACTGTCACCGTTCCTACATAACACACACATCCAAACACACAAACCTAAGCACACACACGAGCGCCACCAACAGGAAAGCACCTTATCTCCCCTGAAGTGGGAACACACACAGCGAGCATGCTACTGCTGACCCAGTTCCCCTCACGAGCTGAAAGAGATCAGAATATGAAGCAGACTGGTTTCCTGGCCCCTTATGAGCTGAAAGAGATCAGAATATGAAGCAGACTGGTTTCCTGGCTAATTTATCCACTGGTAGATACCACATCTTCATTTATAGTGACTGTATCCATGTGATATTTTCTTATCAAATAAAACTGAATTCTGCTTAAAATAATTCTCTCTTCTCTCATCCGTCTTGAGAGTAGAAACAGCACAGCACAGACACCTGTGCTAACAGGCCATGCCGCGTTTTCTCTTTTGTTCTTTTTCATGGAACTGTTACATCATTCAAATGGCTCTGCTTATGGTTATTAAAGAATTAAATAGTGTAACCTCATTTTTCCATGCCTAGGCTCAGCTAGAAATAAAAAGTTAGTGAATTATGATTAAAAGTGTGGTTAGAAATTAATCTTTAAACAATAATTGTATTTGAGCAACACAGGGCATGACATATTAGTTCGTAAAATGGCAAAACTAAATATTAATTCACACAACAGTGAAAGCAAACGGCATAATAAGTGACCATTTGATGACTCTTTATTGTTTTCTGAAGAAAAGGGTTTTATTCCCCCACAACCCTGTATTTAAGAACATTTCATACCCATATACACTTAGAGGACCTACATTAACCTAGAATTTTCTTTGACACTTTCTCTCTTAAATGATAGCAAAGAGTTGTAAATACCAGCCAATTACATTTTGTTGCAGAAATCACTTCAATTTCACGCTTCTCTAATGTATAGTGCCTATTAAATTACCTGCATGATCACAGTCAAAATCTTATTTCCATACTGAACTATCACTGCACGACTACTCTGCCATGCAAAATATACTACAAATTTAATTAAAATTGATATAATCATAAATGTATTATTTTGTCATAGTAGTTTTTAGAGGAACACATCAAAACTGGGTTAGACTGTAACAACATTTTTTTACATACAAAACTTAAAAAAGGATGTCTTTCTCTTAATGTTTAAGAAATGAATGGTCAAAAATTTTTAAATTTTTCCTTACATAGTTTCTTCAAAAGGCATAACCTCCAAATGCCAATGCACAGTTAAAGATTTTGGTTTTCTCAATGTTACTGAAATCTTGATAGACACCTTTTCTTAAGAATAATAAAGTATGATACAGATACATAATAAGCCTTTAAAAAATACCTGAGAGGTCTTGCCTGGGGATTGCCTGCTTCTACATATGGATGTAAATAATCCTTTATGTAGAGATCAGCAGCACTATTAGAATGGGTGCAAATGAGAATCCTGCTGAAATAAATGGTGCAAATAAAAAGAATGATACAACACAAAACTATTCAAGCAGTTTAACACCAAAAAAAAGCAGAGGCCATTTTAATATAAAACATTTCCCTCAACCTCCTCAGTAACCTCTAACATACTCAATTATGCTTTTAGGTACTTATTCTTAAAGTGTAATTACTCTCTAAGCTGTAAAGGCGACAACTTCCCCCAAATTATTTTTTAAATCACATAAAATTATTTTTTAAAAACCCAACCCTTTTAACTCTTAATATTTATCATAACTCTTAGCAGATTCGGCATTTTGATGACTATTTAAAAGCTACCATTCTCTATGTCACCAATTTTTCAAAACAATATGCTTTCAGAAAATTCAAATTTTAGTGCTTTGGGGTCTGAGTGTGGGCTCTTTTGGGGTCTTTTTATAATTCTATTTTTAAAAACCTCACAAGCAAGATGGAAACTGTCTTGCTAGCCCGTGCTCCGCTTTCACAACAAGGATACAAGCCGTACTGATGAGATCAGAGCACACGCACCACCGACTCACCTGGCCTCCTGCTGCTGGAGGATGTGCTTGACGGCCTGAGCTAGAGTGAATGTTTTGCCTGTCCCATACGGGCCGATGATGAGGACAGGAGGCAACTGTATTGAAAGTGGGGTTGTGATGGCCAGAACAGCCTCTTTCTGTTTTGCATTTAGACGAGGATCCNGAGCTAGAGTGAATGTTTTGCCTGTCCCATACGGGCCGATGATGAGGACAGGAGGCAACTGTATTGAAAGTGGGGTTGTGATGGCCAGAACAGCCTCTTTCTGTTTTGCATTTAGACGAGGATCCAACTGTTCATCCCACTGCCTAAAGAAAATTAAAATGCAAGTTATTTTAAACATCACATGACATATAGGTATCCTGAATTTCAATGAACCACTAAAAATACTGAAATAACACAGCATCTATAATAACAAATGCCTATTCTAAGACCACATGTTAGAAATTCCCAAACAGAGTCAGTACAGGGAGCTTCACTACGATGATCCGAACTCACTGCAGTTGTCGTGTCCTTTCCAGGCCCACGAGACTCTGATAACTCACCTAAAGACACCACAGCACACCTCTAGCTGAGCTGCTGCCATGTCTATAAACAGTCAGAGCAGTGTCTCAAAAATGCACTTTCCCTCTTTCATAAAAGCACCAGAAAACTTCTTTCTGGTAATAATGTATTAGCAGTTTCTTTGCATAGCAAATTAAATGCCAAAGGGAAACTAATTTTCAAATTCTAAACCACTGCAAGATTTCTCAGTAAAATCTAAAACAAAAGAAAAATAAAAACCTCTGTGTAACACTGATTAAGAGATGTCAAACTTTTATAAAGATCTTAATTTAGGAAATAAGAGGTTTTGTTCATGGTGCTTTTTAGGTCTACCATATCCTGTAACTTTTCTATTCATTCTATTAATTTTTGAGAGTTTGATACTGAAACTTCAACTAAAAATCTTAATCCATCTACCCAAAAAATAATCTTATAATAGAACTTTATGTAACTTTTTTCTGTATTCTCCAAGTTTCCTATAAATGTACTATCATACTTTCATAATTTAAAAAAGAAAACGGTTTAAGGCCAAACAAGATGAAACATTTTCTAATATCTCCACACACAGTAAGACAGGTGTGCTGTATTCTTCAGGGCAGAGACACCTGTCACGGCGGCTCGACTGGCTCTGTAAGGAGGTCCATCTCATTAGCGTCACTTCTCTGACTTGGCTAATTTTGAAGATTTAAGTGGACAGCAGATGCTGAAAGGGATCAAACTAAGTGGAGAATCAACAGCATTCTTTCTCACAACTACAATTATAGTACTAAAGATTGCAACAACTATGCAAAAATGAGAGAGATGTGAACCAAAATAGGAAGGGTGTGTGTAAAGAGACTCCTGGAAATTTTGCGAAAAGGCCTACAAAACAATCCTGAAATAGGAGAACATGGTTTAGACAGAACAATTCCCACTCTATGAGGCTACACTCTACTTAGAAGCTTGCTATTAATGGAAAATCTTAACTCTTTCAGTTTTAAAAAAAGTATAACAAATGCTATGTATTATTATAGAAAATTTCAAACAAATTCTACTAGTGTAAAACCTTAGAAAACGAATTTTAACCATATAAGCATGTCATTACTTATTTTTCCGATATTTACATTTTTTTAAAGTAAAAACCAAAAGGACTCTGACCAGTGACACTAGATTTCCTAGAAGCAATTCACTAAAAATGCAAGGACTCCCTCATCCAATTTATTTACTCACAATTCTGCCAGTACCCAGCAATGCTCCATCTTCTGTAAGTAAGGAAATTGCTTTAGCTGAATACTGAGTCCAAATCTAATCTATGTGGCAGACATTGTGGAATGGGTCCCCCTCAAACCATCCATAGCACCCTTCTCTACCTCCTCGATGAGTGAACCTAGCCAGCAATTATACTCCTTTCTCCAGTCTCTGGAGACCCAACTCTGGTCTAAGCGGAGAGGAAAAAGGAGGTCTTGTCCTCACTGGCACTGTTGAGCCCCTGCACCAGCCTTAGACCACTGAGCTCTGGATCTCAGTTACTACTTGCTTAAGGCACAGTTAGTTCAGCAAACTGCTACCTGCATCCATACTGACCACTGTGATTCTACGATGCCTCACCCCAAGAGCTCCCTTATCTGTACATGGAGATAATCACATTCCATCAGATAGATATTTTAAAGATCAAATAAGATAATGCATGCAAGTTATTAAGAAAAACAGTTGAGCAACAAGTACAAAATTAATGCTGACTTCTATTACTATAATATTTTCTGAAGATTTCAGAAAAGTAAGATATTATTATATTATTTGACCAGGGCACACTTTTGAAAATAAAAGAATGTTCTTAAAATGCCCTCTCATCTCTCAAATTTGGAAACTTTAATGAGACAGATATTAGATTATCTATACATACCTAAGTAAAATCTAAGAGATTAATAATAGATTTATAGGTATAATTCTAAAATATGTTGGTATCTTTTATTTATATTGGCCATTCTATTTGTCAGTTGCTTCAGTGTAAATAAATGCCTCAGAGGAGATCGGAACCTTTCTCATGTGTTGTCTCTCTAGTTTGTAGTTATGAATAATGAACCTGTATAGAAAGCGAATAAGCAAAATCAACTGTCTTTATTTATTGTACCACCTGCCTAATAAAGAAGAAGATTTATAATAAACATGCTTGTAAAACTTCTCTCTGATTTTCACAATTAAAAAAAATGTAAAGTCTCTCCATTTACAGGTTATTTTATTTCCTGAACCAATTTAATATTAAGCTCTTTTTTCCCCTGGTCTAATGCATTGTTATTATTAATTTACAGGCTACATCCTCAAGAGTAATTTCTCAATTTCATTTATCTTTGCATATTTCACCTTATCCCAGAAAAGATTTTAAGTAGCTAACAGTTTCTTAAAACTCCTAGACTCAGATACATTTTAATTGCTATTTAAATTACAGTGGTATGAAATCTCTTTCTGCTAGAAAGGGTTCTGCTACTTGACATTTCCTTACTGTTGCAGTTAACACTATCAGTGGTATCTGAATATGCTGCTATATACAAAATATTTTTCAGAAGTGAGTATATCAAGGAAACACTTAAAAGTTTACTGGTATGGCTTCACATTTAAAATCCTAATTTTCTTCTTTAAACACGAGATTCTTATTAGCTTAAATGTGTCATATATTAATAATGTGCAAGGCCATGCTGGAGATCTACAGAGAAATAAGATATGGTCTCTTCCAAAAAGCTCAGAGTCTAATGGGAACAGAAATGTATACAACTGAGAAAAATTAACTTTGGAGAAATTATGCTTGAAAGTATAAAACTGACAGAAACGAGCACCTAAGTAGCATCAGCAAGTATCTCTCTGGCGCAATAACGAGACGGCAAGGTCAGGTTCATTTTCTTTAGGAGAGGGCACTTAAGCCGAGCTAAAGCTTAAAGGGCAGACAGATTCTCCAATAGATCAACACTGGGCAAAGATGGTTTCAGGGAGAAAGAAAAAAACAGAGCTAGAACACAGGGCTGGGGAGGGGGAACACAGTTTAATGAGTAGGAAGTTTCAGTTTTACAAGATGAGAGAGTTCTGGAGGTTATGCAACACTGTGAATATAGTTAGCACTCGACCATACACTTAAAAATGGTTAGGGTGGTGAGCCTCACGTAGATTTTACCAATTTTTTCCTTTTTTAAAGGTCTTTTTTTAAAGATAAGGAAGCAAGTAAGTGCAGGGCCAACTGAAGAAACATCAAGGCAATTCAATATGGCTAGTACACGAGGATTTAGAGGAAGAAAGGGACAGTAAAGTAGGAAAAGCTACGAGAAACCTGAGAAACCTGAAAAGATACTACTGGAAAGCACCGTCCGTCAATGAGACGCATAACGGGAGTTTTGTGTTAGGACGTTCAGATTTCATCTGCATATGAAGGGGGTGCCTTCAGAGGTGTGTATGCAATGAAATGAAATGATTATTTTAGCAAAACAACTTTGGAAGAAAGAAATGTGGGTTAGCCCACAGAACTAGTGGGACTGGCGACGGGCTTGAAGGCTACCAGAATAATGCAGCTCTAAAGACGCACCGGTCTCCGGACGGAGGAGGAAGCACGCAGAGAAGCCAATCGCGCCAGAGCTGGAAAGAGAAGGCGGCAGGGGTTTCTACAACTGGCAGACCTCTGACTGCTCTCAGCAGAGCGAGAGAGCAGAGAGCAGAGGTTACAGGGTGGATAAATAAGAATGCCAGAACCAGGCTGACTGCTTCCACTCAAGAATGCTGGCAATGAAAAGAAAAGCAGGGAAGGGGCGGGAGGAGTCAGGGAGAGCGGGGAGGAGACGCGGACCTCCTGCTGGAAGCTGCATTTCGCTTTGTTCTGGTTTTAGGGCCGGAAGCGACGGACGTGCGGGGAAGTGATGTGAGTCACGTCCAGGCCTGGCCCACAGAAACTTCCCCCGCGACCCTTTTTGCTCCTGCTTCCCTGTCTGCCAGCTCCTGTCAACACCGAGGGTGACCCTGGAAATCACTTATTAAAGATAACCAGAGCCTCTGTCAGAGACGGAGCAGGGCCCCTCCCATGGCTGGACTGACACAAGCGATGACAAAATAACCCATTTTGTACAGCCACTGAGATTTTAAAGAAAGGTGGAGTGAGCTGAGCCTAGGTGGGGGCTAAGAGGATAAACCAGTGAGACAGTGAAAAGAAGGTGCAGGCATAGGGCAATCTGGAGACAAACAGAAGGGTCGTATTTAACTACATGCAGCGATGTGTAAAGAAAGTTAAGCAGAAAAACATTCACACAGTGATTAATTTTATAGCGTCTTCTATGATGCATCCTCCATTTTTTCTTAAATTACAAAAATGTGCTTCATATTTAAAAACCATTTTAAATTAACTCTTTGAATCACTTTTAAAAAGGCCCTGGATTTCCTATTCAACTTCTACTCAGAAATATTCCTAAATTGCGTGGCATCAATCGATCAAATTACATCTGTTGAGAAAAGCAAAGGAACTCATTCAGGCTCTGAGGGAGAGTGAAGAGAAGAGATGAGGAGCTCCAAGTGCTTCATTCTAAGCGTTCCTGCACTCTCTTTTCTCAACTGAATACATGTCTCTGAAGGATATATGGAAATTTTCTTACAAACATGCTTGAGTTACTTGAACAGATATTCAGTTTAATATTAACATAACCTCTTGAACGAGGCATCGCTTTCTGTACCTGTTGGGACTCCAAGGTATGGTTGGAGCCATAGTGATGTCTGGAAACAAAACCCCATTGTCCTTGACCCTGTCTAGCGCATAATGCATTTCACAGAGGGGTAATCGATTTAGTTGAAACTGGAGTTCAACCTGAAATATTAAAAAAAAAAAGGGTCTTTAAAAAGCATTAAGGCAAACACGGATATTTTTCAGTTTGCTAGAATGCTCTACGGAGACCACCTTTTACAGGAGCCAAGTTTAGAGACGCCTTTAAAGTGCCATCATTGTCTAATTACAATTACTTATGTGTAATATTTGCTTTATTTAGTACCAGGCCCTGTTATATTCACTTCACATAGCACCAATGATATGTATACTATGATTAACCTCATTTGTCAACTAAAGAAACTGAAGCACTTAATTACTTAATCATTAAAAAAAGGTTATCTGATTCTACCATTCCTATGAAGAATATATTTGGTAAATTAGTAGAACATCTCTGAAATACCATCTCTCAAGGATTAAAACCAACCCTATGAAACTGTATTGATTCACTATGAATGAATAATATTCACCAAATGCTATATTTAGATATTAAAAAAAGCAGCTTTCCAGTTAAATATGGCAGACAGACTGAGCAGAGTTCATCTAAAAATCCATAAGGACACAAAATGCCAAGAGCAGATACGACTTCAGGTAAGAGCGGCCCCAGGACCTAGCTCAGTTCTTTTTAAACTGCTTTTCCATTGCTGATTTAAAACAGAAATCAGAAAGCTTGACCATGTATAAAAATGGAACATTTTAGATTTTACTTAAAGAGAATCGATTTTTCTCTGAAAGTCACCAAAGGTCTGATTCTCCACCCAACAGAATTAATACTCCAAGTCAACTGCACTTCTCGCTGCAGCAGAGAAAGGGAAATCAAACCAGAAGAGCATCAGCTAACAAGGAGACCAACCACAGCGAAGCCGCCACTCTTCAAAGCACACCTGTGTGTCGTAATCAGGTCGAAGATTAAGTTCTTCACAGCATTCCCTGGATATCCTTAAAAATATATATTCTTTTGTTTTTTCTTCAATAGTAGCTTCATAAACCTTCTCTTTGGTTCCCTGGGTCTGTACTAACTTCTCTTTAGGGACTGGTAATAAATAAACAGCATTGACTTTGGTCATCACCAGCCGTCCAGCCAAAGTATCTTCAGAAAGTGTTTCAGTAAGCTTAAAGCGACCAAAAAGTTGTCCATTCTGAGCATACTTTGCGCCTCCAGAAACTCCAGTGAGCATGAAGCTTGCTAGAATCTGCAACTGCACTTTAAGATTAAACCTAAATCAGAAGTAGAAAAATGAGTTTAAATTTTTTACATTCAAACATTTTTACATTCAAAACATTAAAACTAAATAAAAGAATAAAACAAAATAAAAATAAACAGAAAAATTAAAACTTAATTATCCATTATACTTTGCTGAGCTACAGATTGTTATCTTTCTGTCTTTAATCCAAGCTGGAAACAGCAAAACTTTAAGTGAAGGAATAAACTCTGAATGTTTACAGAAATGCATGCTTAGCTGTACTGAAGAATACACACGTTTTTAAGTCTGAGCATTTAAAATGAAGTTAAGAGTGATTTTTTTAAATAAAATGAAATGTCACGTACTATTTAATGTGAAAGCCTGTTTGAATATACCAGTGAGACAATCAAGACTTTAAAATCGCCTAAGCCAGAATGAAATGTATGTGTTGAAACTTCAACAGACTTTGATTAAGCTGATGCTTTCTAAGTAGTTCTTACCAAGAGTCTAACCATAAAATTTCACTTCCAGTACTGTTAATGAATAACATCCAGAATACATTTCTGCTTACACCTACACTGAGGCAGATCTCATGCCCAAATTACAGCAGGAGGAGTTCAGGGCTATCTTATCCCCCATTCCCACTCCATGCGCACATGTGAGCATGAAAGAGAACATGTGTGTGCAAGATGCACACAGAGGCAAGATTAACCCACAGGCAAGAAAGACGAAGGGAAAGAAAGATTTAAATTAACTCTTAATTAGCTCTTCTCCTTTGCCATTTTGAACTGCTGCTGTGTGAGAGAAGACAAAGTGGTAACAATAGGAACATTTTATTTTTCGTAATACGGTTTAAAAATTTCCAAGAAAAAATTTACTTGTTTTATAATCTATACACCCATTTGTGGAAAGGCTACTTTTTAGTGGTGGTATGGAACTGTTTCCTGTTCAGGTCTTCTTCTGGATACATGATGTCCAGAATGTCTTATAAATTCTTAAAGAAAAAGAAAGAAATATCCTTTTCCAAAACATTATACATTTCACTATACAAAAACATCTGTACTGTTTATAATATTAGGAAATCAATTCTAATTGAAGTATATTAAAATTCTGAATTTCCATTTATATACTTTAAAGTTAGAAACCTGTAGTTAGAGAAGTATTTAAACAGCAATAATAAAATATTTAAGAAAAATAAAACAGCTATTTATGCATGTAAGTCATAGTATTTATAAGCTCCATTATAAGTTATTTAAAAATACACTTAACAATATACTCAAAGCTACAAAAATGCATTAAAGTGTTTTATTACAAATATAAATTTAATATTTAGTAGCATGGCTTTCTTGAGGATCAGATGAATTCTAGGAGTACTTGCTGAGTACGTGCACCATGCACATGGAATACACAGACTCCCTGAAAGCCATGTTCTATTTCTCTCACTCTCTATGCACCATTCCACTAGATCCAAACTAGAAAAGTAGGATATAATTTAATGAAATAGATTGCATGTTATCTAGATACATTTCATTCTTTGAAGACTGGAATGTGCACTAAAGATTCATATAAAAATAAATCATAAAATGAAAGTGAAACAAGTGTATCACCCTGCCCAGCTTACACACAATCTCCATTCACCTTCCTTAAAAAAAGAGAAGAAAGAAAAACAGCCCAGAACACAAGCTTCATAACAGAACAGGAACCCTTAGGTTACTCATGCTTTTTTTCATATAAAGTTAAATTTTTACTTAGGTTTTATCATCCTTGTAACTGAGATGTGTGATCGTTAGAACTTTCTCAGAGAAGAGATTCCTGATAGCCCATTCTTCACTCACAAATGACCTCTGTGTTGCCAAAGCTGATGAACAGATTTCTGACTTTGCTTTTCATGATTACTAGTTTGCAACCACTTTTCATGTCTCTTAAACTCCTTCTTCCACTGGCTTCTGTCCAGTTGCACTCTCCAGAGTTCCCTTCCTGCCCTTCCGCCTGATCCTCGATCTCCCAACTAGGCACCATCCACCCTGTCCTCTTCTTGTGCTGGCTGAGGTTCCCCTCTCACCAACCAAGGTCATCCTCTCCAAGATGTCTCAGCTCAGGGCTGTAAACCCAACTGCCAAATACACACCCTGGATTACGTGCTCTGCAAACTCGGTGCAAACAGAAGAGACTGTGTACCCAACCTCTCCGCACGCTCCCATACACCAACCCTCCCAGGTGTTACACAGCCCAGATAACGGCACTGTTTACCTAGCTGCTGCTGCAAAGTTGCTTCAGTCGTGTCCAACTACGTGCGACCCCACAGACGGCAGCCCACCAGGCTCCCCCGTCCCTGGGATTCTCCAGGCAAGAACACTGGAGTGGGGTGCCATTTCCTTCTGCAGTGCATGAAAGTGAAAAGTCAAAGTGAAGTCGCTCAGTCGTGTCTGACTCCTAGTGACCCCATGGACTGCAGCCCCCCAGGCTCCCCAGTCCATGGGATTCTCCAGGCAGGAGCACTGGAGTGGGGAGCCACTGCCCTCTCCGTTTACCTAGGGGTCCCAGTCAAAAGCTGTCTCTGACTCTGTCTTTATCACCAACCTTCACTCCCCACCACATAGTCACCAAGCCCCTGTTATTCCTCTTCTTCCTAATCATCTGCATCTCAGCGTTTCTAACCTGGATGACTGTAACAAACTCCTTCCATAACTTCTGGCTTCAAATCTATTCTCTAAACCACCACTGGAGAATCTCTGTAAAATGCAAGTCCGATGATACACAGCTCTGCGGGGAAAGTTTAAACAGCTTTCTGTCTCACCAACCCCACTCCACCACATAGCGCCCTCCATTAAAACTATGATGACCCACTTGCAGTTCCCCCAAAGCTCTGTGCTCTAACTCTCATATCCTGCTTCTTCAAACTAAGTCCCTTTGTCCTATTTTGCCACCTGACAATTCTGCTTTTCAAAATTCAGCTTAAATGCCAGCTAGTCCAGAAAGCAGACTTGAGAGGCCATTCAAGCTTTGGGGGGACAAGGAAACGTAACTTGTTTGCATTAGAATCAGCAAAGACCAGCCTAGAACCTGACAATTTGAATACTCAGTAATTTATTCACTGAATTAATTGTACATGTTTATAATAATTTGACTTTTTCCAAGCCACCATATTCCCATTTCAACTACTTTATATTATTCCCTAACAAATTCTTACAACCTTATGATATTTTCTCAACTAACTTGGGTAATATTTAAAGTCTTACTATTACACCTCTTTTAGAATCTGCCATCCCAAAACACTTGGTCACAACTTAGGCATGAAAAATTAAACTCACAGTTTTAAAGCAGTAAGAGGATTCTTTTATGACACTCAACTGTGCCCTGCAACAGAACTCCTAAGGCAGAGGGACTGGAAAATAAAAGTACTAAGCTTCTCCCACAAAAGATCCACTGTTATGTTCAAGAAGCAAACATTAGAGACGTTCTTGAAGTAACAGTTACCAATATTTAATTTTTCTACAAGGTTAATAGGCTAAAACTAAAAAGACATTAGTAAGTTTTAAGTATTTTAAATAATATGCATTTTTAAGATTTAATAACTCAAATACCTAGAGTATAAAATACATTCCAATTAGCAAAGATATTTCCATTGTTACACGCCACACTTTGAAATCAACTTTAAAGCTTACAGAATTTTTAACATTTTTGGAAGTGGCAGAAGAGTAGCCCATGGAAGCAAATTAACCCAGAATATTCACTGGAAGGACTGATGGTGAAGCTGAAGTTCTAATACTCTGGCCACCTGATAAGAAGAGCTGACTCATGACAGAAGACCCTAAGGCTGGGAAAGACAGAAGGCAAAAGGAGAAGGGGGTGACAGAGGATGAGACGGATGGATAGGATCGCTGACTCAATGGACGTGAGTATGAACAAACTCCAGGAGACAGTGAAGGACAGGGAAGCCTGATGTGCTGGGATAGCAAACGGTCAGACACAACTTAGCAGCTAAACAGCAAGATAAATGATGTATAGCTCCATCAGTGTTAGAAACAGTCAGACCTCTTGAAAAAGTCACCAGTCATGTCTGACTCTTTGCGACCCCAGGGACTATACAGGCCAGGGAATTCTCCAGGCCAGAATACTGGAGTGTATAGCTGTTCCCTTCTCCAACGGATCTTCCCAACTCAGGGACTGAATCCAGGTCTCCCGCATTTCAGGCGGATTATTTACCATCTAAACCACCAGAGACAGCCTCTTGAGAGTAACTTAAAAAAAACTTCAAAGCTGTAGTGAATTTCCTTTTATGCAATTGCTGACTAAATAAATGACAACAAAAGTCAACCAAGATCCTATGTCAAAAAACACCTGGGTCTCCTGAGGCCAAGCTAGGGTGGCCCAGTAGAGGCCTGAGCCGCTGCAACGCAGCGCCCCATGAGCAGCCACGCAGCAGGCCTGTCCTGCCAGCTGTCAGCGCCCCACACCCCGACCCGGCAGGCGCGGCACACGCTGCTGCACGTGCACACAGCAGCTTCAGCCAGAGCCAGTGTCTTTCAAATGCTCATCTCAGAATGAAGCTGACTTCACTTCAAGGTGGGATCATTACTGAATGCAGAGCAATATGTAGCTGAGGCCAAGAGAAGTTGAAAAAAAAAATCTTGAAAGAACTCAGAAGCATATTTTAAAACTTAAATGAAATACAGCATTATTCTTATCAACTCCAAATATCTCACACTAAAACTTAACATAAAAAGAAATCTTAAAATCTGGACTTCTTTGAAAAAAATCTCTTAAAAAATTAAAAAATATATATATATACCTATCAAATTCAGCCTCAAGTCAAAATACATTTTGTCTAATCTTGAGAGGCTTCATTCAATCTATTTTCAAAAAGGGAATTCTAAGGCGATCATGTAAAAGCACGGCATAGCTCGTTTTCTTGCACTTTATGCTCCTTTGCAGATATTGCTTTTGTTTAGCTTTTTTTTTTTTAACTTTTTTTAACAAATTGAACGTCTACAGCACCCCTAAGTCAAGCAAGGTTATAGGCACCATTTTTTCCAGCAACTGTTTAAAACATGTCTCTGTGTAACATTTTGGTAGCTGTCACAGTATTTCAGGTTTTTCCACTGTAACTGCACGTGCGGTGGTGATCTTCAATGTTACTGCTTTAATTGTTCCGGGATGCCACGAAATGCACCCATTCAAGACAACAAACAGTCGACAAATGCGTGTGTTCCGACCACTCCACACCTGGCCATTCCCCCATCTCTCTTGCTCTCTGCAGACCCCCTACTCCCTGACACACAACAATAACGAAATTAGGCCAATTAATAACCCTATAATCAGCCTCAAGTGAAAGAGTCACATCTCTCACTTCAAATCAAAGGCTAGAAATGATTCATAAGCTTAATGAAGAAAGCCTGTTGAAGCTAAGACAGGCCAAAAGTTAGGCCTTTTGTACCAGTTAATCAAAGTTGTGAAAGTGGAGGAAAAGTTCTTGAAGGAAATTAGAAATTGTATTTCAGTGAACACACAAATGGTAAGAATGAAAAACAGCTTTATTGCTGATATGTAGAAAATTTTAGTTGTTTGGATACATGATACCAGCCACAACCCTCCCTTCAACCAAAGCCTCATCCAGAATAAGCCCTGACAATTCTATACAGGCTGAGAGACGGAGTCCCATGGACAGCAAGGAGATCCAACCAGTCCATCTTAAAGGAAATGAGTCCTGAATATTCACTGGAAGGACTGATGCTGAAGCTGAAACTCCAATACTTTGGCCACCTGATGTGAAGAGCTGACTCATTTGAAAAGACCCTGATGCTGGGAAAGATTGTAGGCGGGAAGAGAAAGGGACGATGGAGGATGAGATGGTTGGATGGCATCACGGACTCAATGGACATGAGTTTGAGTAAACTCCAGGAGTTGGTGATGGACAGGGAGGCCTGGCGTGCTGCAGTCTGTGGGGTCGCAAAGAGTTGGGCACGACTGAGTAACTGAACTNAAAGACAGAAGGCAAAAGGAGAAGGGGGTGACAGAGGATGAGACGGATGGATAGGATCGCTGACTCAATGGACGTGAGTATGAACAAACTCCAGGAGACAGTGAAGGACAGGGAAGCCTGATGTGCTGGGATAGCAAACGGTCAGACACAACTTAGCAGCTAAACAGCAAGATAAATGATGTATAGCTCCATCAGTGTTAGAAACAGTCAGACCTCTTGAAAAAGTCACCAGTCATGTCTGACTCTTTGCGACCCCAGGGACTATACAGGCCAGGGAATTCTCCAGGCCAGAATACTGGAGTGTATAGCTGTTCCCTTCTCCAACGGATCTTCCCAACTCAGGGACTGAATCCAGGTCTCCCGCATTTCAGGCGGATTATTTACCATCTAAACCACCAGAGACAGCCTCTTGAGAGTAACTTAAAAAAAACTTCAAAGCTGTAGTGAATTTCCTTTTATGCAATTGCTGACTAAATAAATGACAACAAAAGTCAACCAAGATCCTATGTCAAAAAACACCTGGGTCTCCTGAGGCCAAGCTAGGGTGGCCCAGTAGAGGCCTGAGCCGCTGCAACGCAGCGCCCCATGAGCAGCCACGCAGCAGGCCTGTCCTGCCAGCTGTCAGCGCCCCACACCCCGACCCGGCAGGCGCGGCACACGCTGCTGCACGTGCACACAGCAGCTTCAGCCAGAGCCAGTGTCTTTCAAATGCTCATCTCAGAATGAAGCTGACTTCACTTCAAGGTGGGATCATTACTGAATGCAGAGCAATATGTAGCTGAGGCCAAGAGAAGTTGAAAAAAAAAATCTTGAAAGAACTCAGAAGCATATTTTAAAACTTAAATGAAATACAGCATTATTCTTATCAACTCCAAATATCTCACACTAAAACTTAACATAAAAAGAAATCTTAAAATCTGGACTTCTTTGAAAAAAATCTCTTAAAAAATTAAAAAATATATATATATACCTATCAAATTCAGCCTCAAGTCAAAATACATTTTGTCTAATCTTGAGAGGCTTCATTCAATCTATTTTCAAAAAGGGAATTCTAAGGCGATCATGTAAAAGCACGGCATAGCTCGTTTTCTTGCACTTTATGCTCCTTTGCAGATATTGCTTTTGTTTAGCTTTTTTTTTTTTAACTTTTTTTAACAAATTGAACGTCTACAGCACCCCTAAGTCAAGCAAGGTTATAGGCACCATTTTTTCCAGCAACTGTTTAAAACATGTCTCTGTGTAACATTTTGGTAGCTGTCACAGTATTTCAGGTTTTTCCACTGTAACTGCACGTGCGGTGGTGATCTTCAATGTTACTGCTTTAATTGTTCCGGGATGCCACGAAATGCACCCATTCAAGACAACAAACAGTCGACAAATGCGTGTGTTCCGACCACTCCACACCTGGCCATTCCCCCATCTCTCTTGCTCTCTGCAGACCCCCTACTCCCTGACACACAACAATAACGAAATTAGGCCAATTAATAACCCTATAATCAGCCTCAAGTGAAAGAGTCACATCTCTCACTTCAAATCAAAGGCTAGAAATGATTCATAAGCTTAATGAAGAAAGCCTGTTGAAGCTAAGACAGGCCAAAAGTTAGGCCTTTTGTACCAGTTAATCAAAGTTGTGAAAGTGGAGGAAAAGTTCTTGAAGGAAATTAGAAATTGTATTTCAGTGAACACACAAATGGTAAGAATGAAAAACAGCTTTATTGCTGATATGTAGAAAATTTTAGTTGTTTGGATACATGATACCAGCCACAACCCTCCCTTCAACCAAAGCCTCATCCAGAATAAGCCCTGACAATTCTATACAGGCTGAGAGACGGAGTCCCATGGACAGCAAGGAGATCCAACCAGTCCATCTTAAAGGAAATGAGTCCTGAATATTCACTGGAAGGACTGATGCTGAAGCTGAAACTCCAATACTTTGGCCACCTGATGTGAAGAGCTGACTCATTTGAAAAGACCCTGATGCTGGGAAAGATTGTAGGCGGGAAGAGAAAGGGACGATGGAGGATGAGATGGTTGGATGGCATCACGGACTCAATGGACATGAGTTTGAGTAAACTCCAGGAGTTGGTGATGGACAGGGAGGCCTGGCGTGCTGCAGTCTGTGGGGTCGCAAAGAGTTGGGCACGACTGAGTAACTGAACTGAACTGAATTGAGAGAGGGAGGAAGCCACAGAAGAAAAACTGGAAGCTAGCAGACTTTGGTTCATGAGGTTTAAGAAACCATCTCAATGACGTAAACGTACAAGGTGAAGCAGCAAACGCTGATATGAAGGCTGTAACAAGCCATCCAGAAGATGGAGCACCCAGAAGATGGAGCTCAGATACTTAATGAAGGCGGCTGCACTAACCAGCAGACTCTCAGTGTACACGAAACAGCCTTCTATGAGAAGATGACTCTACCTGGGACTTTAGAGTCAGAGAGAAGTCAATGCCTGGCTTCAAGGAACAGGCTGAATCTCATTATGGGCTAAAGCATTTGATGGCTTTAAGTTGAAGCCAATGTTTCACCTATCATTCCAAAAACCCTAAGGCCCTTAAGAATTATGCTAAATCTATGGTCTATAAATGGGACAAAGCCTGAATGATGGCACATCTGTTGATAATATAGTTTACTAACTATTTTAAACCCACTGTTGAGATCTGCTCAGCAAACAGGATTCCTTTCAAAATACTGCTGCTCACTGACAGTCACCTGGTCACCCAAGAGGTCTGACGGAGATGAAAACGCGACTACGCAGATCCATTCCACCAACACAGATCCATTCTAAAGCTCACGGATCAAGGAGTAATTTCGACTTCCAAGTCTCATTATTGAAGAAATACATTTTGGGAGGTTAAGACTACCATAGACAGTGATTCCTCTGACAGATCTCAGCAAAATAAACTGGAAACCTTCTGTCAAGGATTCACCATCCTGGATGCCATTAAGAACATGCATGATTCATGGGAAGAGGTCAAAATATCAAAATTAGTCATAGTCTTGTTGGAATGGTGACTTGGAGGGGTTCAAGGCTTCAGTGGAGGAAGGAGCTGCAGGTGTGGCAGTGACAGCAGGGAAAGCAGAAGCGGGGCCTGAAGATGCAGCTGAACTACTGCAACTGTGATAAAACTTTAACAGCGGGGAGCTGCTCTTTACGGACAAGCAAAGAAAGTGGTTTAAGATGGAATCTACACCTGGTGAAGAGGCTGTGGAGACTGCTAAAATGACAACAGAGGATTTAGAACATGAGATAAACTCAGTTGATAAAGCAGTGACAGGGTTTGAGAGGACTAACTCCAATTTCAAAAGTTCTAACTGTGGATAAAATGCTGTCAAGAAGCACTGCATGCTCCAGAGAAACTGCTCATGAAAGGAAGAGCTGACCGATGCAGCAGACTTCACTGCTGCCTGTTAAGAGACTGCCACAGCCACCCCAGCCTTCAGCAACCACCACCCTGATCAGTCAGCAGCCATCAACACTTGACGCAAGACCCCCCAGCAGCAAAATGATGACGACCTGCCAGATGACGGTCAGCATTTTTTCGCAATAAAGGATTTTTACTTAGGATATGTATATTTTTCAGACATAATGCTATTTCACTAAACAGCCTACAGAATAGTGTAGGCTCACCACACTAACTCTTATGTGAACTGGGAAACCAACGAACTCACGTGACTTGCGCTACTGCGATCTCCCCTTTATTGCGGAAGCCTGAAACTGAACCTGCACCGTCTCTGAGGTGCTCCTACAGTCCAACCCTTATAATTAAAATGTGAGAGACCAGTGAGAGTTCCCTCAATACGACTCTCATGATTACTTTTCAAAATATGTGGTCTCTTTCAGTTTTTGTACATTTTTCAAAAAATAATCTTTGCATGCTTGCTCCACCACTGAGAGGAAGCTTCTAAAGAGCAAGGACCATGTATTCACCCATACTCCCAGAACACGCAGAGTCACGTGGAGCGGAAAGTGGCACTGAACGCGAGCACCCACGGGGAGCACAGTGCTTGCCCGGAGAGGCTCACGCACCAGTGCTGGAGAACAGCTACTGAGCAACAGCCGGTCCCCACCTGACCTCACTAAGGTGCCCCTCCTCAGTTTAGACATGAGCACTACCATCCAAGGGGGAGACTTTTAAAAAGAAAGAAGAGTGTTTCTAAAGTAGCTTACTTGCTGACTTCCTTATACTGGGCTATCTCCTCAATGTAAAGAAGGTCATGCAGGCGTGACTGGTAGTTGGTCTTGGTCAACGATTTGTCTAAAACGGACTGGGTAAACAGCTGGTCAGCAGAGAGAGGAATTTGGTATCTGATAAGAAGGCTCTTCTCCAAATCAGTAGTTTCATTAGGTTCAAAATCTATAATAGTCTTAGAAGAAGAATCCCAACGTTTAGCTGTGGTTACTAGCTGTTGTTTTGCATGCATCAGGTACTCGAGATCTAAATGGAAACAAAAAACACATTTATAAAGGAACACAACATTAAAATTCTCAAGTGATACATTGTGCGTTTTGGTATGAGAGTTTTGTATCTAGAGCTAAAGTTCTAAAAAATGGAACAGTACAAAGCCCCATGTGACAGAGTGTTTTTCCCACATCAGAAATCTTTTTTTTGGTCTAGATTAACAAAATAACATAAATAGGAATACATGTAATATTCTTCTCTACCTCAGGCTAGGACACATCAGAAATAGTTAACATTTTAAAAATACAGAGCAGAATTTAGAATTTAACTCTTCAGTCAGAAATCTGATCTGCAGAAAGAAAGTATGGTAAATCTTTCATAAGACAAATTTTTATTAGGTGATAATGACTTTTCTCCTCCTGCCAGCAATACCTGCCCCATTAGAGAAAAAGATCAGGAAGCTGTGAGAGGCTGGATCTCGTGTGGCAAAGCACAGTGAAACCCTCTGAAAATCAACCGACAACAAATGGACCCTTCCGTGTCTTTCTCCCACATTAAACGCACATTAAAGCATGGAACACTGCGCTGTTCAAATGCCATTTCAGATCAGCCCAGTCAAGCCTCAGTTAGACTGCACGGTGAGTAGGGCACAATGTCAAAATGAACGGCTGTTCGAGGCTGCCAGCTCTAGGGAGAAGGCGGCACGGCAAAATGCGGCGTGTCGCAACGTGAACTCGGAGCCTGACAGGCTCCCTGTGTGTGTGCATCTCAGCCTTCTGCTGGGTGGAACACTGACACCTTCAGGGTGAAACCTGACCAGTTTTTATATAATATACTTGGAAAGATGGTCTTGCAACTTACTAAAATTTCAGGAAGAAATAAGAAGTTTAAACAGAGATTAGTCTCCAAAGTACAAAGTTAACCTGTGCTACCTATGAAATGACAGCAGATTGTATAATTGTCTTGTCTTGCTTAGTGAGAGCTTTTACTATATTAAAATGCTATATATAAATTATAAACATGTAAGTATAATCATCCTCCAAGAGAAATTTCTCAATGTTAGAAAACAGTTCATCCTAATTATCTTTAAAGATTGAAATGGAAAAGTCCTAATTTCTAGTCTTTGTTCCTTGAAATGGAACCAAGTTTTCTTATTCACCAAACAGCTACATAAACGCTAGTGTAACCATCAAGATACAAAGATGGCTTTCTCATCGAAATTTTGCATTTTAAAAACACTCTGGAAGAGACAGTGATGGTCAGTTTTTGCGATAGCCTCAAAAGCAGAAGTTTCATAAAATAAGCATTTTCATCCTAAATCACACTAATATTGGGCCTTTCCTACTCATTCATTAGAGCACAGCTATAAAAGATATTTAAATTATACAAATGCCAACATTCCTAAAACAAGACTATACCACGTCACTAAAGATCAGATACTATTAACAAAATAGCAAGAATGTACTTACTTTTCTTTCTTAATTCAAAAGTCAAAAGGAGAAATACAAATGGTACAGTGACAACCCAAATAACCAGCCCTTAAAAAAAAAAGAAAAACTAAACTCTGTGTAGTACTGAACAACTTAGTATTTAATAAAAGGATGCGTACTCTTTGGGTATAGGGAAATTATACTTCTTAAATTTATTTTAAATAAGGAATGGATTCACACTATGCCTACATCAGTGTTATATTCCCATTCTGTAAAAAGCCACTAGTTACTCTTTCCATTTAAGTAACTGGGATAAAAACAGAACTAAAATGGTACAACTTTCCTCTAAAAAGCTTTCTGTATCACCATTTAAAATATAGAGCAAGTTATACAGAAAATCATTCATTCCACCCTGGGCTAAAAGTATCCAGGCATTTTGGTAAAAGTGCCGTGAGCAATAGTATTCGTTTTTTTCATTTTATCTATTTAGTGCCATGATTTTATGAAATTTTTAAAATGAGTATCTTTAGCAGGAAGCACAATAATTTCAAAACAAATCCAAAACAATGTTAACTTCTATTCCCACTTTTTACTAACTGTAAATACAATACAGAAGAGAGGAGAGCGAGGGGAGCAGAAAGAAGAATCTTGAGAAAATCCTTGCGTGCCGACATCAGATAAAGTCTACAAACTATGGATCTCGGCCATTAACTCAGGGGTCCAATATGAGCCGGGCCAGCGGCTACTGAGGAATGTGAGCCGGGCCAGTGCCTACTGAGGAATCTCCTGCAAGAACCACTTCTGTTTTCCTAGTCATGTTGGTCTTGAAACAAAATTCTGCCTCCAGTCCTCTCAGCAGTAAAAAGCTTCTTTAAATTAAACTTGTTTAATTTCCATTTAACAACCTTTAAAGGTCATTAGGTCCTAAGAGCTCCTCTTCGAACAGAGGAGGAAGCTGAGGCTCCCCCAGGGATGCTGGACACAACCACTCTTGGGGCTCGTTTTCATCCCATGTGCACACACACGCACACCTGCCCACATCTAACCCAGATGTGTGTGCCAGCCAGGACGGCCCAAACCAGTTCTTTCTCCATAATTAAGTACTTTTCTTCAATCTAGATCGGGCTAAAATTAAAAAAAAAAAAAGAAATTCTGGGAAGACAAAACGTGAAAAGGTTAGAATGGATATTTATAAAATCACTTAGGAAAAGTTTAATGCTGCCTTATTAACCAACTTCTATAATAATAAATCTGAAATCCTGACAAATTATAAACCTATGGAACTTGTTACCCTGAGATATGATGGGTAGAAGCTACACAAGTATTTTAAGAGAAATTCACAAGAAAAACTTAAAGATAGTTAGAACACACCTAATTTCCTGAAGATAACATAAGGGAAGAACTGCTACTATCAAAAACAGAGTCAAGGCTGGAGTCAACCCGCAGGACACGAGATCTGCAGCCCAACTTCCCTCACCCCTCTGATCACTGTGAACAGCAAATGCTCTCATTTCAGCCGTATAGTTACTATTCTAATAAAGTATCCAAAGGGTTGGTCCATTCTCTCTTCAAGTATGTAGTACAGCAGACTTGCAAAATTATCAAAATTAACAAAACCTGGACAGTGGGTAAGATAAGAAGTGAGGAGGAAAAAATCCACTGTTCTTTGCACTCAGCACAAAGGGTGAAGAGGTATACCATAAATACATGTTAAATGTGGAATTTATTAAAAACAGGTATATTTATCTAGTTCTTAAAGAGAATGAGATGAAACGATTTCTAATTCCAGAACTGGACACAACATTCTTCCTTAGAAAACATTTGGGTCTGTGGCTTTAATAAAACAAAATCCCAAAGGAAACCCACACTAGGATTTCAGCTATCCTTTCAACATCATTCTTTTCACTAAGACAGCTATACAGAGGTAAAATGAACATTTCTTAGCTTATCCATGTTGTCTGTTCTCTTAATGAGGCTAATGAAAAGTTAGAGTGGAGTAGCCACACAGGAGTACCTCACACTTTTCACATGCTTCTACTCAGTTATATTTAGTGTTTATTGACAATTAAGCTATTTTAAAATCTATTTTCTATTAATTTTCCTATAATTTTAAATTTTAAAACATATTTTAAATAATCTTTAATAATTTAAAATTTAAAAATCTATTTTTCTATTACATTTCCTATAATTTTCTATTATATATTTATATATGTATAATTGTGTGTGTGTGTGTGTGTGAGTGTGTATATAAACATGTCCTTAATTTACCAACAACTTTGACAGCTGGAGATAAGTTTTAAGACATACTAACTTATAATGCTAATGTTAACATATATTGCTAGCCCGAAAGTAATGAATAATATCAAGTTTTCAAATTTAAATATAAGAATTAATTTCCAACATATAGCTTCCAGATATTCAAAGCAGAATTCCAAATCAATTTTGTCAAGCAAAAATCTTCCATTACTCAAAGTTGAGGTATAAAGTGTATAAAACAGTTTGTGTTCTAAGCAAGAGGAAAAGTCACTAACTTTCTTTTTCTGTAAATGTCCTATTTGTGAGAAGCACATCTTTAACCACCCCCCCCTCCAATTTTTAAAATTCATATGGGGCTTCCCTGGTGGCTCAGCAGTAAAGAATCCACCTGCAATGCAGAAGATGTGGGTTCAATCCCTGAGTCAGGAAGATCCCTTGGAGAAGGAAATGGCCACCCACTCTAGTATTCATGNTTCATTATCAAAAGCAATCTAGAGTAATTAGAACTTGTATCTAAAAAACCACTAGTTACTACTAGTTCTTATAAAAAGAACCTTCTGATGAGATGTGTATAAGAGACAGCTCTAGTATTCATGCCTGGGAAACCCCCCCGGACAGAGGCGCCTGGAGGGCTACAGTCCACAGGATCTCAAACAGTCAGACAGACTTAGTGACTAAACCACCACCAAATCCAATCAAGAGCCAAAGAAGTATAGACTAACATGCCCTTCCCTTATCCAGCTGGATCTTGGCATAAAGTATAAGTTGAGGCAGTAATAGACAATTTACACAGTAATTCATT
Source organism: Raphicerus campestris (assembly GCA_006410735.1). Lineage (NCBI taxonomy): Eukaryota > Metazoa > Chordata > Mammalia > Artiodactyla > Bovidae > Raphicerus > Raphicerus campestris. The sequence continues at coordinate 804,800 of SJYW01014187.1, forward strand.
ACCTCCACGGGTGCCTACATGTTGAAACCAGGACCTCTTCCCAAGAGTACGAAGCAGATCCTAGCAAAGGTGCCTTGGTCTCCTTTATACTAGTGAAATCAACTTATGAAAGCTAGTATGAAGACTTTTCATTCAGAGGTAATGTGCTAATATGAACAGGTAACTGGACCGTCAGTAGAGCATGGAAATAGGCACTGTAGGTGTATTCACAATCACTATTAAAATTATATTCTACCCAAATTAATACTGAAAGGGTTTACTGTGCTGAATAAAATCAACCAATGAAGTTGGCAGACCATAAAGAGACCGGATCACCTACTCGTACCAGTCTGGGGAACCTCAAAGCAGGCTTTGCCCGATGACTGTATAGAGTGACCAGGGTATGACGCAAGCATTCTGATTCCATCACACAGTGAATGAGTCAAAGAACTTGGGATCTTTTTCCCTACTGTTCCCTCCCTATCCACGGAATATTTAGGGGCCAATACATATCTTTCAGTGTTGTTATAGTGCCTTTTAATACACAGTATCAGGGGGAAAAGGTCTAAATATTACCTTCTGTAGAAGCTGCATCAATCATTACTCTTTGCATGAGTACTGGTTCCAATCCAAAGTCGAAAACTATGGTTTGGCGAAAAGTTCCAAATATTTCTGTGTTAAACGCTATCCCGACTTTATACACGTAATGATCTACTCCATTTGGGGCCATCTTCCCTCCTATCCATTCTTGACAGTTCTCTGGGACTTCTTGTGATACCTGGGTAGCACCATCTCCGGCAGATATTGCAACGATACTAAAATGAGGACGATGAGCATCATAAAGCAACGCTACACGACACAGCATTCTTGCAGGCTACAAGGAAGTGAGAATAATTCATTGAGTACAAGGGGTTGAAAAATCCAGTTGTAATTGGGCTCTTCAATGAAAATATTTCTATAAGGGACTTTTACTTTCTCATGCTTCTAAGATACTATATTAAAAATACAAATTGTACTCATAAGCCATTTAAGAAAAAAAATCAAAATGGTTAAAAAAAATCATTTGTTAAAATGATATATTTTTGATGTCAACTCAGTAAGGCTGCCATTTCCAAAAACAATATATTCACATTACATTTCTAGCCTCCCTGCTTTCTGCGATACATTCATCTTTCACTGTGGCAAATGCTTTCACCCTGTACCACCATCACCTCCAATTTTCCATCCCTTGGCCTCAAGTAAAAAATCTTCACAGGAGAGCAGTTACTTCTGAAACGCTTGATTGGGTTCACAGCTGAAGCCAAGTATTCCCAGATTTTTCATCCCAAGATGCAAATGGTTCAGTGGAGGAAACATTACAAAAAAGTACACAAAACTTCTCCACTGTACATATTAACAGAAATGGTTTACTTCGCTTCATTCTTAAACTGTAAACATTATAATTCAAGATAGGAAGCACTGCAGAAAATGCCTCAAATAAAACATCTGTTATCACAGAATTTGTGATTTCACAAAATCAAAAATAAAAACAAGTTGTTTCAATAGTTTAGAACTGCCAGATTAAAGAATTCAACTTTTAAATAGTTAACTATAAGCCATGAACCCCATCCTATGTTTCAAGTTTAGAAGACAACATGTCAAATATGTCAAATATATCTTTACCAAATAAATAAATAAGCAAGTATCTCAGTACTTACAAAGATTTTATCCCCCAAATCTCTCTCTCTCTATATATATATATATACACAATCTTGATGACCAAAATACAGAAATACACTTTATTATAATATAGAACCTACATAATTTTCAATGCTCTTTCAATATACAGATTTAAAGGTCCAATAAAACTCTAAGAAAATGGAAAGCAATTCACACTGTTTAATTATCACAAAACTCATACCTTACAGGTGAGAGCGAAGGTCCAGGTCTGGTGGGACTTTTTGGTGCTGACGGTGACGGACAGACCGGGGTCATGCTCCACCTCCACTCCTTCCACACGCTCACTGAGCTGCAACAGAGAGCAGGTCCCGTCACGCTCTCGTGCCTAAGGACACAGACGCTTTGGCATGGTGGATAAACGTCAACAGTGAAGATGCTGATGGGACTGCTCACAAAGCAAGGTGCTGCATGCACTAACTCTCAGTTACCAGCACAAAATGCAACAAAGCTAAACTAAGAGGAACAGAAACTGACAGCAAGAGAACAGCAGTGACCCCAGAGGGCAGCCGAGTGACGGCGGCTCCTGCAGCCTCCAGACACGCGGCCCAGCTCTGCTCCTGCTGAAGCAAAGGGGTCTCCTTCTGCTACCAAAACACTTGATCAAGAATCAGGTGTTTCACAGAGGATAAGGATATAAACCACAACACAGCATGAAATAAAGTCAAAACTCAAACAGGGTCACTGTTTAAAACAAACAAACAGACAGACAGAAAATGCAGTTTATTTTCCTCACCACTTTCTCAGGAGACAATGAATTCATCCACTTTTCTATCAAGGTTTCCATGTAACTGCCTGAGAGCTGTTTATTCTCATTTTGCTGTTTCAGTCTTATCAACCGTGAAGCATATCTTTTCTGCCATTCTGCTAGCTCTTCCTGGGAATGTGCTGACGTACACTGCGCGCCATACCTACAGATTCCTCGCTCTAAAAATCTAAGTAGAATAGGAAAGACTGTTTATCATATACTTTGTTGGACCATTTAAAAGATAAACTTTCAGCATTTGCCCTCCGTCTCTTCAATAACAAAAACAAAACTTCATCTCCTGAAAGGGTTTGCTTATCGCAGAGGAGGAAGAAGAGGTTAGAGAACACTCACAGCAGTTAATAAAGCAGCAACCCCTCTCCCCACCGCCCAGCATACACTGACCTCTTTCTCTGGAATAAGGGGTGACAAAGCAGAACACATTCACAACCATCCCCACCCACAAAAATGGGCATTGAAAAGTAGTTTCCTTCGTGATAAAGCAGCTCTCCTAGACAGTTCTTCCTAGGGCAGTTTCTCTAAAGCAACACTGACATCAGGTGGATTAGTTTAGCACAGGTATGCCCTACTTCCCAAACTAAAAGGGCCTACGGAAAAATTCCCACATCCTAGGAACTTTGCTCTGAAAAATATATATATATATTTATAATATGTCACTGAATTAACATTTCAAGACTTCTACATTTCACCTTCAAATGTAATCCCTTCACTCTTCTTTATGTTACTATTACCTATATTTCATTGAAAATACTGGACTACATTAATTTGCTTTAAGTTTTAAAAAAATTAAGAATAAAAGTTTTATATAAGAATCTTAATTATTTCCATAGATTAAGTTCTTCAATGGGTAAATTCACAAATGTTCATTTTAAAGGATATATATAGTTAATGACTTCTCAACACTTATGACTCAGAAAATTCAACTGACAATTCGATGGTCAAAACAGATAAAAATTCAAGATTGATCAGTAACTTTAAGTCTTAAATACTCTATGAAATAAGAGATCCAGCCAGTTTTTAAACAATTGAAACATTACAAAATTAATGAAAGATCTTCTGAGAAAAAAAAAATGAAAATCAAGTTATAAATAGCAAATGTGTTCCGCCATCCCTGGGATTCTCCAGGCAAGAACACTGGAGTGGGTTGTCATTTCCTTCTCCAATGCATGAAAGTGAAAAGTGAAAGAAGTTGCTCAGTCGTGTCCGACTCTTAGTGACCCCATGGACTGCAGCCTACCAGGCCCTTCCGTCCATGGGATTTTCCAGGCAAGAGTACTAGAGTGGGGTGCCATTGCCATCTCCAAAAGGATGCTATGTTTTAGATAATTTTTCAATTGGGAAAATATGGACAATAAGAAATACAAAATGAACCATCAAATGGCTCATCCTACTTGAAAAGACAAGTGTGTTTAAAGCTTTTTTTTGATGATATATAAAGTATTTGAACTTAAATTATGCTATTAAGTTCTCATATGCTTCATATAAGACATTTAAAATCATGCATTTTTTTCTCTTTAGTATATCTTAATGAGCCAAATATTTGTTTTCCTATTGCTTTAAATTATTTCCCTAAAAATGGAAGGCTTGATACTCTATCTGGACTACAAAATTTCTTATACGTCCTTTGCATCAGATTACATCCTACCTCTCCACCACCAGAATCTTCACATTTACCTCTCAGTTTCTTATTTCTACTATAAAATCAAAACTACATATCAGATTTCCTTCATTATCAAAAGCAATCTAGAGTAATTAGAACTTGTATCTAAAAAACCACTAGTTACTACTAGTTCTTATAAAAAGAACCTTCTGATGTGACTGTAATAATTCTTTCTACCTTAACATATAATCACTAAATTTTGAAAGGTTAGCCCTTCAAATATAAACTACTCATAAATTCTATATAAGATTATGTGAAGGTAATAGATTTTCTTTTTTCTTAGAAAAGTTATCAAAATAATTCAACATGTATCTATTTTATGCTCTATTTCATTTATATAAGGTAACTTCAGTTTAAATCATAATTTAGGTTAAGTAAATTTCACACAAACAAGAGACCAGCAATTAAATCATATTATCCCAACTGGTATGACAAGTCTTAAATTTCCATTTAGATCATTGTTCTTTATAAGTAAGAGAAGGATCATCAATAAGGTTTTGATTTTTTTAATTTAATGATAATGACCATTATGGCTTCTCTTTCAAACGGAAATAAACCATGTTACTCAATCATTATACTTCTTCCTTCACTTCCTTTATCTTGTTTAAATTTGAATTATTTTCAAAAAGTGAAGGAAAATTAACTGTCCTTTGAATAAAGATATGTCATTGGTTTAAAAAAAAAATTCACGTTACCTTTTACACAAAGTATATTCCTCGCTGCTTGTGATTCCCCTAGGTGGTGGGCGGAAATGCCAACCATTACAAGATCCTAGAGAGTAATCAGGATATAATCTTATCATTTGAGGCTTGCTGATCATTCTGATATTTAATGTGTAAGAAATACTATTAACCCTCCATAAACATCATCTCAGATGATGTAAAATGAACATGACATGCTTGTCTCTACCAAAAAAAGTAATTCAACAATCAAATGGATTAAATCAGTTAGGCCCATGAAACTTAAAAATCACCGAAGGAGCAGTTATACAACCGCTAAAACAAGTCAACGACCCTTACTCTANAGAAGTTGCTCAGTCGTGTCCGACTCTTAGTGACCCCATGGACTGCAGCCTACCAGGCCCTTCCGTCCATGGGATTTTCCAGGCAAGAGTACTAGAGTGGGGTGCCATTGCCATCTCCAAAAGGATGCTATGTTTTAGATAATTTTTCAATTGGGAAAATATGGACAATAAGAAATACAAAATGAACCATCAAATGGCTCATCCTACTTGAAAAGACAAGTGTGTTTAAAGCTTTTTTTTGATGATATATAAAGTATTTGAACTTAAATTATGCTATTAAGTTCTCATATGCTTCATATAAGACATTTAAAATCATGCATTTTTTTCTCTTTAGTATATCTTAATGAGCCAAATATTTGTTTTCCTATTGCTTTAAATTATTTCCCTAAAAATGGAAGGCTTGATACTCTATCTGGACTACAAAATTTCTTATACGTCCTTTGCATCAGATTACATCCTACCTCTCCACCACCAGAATCTTCACATTTACCTCTCAGTTTCTTATTTCTACTATAAAATCAAAACTACATATCAGATTTCCTTCATTATCAAAAGCAATCTAGAGTAATTAGAACTTGTATCTAAAAAACCACTAGTTACTACTAGTTCTTATAAAAAGAACCTTCTGATGTGACTGTAATAATTCTTTCTACCTTAACATATAATCACTAAATTTTGAAAGGTTAGCCCTTCAAATATAAACTACTCATAAATTCTATATAAGATTATGTGAAGGTAATAGATTTTCTTTTTTCTTAGAAAAGTTATCAAAATAATTCAACATGTATCTATTTTATGCTCTATTTCATTTATATAAGGTAACTTCAGTTTAAATCATAATTTAGGTTAAGTAAATTTCACACAAACAAGAGACCAGCAATTAAATCATATTATCCCAACTGGTATGACAAGTCTTAAATTTCCATTTAGATCATTGTTCTTTATAAGTAAGAGAAGGATCATCAATAAGGTTTTGATTTTTTTAATTTAATGATAATGACCATTATGGCTTCTCTTTCAAACGGAAATAAACCATGTTACTCAATCATTATACTTCTTCCTTCACTTCCTTTATCTTGTTTAAATTTGAATTATTTTCAAAAAGTGAAGGAAAATTAACTGTCCTTTGAATAAAGATATGTCATTGGTTTAAAAAAAAAATTCACGTTACCTTTTACACAAAGTATATTCCTCGCTGCTTGTGATTCCCCTAGGTGGTGGGCGGAAATGCCAACCATTACAAGATCCTAGAGAGTAATCAGGATATAATCTTATCATTTGAGGCTTGCTGATCATTCTGATATTTAATGTGTAAGAAATACTATTAACCCTCCATAAACATCATCTCAGATGATGTAAAATGAACATGACATGCTTGTCTCTACCAAAAAAAGTAATTCAACAATCAAATGGATTAAATCAGTTAGGCCCATGAAACTTAAAAATCACCGAAGGAGCAGTTATACAACCGCTAAAACAAGTCAACGACCCTTACTCTATCCAGCATCTGGTGGGCCTGCTCCGAGTACAGCCTCTGCCCTGGCACCTAAAGGGCGATGTGTTGGTATGCTTGTCACATCTTAGGTATGAGTTACATCTCTGTTAGGAACTACTTCCAGATTCAGAAAATTATGGTCTCCTGGGAAGAGGAAATTTTGTAAAACAAATTCCAGTCCTGTATATGGAATAAGTTCCACATTACCATCCATGTTCCTTAGGGGGTGTCTGACACATGTTGTTGCATAATCCTTTTTTAACAATTAAAGTTCATAAAGGTGAATTCTGAGATAGGAGCTAAAAATAACATGTGTTTATTTCTGAATACAGTGAATTTTGATGCATTCAGATAAAAGGTTCCAAATAATCCAAGGGAAACAAAGTGTCCAAGAAACAAGGCTGGAGCCATCAAGGCTCAGCAGCAGCGGGCCTCCAGGACCTCGAGGCCATTTCCTGCCTTCTCACAAGCCACTGTGCCCGGCCCACACCCCCTGAGACAAAACCCGCTGGGCTAGACTGAGCTTAAAGCTATGCGCCATCCCTTTACTATATGTGTGACCGGGAAATTACTGAACTTAACAAACATCAGTTTCATCATCTATCAGAAAGATGGAGACGGGCTCTAAGAACTCAGTGCTTGCTTTGTGAAAGCCACTGTACGGCAGACGTCACTGAGCAAACGCTCAGTGAGTGTTGGTCTCCCTCCATCTTCCTCTGGGAAGAGAAGAGCCCACAGACCTTAATACCGGCAGGACAATCTCCAAAAGGTAGAGACTGCAACAGCACGTGATGGAGCGTGAGAGAGGAGCAAAGATCTCCCTCCACAGATTGTTAAGAATGAAGTTTAAATTTAGACTACATATATGGTGGAAAAGAGATGAAATAGATGGCTTCTGCAATTACCTCCCACCTCCATTCCTCTATTATTCTATGAAGAGGGGCTAGGGGAAAAAGTGCTTTCATCCACACTTCTTAAATGAAATCTTTATATTCTTTTCTATGCTTCCACTCAGCTGTACTATAACACAGAAATTTCCTCCCATTGATTAAGGAAGCAATGCCCACATGTGACTACAGCTACAGAAGCTGCAGCGGAGTACTTACCCTCCTCTAAGTCTTCCACATGACATCCAGAGAGGACGTTACTAGCTGCTGTCTGCAATTTTTCAAATGAAAGAAATTTTTATATAAGAAATAGCTAGTTGATTTGAATTAAACTTGGAAAATTTCAACGTTTTAAGAAGCTTGAGGTGGAATGTTTAGAAACTTAATGAGCAGTAATGTTGCAAGTGGTATTTTTTTGCTCTTGGCTCCCAGGTTCCGTATTTAAATATGGAAAAGAAGTAATTGTGTGGCCCTCTTTAAGGAAACGGATAAAAACTCCCTACATAAAAATCACCTGTGGGCAAAAGCAGTCTCAGTCCCCAGCCCTGAGCCCCAGGGAGCAGCACCCTCCCCTGTTGTGTGCACAGCTCTCTCTTCTAACACCTGGAGCAGGGCCAGTTGGGGCGGCATCAGCCCCACCCCTACCCCACCTCCATCCCGTGCATAACCACCGCTTGCTTGGGATCAGCCATTGTCCCACAGCAGAGGCCGTGGCTGAGGACCTATTCACTCTGATTTCCCCTAATGCAGACAAGTCCTCCATCTGCCCCTTTGGCTTTTACTTTAAGTAAGCTCCACATCCCCAACTTCAACTGAGTGCCAGCTAAAGCATTTTCACTTAATGACTCTATAGCATCTTACCTGCTGAGTCCCTGTCAGCCACATACAGATCCACTGTTAACAGCCCACAGCTAACTGCCTGTCTGCATCCCTGTGCCTCAGAGGGCCTGGCACACAATGCTTGCCCAGTGGATCTGGGTGGGTGGCTGGGTGGATGGATGGATGAATGGGTAGGTGGATGGATGAATGGGTAGGTGGATGGAAGAGTGGGTAGCTGGGTGGGTGGATGGATGGATGGATGGGTAGGTGGATGGAAGAGTGGGTAGCTGGGTGGGTGGGGGGATGGATGGATGGATGGATGGATACACGCCTGGGTGCATAGGTGATGGGCAGATGGTGGGTGGATAAATGGATAGTTGGTGGATGGATGGAAGGATGGGTGGATGAANGGAGGGGGGTGGGGGGGGGGGGGGGTGGGGGGGAGGGTGGGATGGTTGGGTGGGTGGGAGGCTGGCTGGCTGGGTCTACCCAAGCACTTCAAACTGTAGTATGTCTAAAATAAAATTCATCAACTTTAATTCCAAATCTCATCATCCTTCAGTGCTCCCTGTCTCAAGATAATGGATTCACCTTCCCCCAAAAGAGCCAGACTGAAATCCTGGAAGACATCTTGAATTCTCCCTTTTCTGTTCTGCTCTGAGTAGTCTCCAAAGCTTGCCCAGCGAGGCCCAGAACATCCCTCGTGTCTATCTCATACTCAACCCCACCACCACTGCCCTGTAAGCGCCTCATTCTACTCATCTCATCTGCCCCAAAGCCAACCGACTGCCAACTTAGTAGCAAGTCACTTTTGGGTCTGCCCTCAGCTGCCTCCATCCTTTAACCGCAGTTCTCACACTCTAGCCTCCCTGGTTTCCATCTCCCCTCTCCCTGCTTGCTCTTCGGGTACAGCACTTACGGACCACAGGTAGCCCTGTGGGTACATTAGCTATGCACATCTTGGGTTGGCTCTTCAGACTGTTTTCCAAGGCTCTCAGCTTTCCAAAACCCACAGACCCGTGAACAGCACAACACTCAGTAAATGCTGAACTGAATCACAAGGGTGAAACAGCACCCCAAGACGAAATTTGGAGTGTTTTTTTTATCATAGAGAGATTGTTGTAAATGCTAACTGGATATTCCTGAAGCAGTATTACCATAATTTACGTGTCACTGATTACATTGGACCTTTTTGAGGTTGGGCTGGAACTAAACCAGGAAAAAGCTTTCTGATTCTCAAACTACTTACTAAATAGTTTTTGAAGACCACTCAATTTTTTTCATAAAACGAGGACCAAGTTTAAGACTATGTAGAAGATAGCAAATAAATCAGGACATAATTATTCACATTATGAAGACTCTATACCCACCAAAAAGATGTATTAAATGATCCTATAAAATTCTATAAGCAAGATGTAAATGGTATAGTCCCACACCAGCCCTTAAAATATGATTCCAGTTACACAGAATTTATAAATATAAGAGCTAAAAATTCAAGCATGAATTGAAAGTATCTCCTCTAAAAAAATTTATCAAAATAAATTTACCAAATATGCAAGAAAAAATGGGGGAAGATGTTTTAGTTATGAAATAAAGCTTAAAGCATTTGTAACTGCTAAAAGGGAAAGACACACGGTGTATTTTTGAGTCTGCATCTACAACAATCTGCAGTGGCAGGATGTGTCTGTGCTGACACTGTAGCTCTCAGCTTGGGCGGGGGGGGGGGGAGGGGAGGGGTGCTGGTGAACTGCCCACCCTCATCAGAAGAGCTGGTAAGAATAAGAAAATTGGCCACTGTGGCTTTTAAGTTCCAACATACTGTATTTTTTAAAACACCCTTTTTATATGCTCAGACCCCAAGACAGAAAGGCAACATCAATAAGGTCTTTCCTGAGACCTTCCAGGAAAGCAGACACATTTCACGCTGCTAGAATTCTTATAATCTTACAGTCAAGTATGGATTTGGTATTGGAATTTCTCTGGAGGATATGTATTGCCTCTCTGTTGCCGTTAGTCCGTCTTTAGTTTCATGTCGTTATCCTAATCCGCTAGCACTTACAGGTTAGACACCAGCTTAGCCCACTCTTTAAATGACAAATTATTGCTATTTTTAAGTCCATCAAGTGTAATTATAAATAATAGTAACACTGTCTGTTAGCTTTTTCTGGATGTATTTTTTTTTTTATTAGTACCAGTTCACTAACCAAAAACACTACTCTGGTCACACAGAAATTATAAACAAAACTTAAGTCACTTATTCCAAAAGTACGGTATCAAAATGAGAGTCAAATGATATTTGTGACCTTATACAGAACAGGATTATAAATATCAAAAATAAAACTACATATATTTATGTATGATTATCAGATGTAAAGCTGCTAATTCAATTAAGGTAATAAGAGAGAAGAACAAGGCCAAGAATCTTAAAACGAAAAACATTTTATTTTATGTTTTCATTTTAAAAGTCTAAAACATTTATAATTGTCTTCTTTTACTTCTTAGAAATTATAAAGACTACATAGATACCAGAGGGAAACGGCTCTGAAGTTAGAGCGTATTGACTTTCAGTTAATTCATAATAAGACTAAGAAAATAATATATTTGAAAAGCCTGTTGAATTGTAGCAAAACAGTACCTTTATCCAGCTTATGTAACTCATGATGACTGTCTTCTCTGCATACTTATTTATTGCTATGAACTGTAATGCATTATGAGATTTGAAGTGTGAATGTAACCTACCGAAGGTCAAGGTTTACACCTGAGTGCTCTTCTCATCCTCTCGGCCTGATGGGAATGCCCTTCACTTCACTCTCTAGGACACAGCACTTTCTTAATTCTCAACTGAGCTTAAATGTCTCATCCCCTCACTACCATTCCAGTTATTTTTCCATCACAGAAAGCTCATCCCATGTACCTCAATGTGAATTACACCTATACCTGTGTTTAATTAATTAATTTATTGTCTATGTCCTCCACAAGACTTTAACCTCCCCAAGGACAACGACCACGAGTATCTTGTTCAGGGCTGAATCCACAGCACCAAGCACAATACCTAGCATAGAGTAGGTGCCAGTGCCAATCAGTCAGTCAGTTTCCATGGATTTCCATTTACGACAAAAGCTGACCAAAACAGCTATTTTAAAAATAAGACAAAAAATAACATGAGACAGCTAAGTAAAAATACATTCACGTGACTGTATGAGGAACGGAGTTTGAGACTTTCAAATTCACGGGCCTTTTACACGCCCTGATGTCCCTGGCCTTCAACTCATCACCAGAACATATTTTTGTTCACCATTTACCCTGTTACACATTATTTCCATCACCTAAACTCATTCCATAAAAACATCACAACTTTTATCAGTTACTTAGAAAATATTTTCTAATAGCCAAATGTAGTTGAAAACCAAAATTTCCCAGTCACCTTTCCATTTACTGGACAGAGACAGCGAAAAAGAATCAGGGACAAAACAGAAGGCCTGGGATGCACAGGCACCTTGAGAGGAAGGAAAGCTCCTAGGCTGGGAGCAAGCTTGGCTCCAGAAAGTCTAACAGCTCCCCTACCCACTGTTAAAGCCTCGGATGCCCAGTGACCATTCACATCTTGACACCGAACACGTGCTATTCAGAAAAAGCCAAACTCTGCCCAAAGAGACTGGTTGAAATAGTCTTACCTCTGTTTCTGTGAGAAGTGTTTTCAGCCTTGTCAAATCTTTCGTTACCATCCCATTCTGAAACAGCAAATGAAAAAAGGGAAAACCAAGCAGCATATTAGTGTTTTTCTCTGAACTTGACTCTTTGGCTATTTCTAAGGTTTACCCATAAAAAGAAAACCAAAGCTATGCTCCTCTCCTCTCCTCATTACTATTAGAGGTGATGACAAAGCCAACTTTCTGTGTGGGAAGTTAAAAAGATGAACAGAACAAAACATACAGTATGCCCTAAAACACTGTATTCAACTTGTAAGAATTTAAGATTAATTCAATAACATATTCACAATGAGTATCACTCAAAGTAGATTAAGTAAAAAGAAAAATAAACTTCAACTTTTAAAAACTCCTTTTCCTAAACCAAACAGGTGAACTCGGTTACTTATGATTCAGAGTCACATACAATGATCACACTACCTAAAGATGGTTCATTAAAGCTGTTGAAGGAAAACATAAAACATTAGCTCTTGAGAAATTCAAATTTCACTTGAGATTTGAAAGCAAATTGCTTAATTTTTAATTTAAAAATCCAACAGGTAAAACAGTATAATATGCTCAATTTAAATAGAACAAATCCTTAAAGATAGATCTAAATAATAAAGAAGAGAAATATTCTTTATCACCAATTTAGAACTAAATACCCATACAAGACTCTTGAGAGTCCCTTGGACTGCAAGGAGATCCAACCAGTCCATTCTAAAGGAGATCAGTCTTGGGTGTTCATCGGAAGGACTGATGCTAAAGCTGAAACTCCAATTCTTTGGCCACCTCATGGAAGAGCTGTCTCACTGGAAAAGACCCTGATGCTGGGAGGGACTGGGGGCAGGAGGAGAAGGGGACAACAGAGGATGAGATGGCTGGATGGCATCACCGACTCGATGGACATGAGTTTGGGTGAACTCTGGGGGTTGGTGATGGACAAGGCAAAGAGTCGGACACAACTGAGCGACTGAGCTGACCCATGCAATTCTGCTATACTAGTAAGATACCTTAGCTTTTATGTTCATTTGTTAGGATGGTGAAATAAAAAGATACTATTAAACCAATGAAACAATTCACTGCACAATAATTCCTTAGAAAATAACTAAATTACCCTCCAAGATGGGTCATTATATTCCACTCAACAGGATACAAAGTGCTTTCCTGATTTCCTTCTTTTTCACCAGATGTATATTTATTTGCAGTGAAAACACAACTGTGCTGTAGCTTGCCACAGCTTATGATAATTCAGAAGTATAGAGAACTCAAGCTGTATAACAAAGTATACATATGTGTTTTTTTTTTTACTTTCACCATCTTTCATTATGACTCAAAAAGTATCAGTTTTATAACAGTTACCAACTGGTGGAAAAAAGTCATAACGTATCTTTTCTTCCAATTTCTATAGATTGCCAACTCTAAAGTTCAAAAAAGGAAGTCTTTCCATTAAGTCATCCAAAAACAAACAGACAAAAACTCTAGAAAATTTAATAGCGCATACAAAAATTTATCCCAAGGTCTGAATAGAATAACTTCATCAGAGCAGCCATGAATATGAACATCGTCAGAAAGAAAAGTAATTAATACTTAGTTTAGATAAATTTAAGCATTTTAAACAATAAATGACTAAATTTAAGAAACCTGTAAGATCACATATCCACAGAAGCATTTTAAAACTCAAAAATACCTTCAGGTTCTGTTAAACTATACCTTTAAAGAAAATCAGTTATTCTATACGTTCAAAGTTTTAAAAATTATCTCTTAGTCACAGACTACATTAATACAAGAATCCAATGCTTAAATATGAGTATGTTGAAAAGAAGCAAGTAGCTACTCATAGACTTTGATTTCTGGCAGAACCTGCAGGACGCAGATAATACACCCAAGAAGTCCAGCGGGTGAAGACATTTTTGGACATTCAGAGTTAGAACCAGTCAACATACCAGGGACTCTCCCGTCAGTGACTTGGCGAGAATGTGGGACACAGGCTGGAGCTTCCCTTCAAGCTGCATGCAGCAGAGCACTGCCTGGAAGGCGCCGTCCCCCTTGGCCAGGCCTTCTCCCAGCACTGCCACGAAAGAGGAGCCATCGTTAACCACGCGGCGTTCAAGCCCATTTCCCTCAGTCTGCTTATAGCACACTGCCCCAGGCATGACTTCTCTTCCTAAAACTGGACTACGGTCACTTTACTCCGCTGTGTCAGTCTCTGCTCTACAGTGAAGTGAGCCAGCCACACATCAGCGTGTGTCCGCTTTTTTGGATTTCCTTCCCATTTAGGGCACCACGAAGCACCCAGTAGTTTCCTGCGCTGAACAGCAGGTTCTCGTTAGGCACCGGTTTTATGCCTAGTAGAGTATGTGTCGGATTCCACTCTCCCAGTTCATCCCCTCCCTTTCCCTCCTGGTATCCATTACATTTGCTTTCTACATCTGTGCCTTTATTTCTGTTTTGCAACGAGATCATTTTTACCATTTTTCTAGATTCCACAAATATGTGTTAACATGTATTTTTCTCTTTCTGACTCACTTCACTCTGTACTGAAAGACACAAGGTCCATCCACATCGCTACAAATGACATGGTTTTGTTCCTTTTTATGGCTGAGTAATATTTCATTTTTAGAACAAACACCCAAGAAAGATGTCCTTTTCATTACAGGGGACTAGAATGCAAAAGGAGGAAGTCAAGAAACACCTGGAGGAACAGGCAAATTTGGCCTTGAAATACGGAATGAAGCAGGACAAAGGCTAACAAGAGTTTTGCCAAGAGAAAGCACTGGTCATAGCAAACACCCTCTTCCAACAACACAAGAGAAGACTCTACACATGGACATCACCAGATGGTCAACACCGAAATCAGACTGATTACATTCTTTGCAGCCAAAGATGGAGAAGCTCTATACAGTCAGAAAAAACAAGACCAGGAGCTGACTGTGGCTCAGATCACGAACTCCTTACTGCCAAATTCAGACTCAAATTGAAGAAAATAGGGAAAACCGCTAGACCATCCAGGTATGACCCAAATCAAATCCCTTATGATTATACAGTGGAAGTGAGAAATAGATTTAAGGGCCTAGATCTGATAGAGAGAGTGCCTGATGAACTATGGAATGAGGTTCGTGACATTGTACAGGAGACAGGGATCAAGACCATCCCCATGGAAAAGAAATGCAAAAAAGCAAAATGGCTGTCTGGGGAGGCCTTACAAATAGCTGTGAAAAGAAGAGAAGCCAAAAGCAAAGGAGAAAAGGAAAGACATAAGCATCTGAATGCACAGTTCCGAANGAGCCTCTTGATGAAAGTGAAAGAGGAGAGTCAAAAAGTTGGCTTAAAGCTCAACATTCAGAAAACTAAGATCATGGCATCTGGTCCCATCACTTCCTGGCAAATAGATGGGGAAACAGTGGAAACAGTGTCAGACTTTATTTTTCTGGGCTCCCAAATCACTGCAGATGGTGACTGCAGCCATGAAATTAAAAGATGCTTACTCCTTGGAAGGAAAGTTATGACCAACCTAGATAGCATATTGAAAAGCAGAGATATTACATTGCCAACAAAGGTCCGTTTAGTCAAGGCTATGGTTTTTCCTGTGGTCATGTATGGATGTGAGAGTTGGACTGTGAAGAAAGCTGAGGGCCAAAGAATTGATGCTTTTGAACTGTGGTGTTGAAGACTCTTGAGAGTCCCTTGGACTGCAAGGAGATCCAACCAGTCCATTCTAAAGGATATCAGTCCTGGGATTTCTTTGGAAGGACTGATGCTAAAGCTGAAACTCCAATACTTTGGCCACCTCATGTGAAGAGTTGACTCACTTTAAGACTGTGATGCTGGGAGGGATTGGGGGCAGGAGGAAAAGGGGACGACAGAGGATGAGATGACTGGATGGCATCACCAACTCGATGGACATGAGTTTGAGTGAACTCCGGGAGTTGGTGATGGACAGGGAGGCCTGGTGTGCTGCGATTCATGGGGTCGCAAAGAGTCGGACACAACTGAGCAATTGAACTGAACTGAACTGAATATTTCATTTGTGGGCTTCCTTCATAGCTCAGTGGTAAACAACTTTCCTGCCAATACAGGAGATACAGATTTGATCCATGGATTGGGAAGATCTCCTGGAGAAGGAAATGGCAACCCATTCCAGTATTTTGCCTGGGAAATCGCATGGACAGAGAAGCCTGGCAAGCTATGAACTACGGGGCTGCAAAGAGTCGGGGCACAGCCTGGCAACTAGACAAAGGTTCCGTCGTAACAAGCCCCGCATGTCCATTCCTCTGCTGATTCGCGCTGCTTCCATGTCCCGGCTGCCGGAAACAGAGCTGAAATAAACACCGGGGCTCATGTAATTTTTGAATTATGCTTTTCACTGGGCGTATGCTCAATAGGGGGCATATGCTCAGTCATATGGCCATTCTGTTTTTAGTTTTTTAAGGAACCTCCATACTGTTCTTCATAGTGGCTGCACCAACTTACATTCCCACCAACAGTGTAAGAGGGTTCCCTTTTCTCCACGCTTTCTCCAGCAGTTACTGTTTGTGAATTTTTGGGCAGTGGCCATTCAGACCTGTGTGAGGTGATACCTCACTGCAGTTTTTATTTGCATTTCTCTGAAAATTAGTGGTGTTGAGCTTCTTTTCATGTGTGTTTGGGCAGTCTGTATGTCTTCTCTGAGAAATGTGTATTTAGGTCTTACAGCCATTTTTTGATTGGGTTGCTTGCTTTCTAAGAATCTGTCCATTTCTTCCAGGTTTTCCATTTTATTGGCATATAGTTGCTTGCAGTCGTCTTTATGATCCTTTGTATTTCTGTGGTGTCAGCTGTAACTTTTTCTTTTTCATTTCTAACTTTATTGCGTGCTCCCCCCTCTCTTCATAATGAGTCTGGCTAAAGGTTTATGCATTTTGTTAATCTTTCTCAAAAAAATCAGCTTTTAGTTTCGCTGATTTTTTCTATTGTTTTTTGGGGGGTTCTATTTATTTCTGCTCTGATTTTTATGATTTCTTTTCTTCCACTAACTTTGGGGGTTTTGGTTGACCCTACCTGTTTTAGGTGTATGCTAGCTTGTTTATCTGAAGTTGCTCATTTCTTGGGTTAGGACTGTATTCCCATAAACTTCCCTCTTAGAACTGCTTTTGCTGCATCCCATAGACTCTGAGTTGTATTTTCGTTGTCTTTTGTTTCTGGATTTTTTTTTTTTTATTTCTTCTTGGATTTCTTCAGTGATCTCTTGGTTATGAAGTAGCATACTATGTAGCATCCACGCGTTTCCATTTTTTACAATTTTTCTTCCTATAATTGAGTCCTAATCTCATAGTATTGTGGTCAGATATGACTGCACCATAAAGAAGGCTGAGTGCTGAAGAACTGGTGCAACATATCAGATATGACCTAATATGATTTCAAGTTTATTAAATTTACCAAGGTTTCATTTGTGACCCAAGATGTGCTCTATCCTCGAGAATGTTCCATGTGCACTTGAGAAGAAAGTATATTCTGATGTTTTAGGATGGATGTTTCGGAGAAGGCAATGGCACCCCACTCCAGTACTCTTGCCTGGAAAATCGCATGGATGGAGGAGCCTGGAAGGCTGCAGTCCATGGGGTCACTGAGGGTGGGACACAACTGAGCGATTTCACTTTCACTTTTCACTTTTGTGCACTGGAGAAGCAAATGGCAATCCACTCTAGTGTTCTTGCCCGGAGAATCCCAGGGACGGGGGAGCCTGATAGGCTGCTGTCTATGGGGTCGCACAGAGTTGGACATGACTGAAGCGACTTAGCAGCAGGATGGGTGTTTTAGTATATTCATACTATAAATATCAATTAAATCTATTTGATCCAACGGGTCATTTAAGGCCTGTATTTCTTTATTAATTTTCAGTGTGGATGATCTGTCCATTGGTGTAAGTGGAGTGCTGAAGTCCCCCCCATTACTGTGTCACTTCCATTTCCTCTTTTATGACTTAGCATTTACCTTTTGTACTGAGATGCTCCTATGTTGGGTCCATAAATATGTACAATTGTCGTCTCCTCTTCAGTTGCCCCCGATCACTATGCAGTGTCCTTCCCTATCCCTTGCTATTGTTGTTCAGTTGCTCAGTCACGTCCAGCTCTTTCCAACCCAACGGACAGTAGCACACCAGCCTTCCTTGTCCTTTACTGTCTCCCAGAGTTTGCTCAAACTCATGTCCACTAAGTCGGAGATGCCATCATCTCTGTCACCCCCTTCTTCTCCGGTCCTCAATCTTTACCAGCANTTTTTTACAATTTTTCTTCCTATAATTGAGTCCTAATCTCATAGTATTGTGGTCAGATATGACTGCACCATAAAGAAGGCTGAGTGCTGAAGAACTGGTGCAACATATCAGATATGACCTAATATGATTTCAAGTTTATTAAATTTACCAAGGTTTCATTTGTGACCCAAGATGTGCTCTATCCTCGAGAATGTTCCATGTGCACTTGAGAAGAAAGTATATTCTGATGTTTTAGGATGGATGTTTCGGAGAAGGCAATGGCACCCCACTCCAGTACTCTTGCCTGGAAAATCGCATGGATGGAGGAGCCTGGAAGGCTGCAGTCCATGGGGTCACTGAGGGTGGGACACAACTGAGCGATTTCACTTTCACTTTTCACTTTTGTGCACTGGAGAAGCAAATGGCAATCCACTCTAGTGTTCTTGCCCGGAGAATCCCAGGGACGGGGGAGCCTGATAGGCTGCTGTCTATGGGGTCGCACAGAGTTGGACATGACTGAAGCGACTTAGCAGCAGGATGGGTGTTTTAGTATATTTATACTATAAATATCAATTAAATCTATTTGATCCAACGGGTCATTTAAGGCCTGTATTTCTTTATTAATTTTCAGTGTGGATGATCTGTCCATTGGTGTAAGTGGAGTGCTGAAGTCCCCCCCATTACTGTGTCACTTCCATTTCCTCTTTTATGACTTAGCATTTACCTTTTGTACTGAGATGCTCCTATGTCGGGTCCATAAATATGTACAATTGTCGTCTCCTCTTCAGTTGCCCCCGATCACTATGCAGTGTCCTTCCCTATCCCTTGCTATTGTTGTTCAGTTGCTCAGTCACGTCCAGCTCTTTCCAACCCAACGGACAGCAGCACACCAGCCTTCCTTGTCCTTTACTGTCTCCCAGAGTTTGCTCAAACTCATGTCCACTAAGTCGGAGATGCCATCATCTCTGTCACCCCCTTCTTCTCCGGTCCTCAATCTTTACCAGCATCAGGGTCTTCTCCAATGAGTCAGCTCTTCGTATCAGGTCACCAAAGTATGAAAACTTCAGCTTCAGCATCAGTCCTTCCAATGAACATTCAGCATTGATTTTCTTTAGGACTGACTAGGGTCGATCACCTTGCTGTCCAAGGGACTCCAAAGAGTCTTCTCCAGCACCACAATTGGAAAGCATCAATTCTTCAGCACTCAGCCTTCTTTATGGTGCAACATTCATGCATGACTATTGGAAAAACCATACCTTTGACTATACAGACCTTTGTTGGCAAAGTGATGTCTGCTTTTTAATACCCTGTCTAGGTTTGTCATAGCTTTTCTTCCAAGGAGCAAGCATCTTGTAATTTCTGCAGCTACAATCCATAGTGATTTTGCAGCCCAAGAAAATAAAGTCTGCCCCTGTTTCCATTTTTTTCCCATCTATTTGCCATGAAGCAATGGGACAAGCTGCCATGATCTCACTTTTCTGAATGCTGAGTCTCGCTGTGTTGCATCAGTTTCACTAAAAACTGATTCATGCAAGTGCACCTGATCTGGAAGCTGCAGGCTCTCCATTCAGGAAGGTTTTGTTCAATTGCTTTTAGTTTAGACCAGCCTGCTCTCACTCATCCATGTTACAGATCACTCATGTGCTCACCTGACAGTTCCATACACGAGTAACATATCCTTGAGAATGTCTTGAGCACCTTAGAAAATTCCACAGTAAGCCCACACCTCCTTCCGACCTTACTATTCCTGAAACTGTCAAATACGGCCTTTGGCGAGTCATTCCATCTCTCTGGCCCTCAGCACGGTCATGTGTGGAACTGAGACCTGAAACCTGTATTGCAGGAACCAGACGACAGAACGCCAAGAACACGTTCAAAGAAAAGCAGCAGTCTGCAAGGTCTGGACCACTCACATCCTCTAAGCCCGCTTCCTTCCCTGTAAAACGGAGGTGANGTTTCGCTGATTTTTTCTATTGTTTTTTGGGGGGTTCTATTTATTTCTGCTCTGATTTTTATGATTTCTTTTCTTCCACTAACTTTGGGGGTTTTGGTTGACCCTACCTGTTTTAGGTGTATGCTAGCTTGTTTATCTGAAGTTGCTCATTTCTTGGGTTAGGACTGTATTCCCATAAACTTCCCTCTTAGAACTGCTTTTGCTGCATCCCATAGACTCTGAGTTGTATTTTCGTTGTCTTTTGTTTCTGGATTTTTTTTTTTTTATTTCTTCTTGGATTTCTTCAGTGATCTCTTGGTTATGAAGTAGCATACTACGTAGCGTCCACGCGTTTCCGTTTTTTACAATTTTTCTTCCTATAATTGAGTCCTAATCTCATAGTATTGTGGTCAGATATGACTGCACCATAAAGAAGGCTGAGTGCTGAAGAACTGGTGCAACATATCAGATATGACCTAATATGATTTCAAGTTTATTAAATTTACCAAGGTTTCATTTGTGACCCAAGATGTGCTCTATCCTCGAGAATGTTCCATGTGCACTTGAGAAGAAAGTATATTCTGATGTTTTAGGATGGATGTTTCGGAGAAGGCAATGGCACCCCACTCCAGTACTCTTGCCTGGAAAATCGCATGGATGGAGGAGCCTGGAAGGCTGCAGTCCATGGGGTCACTGAGGGTGGGACACAACTGAGCGATTTCACTTTCACTTTTCACTTTTGTGCACTGGAGAAGCAAATGGCAATCCACTCTAGTGTTCTTGCCCGGAGAATCCCAGGGACGGGGGAGCCTGATAGGCTGCTGTCTATGGGGTCGCACAGAGTTGGACATGACTGAAGCGACTTAGCAGCAGGATGGGTGTTTTAGTATATTTATACTATAAATATCAATTAAATCTATTTGATCCAACGGGTCATTTAAGGCCTGTATTTCTTTATTAATTTTCAGTGTGGATGATCTGTCCATTGGTGTAAGTGGAGTGCTGAAGTCCCCCCCATTACTGTGTCACTTCCATTTCCTCTTTTATGACTTAGCATTTACCTTTTGTACTGAGATGCTCCTATGTCGGGTCCATAAATATGTACAATTGTCGTCTCCTCTTCAGTTGCCCCCGATCACTATGCAGTGTCCTTCCCTATCCCTTGCTATTGTTGTTCAGTTGCTCAGTCACGTCCAGCTCTTTCCAACCCAACGGACAGCAGCACACCAGCCTTCCTTGTCCTTTACTGTCTCCCAGAGTTTGCTCAAACTCATGTCCACTAAGTCGGA
Organism: Raphicerus campestris; assembly: GCA_006410735.1. Lineage (NCBI taxonomy): Eukaryota > Metazoa > Chordata > Mammalia > Artiodactyla > Bovidae > Raphicerus > Raphicerus campestris. The sequence continues at coordinate 826,289 of SJYW01014187.1, forward strand.
GATGCCATCATCTCTGTCACCCCCTTCTTCTCCGGTCCTCAATCTTTACCAGCATCAGGGTCTTCTCCAATGAGTCAGCTCTTCGTATCAGGTCACCAAAGTATGAAAACTTCAGCTTCAGCATCAGTCCTTCCAATGAACATTCAGCATTGATTTTCTTTAGGACTGACTAGGGTCGATCACCTTGCTGTCCAAGGGACTCCAAAGAGTCTTCTCCAGCACCACAATTGGAAAGCATCAATTCTTCAGCACTCAGCCTTCTTTATGGTGCAACATTCATGCATGCCTATTGGAAAAACCATACCTTTGACTATACAGACCTTTGTTGGCAAAGTGATGTCTGCTTTTTAATACCCTGTCTAGGTTTGTCATAGCTTTTCTTCCAAGGAGCAAGCATCTTGTAATTTCTGCAGCTACAATCCATAGTGATTTTGCAGCCCAAGAAAATAAAGTCTGCCCCTGTTTCCATTTTTTTCCCATCTATTTGCCATGAAGCAATGGGACAAGCTGCCATGATCTCACTTTTCTGAATGCTGAGTCTCGCTGTGTTGCATCAGTTTCACTAAAAACTGATTCATGCAAGTGCACCTGATCTGGAAGCTGCAGGCTCTCCATTCAGGAAGGTTTTGTTCAATTGCTTTTAGTTTAGACCAGCCTGCTCTCACTCATCCATGTTACAGATCACTCATGTGCTCACCTGACAGTTCCATACACGAGTAACATATCCTTGAGAATGTCTTGAGCACCTTAGAAAATTCCACAGTAAGCCCACACCTCCTTCCGACCTTACTATTCCTGAAACTGTCAAATACGGCCTTTGGCGAGTCATTCCATCTCTCTGGCCCTCAGCACGGTCATGTGTGGAACTGAGACCTGAAACCTGTATTGCAGGAACCAGACGACAGAACGCCAGGAACACGTTCAAAGAAAAGCAGCAGTCTGCAAGGTCTGGACCACTCACATCCTCTAAGCCCGCTTCCTTCCCTGTAAAACGGAGGTGACAGCAGCTACCTAACAAGGCTGTGGTAAAGATTAACTATATGAAATATCTAGCACAATCCCCTCATAAGAGTTCCCTAGAAGTTCCCTAACCATCTAAAAATTATAAAATAGTACTGAAAACTTGAGGAAACATCTGAGCTCCTTTTGAGTAACTGGGATATTAAGAAACTAGTTATCAAGAGCTGAGGCATGTTTCAGGGAAATGAAAAAAATTTTTTAAGAATATTTCAGTCTCAGATGATTATGTCACTTTGTTTAAAAAGCACTAAACAGCATATTTTACACTTTTCAAAGGTCTTTGGTTTGTACAAAGTATTAGCTGAATTTTATTTTCCAAAAGTTCTGCCATTCTACTGGTATTTAAATGTCTCCATGCTGCTCTTCTCCTTTTTCTCTCTCTAACCATCTCAGACAAGAAGCACTGCTGCGGTACTTTCCTCTAACTGTCGTCTTCAAGTGCAATCCAGTTCATGTCTTGTAGGCTCCCACATGAAGAGCTATGGCAAAGAAACAGCCAACTATCATAGGTAAGACACTACCCTGCTACTGTGTCATATGATGCGATCAAATGCAATGCTGCCACTCTGGTACTGTATTTTCTTTAACATTCTGAAAAAGCCTGAAAGAATACAAAGTATGGCCTAGTGTATAATAAAATTTGCCTCACTTATTGAACCTGCCAAACATAATCTAATCTTGGGCAACTGTAAAAAAGTTACGTTTCCTTACAAAAAAATTCTCTCCCCACCAGCTATCTGTGGAACTTTGTGAGCACAGAACTCCTTCCTGCACCTTAGCTGTGATATGAAATTCAAGGCTCTATCCCTTTTCATCCTTAAGTTTTTGTAAGATTTGCTAAGACCTAAAATATCTCTTACTTGCAATGTTCTGGACCAGAAAATGAGTAATATTAAAGGAGTATTCATTCAACTGGGCTTCCCTGGTAGCTCAGCTGGTAAAGGATCCACCTGCAATGCAGAACCTAGTTCGACTCCTGGGTTGAAAAGATCCTCTGGAGAAGGAATAGGCTACCCACTCCAGTATTCTTGGGCTTTCCTGGGGGGCGGATAGTAAAGAATCCGCCTGCAATGCAGGAGACTTGGGTTCAATCCCTGGTGGGAAGATCCCCTGGAGGAGGGCATGGCAACCCACTCCAGTATTTTTGCCTGGAGAATCCCATGGACAGAGGAACCTGGCAGGCTGCAGTCCATGAGGGTATGGCAACCCACTCCAGTATTCTTGCCTGGAAAATCCCCATGGACAGAGAAGCCTGGCAGGCTGCAGTCCATGAGGGCATGGCAACCCACTCCAGTATTCTTGCCTGGAAAATCCCCATGGACAGAGAAGCCTGGCAGGCTGCAGTCCATGGGGTCGCAAAGAGTCGGACACAACTGAATGACATCCACACACCCATTCATTCAACTGCTTCAACCAAAACAGTCTCTGTAAGGAAGCTCCTGGCTACCAAAGAGAGGATAAACAACTAAAATATAACTCCTCTTGCCTGTAAAGTATCGCCTGCCATGAGTAAGATCATTTAAAACAAGTTTAAAGTTCAGTAAATGCTGAGTATTAGTCTGTATTTTTTCAGTAACATGACCATTTTACATTATTTCTCTTATCAAGTCCTTAGTTATTTCTAAAATCTTATACTGAAGACCATAGCCTAATCAAGGTGGTATTTTTCCAATATTCTCAAAAGAAATTTTTAAATTACCACTAAACCAAATCTTTGAGTCATTAACAAAATGAACTTACTCACCACTTGGATATGATCCCGTTCTCCAAAACAACACATCAGGAACTGAATCAAAACTAAAAATTAAGAGGGGGGGGGCTCAAGAGGAAGGGAATACACACACACACACACACACGCACACGCACACACACACACGCGCGCGCAAACACACACACGCACACGCACACACACACACACACGCTTATGGCCGATTCATGTTACTGTATCGCAGAAACGAGCACCACACTGTAGAGCAGTTATCTTCCAATTTAAAATAAATTTACATAAATAAAAATACGTCCACTGAATAAATACATTAAAAATTTGTAATTTATAAATAAATTTCTTCCTAAATATCAGCCATTTACTCTCTGATAAACTTGTAGCTGAATATAAACAGACTCCAAATGGTGGAAGACTTAAGTCATCTCAAAATGTCCATTTATAACAAGTATCAGAAAACATGACATAAATCAAAATAACAGTTCTGTGGCAGATCTCTCACCAGTGTTCATGTTACCAGTTTTTTTTTCCCCCACTATCCTTCTCCTGTCTCTACCCTTCTTACCCTTGCTCTCTCTTTTTTTCCAATTGTAATACATAATACTTTAAGGCATGTGGGCTGCAGCTTTAGTGAAACTTTATGTCCTTCCTACCGAAGTCTTTTGCAGATAAAATATTTCCTTAATAAAATGCTTTCGGAAAATGAAAAGCCCTAACAAAATTCAATGCTTGGGATCATTAGCCTCTTCTAAATATTTCACCCCTAGGTTTAAATTCTATAATATACTTTCTCTCATTCTCTTGCTTTCTCTTTTTGTCCCCACATCCCTGCTACTTTGCTCTTACTGCTGTCAGTATTTGGTCCTTCAACCCAGTCACAACAGTCTTCATTATCTCTTTTACAATCCCTTTGTATACAGTAAACTTTAAAGCTGAGATCTTATTGTATGTTCTTGAAAGTGCACCTTCCTTCAACTGTAGTTCAGTGGAAAGGCTCTTGGACTACTTTCTTCTGGATGTTTTCATTCTACAGAAACACAGGCTATTTCTCCTGGCTTATTTCAGTGTTTCAGCTTAAATTTTAGAGCTAATTCAATAAGATGGGGCTTCCTAGGTGGCACGAGTGGTTAAGAACCCACCTGCCAAAGCAGGAGAAGCAAGGGGGTTCAATCCCTGGGTTGCGAAGATCCCCTGGAGTAGAGCACAGCAATGCACCACAGTGTTCTTGCCTAGAGAACCCCACGGAGAGAGGAGCCTGGCGGGCTACAGTCCATGGGGCTGCAAAGAGCTGGACAGTACTGAAGCAACTTCAGTTCAGTTCAGTCGCTCAGTCATGTCCCACTCTTTGCAACCCAATGGACTGCAGCCCGCCAGGCCTCCCTGTCCATCACCAACTCCTGGAGCTTGCTCAAACTCATGTCCATTGAGTTGGTGATGCCATCCATCCATCTTATCCTCTGTCATCCCCTTCTCCTCCCGCCTGCAATCTTTCCCAGCATCAGGGTCTTTTCCAGTGAGTCAGTTCTTCCCATCAGGTGGCCAAAGTCCTGGAGTTTCAGCTTCAGCATCAGTCCTTCCGATGAATATTCAGGACTGATTTGCTTTAGGATGGACTGGTTGGATCTCCTTGCAGTCCAAGGAACTCTCAAGAGTCTTCTTCAACACCACAGTTCAAAAGCATCAATTCTTAGGCACTCAGCTTTCTTTACAGTCCAAGCCTCACATCCATACATGACTACTGGAAAAACCATAGCTTTGACTAGATGGAACTTTGTTGGCAAAGTAATGTCTCTGCTTTTTAATATGCTGTCTAGGTTGGTCATAACTTTTCTTCCAAGGAGCAAGAGACACACAATGACTATACCTCAACTGCCTCATCACTATACAAACATAAAATTATACACAGTAAAAAGCTGACAATACACATAATCATAGAAACAACCCTGAAACTTCATTCCCCAGCATATCATAAAAGGGTTCTATTTCATCTACATGCTTGAATGAACTTTTCACATAAGGCACTGTTAAAACAGTATTTGCAAAAGTACCTGTCATACTGTGTGTGCATTAGAAAGAGAAAGAGAATATGCTGCTTGCAGAGACTTCAACCTTCTCTTCATAAAGAATTCTAATTTCCACAATGCATCTGCTATGTAGTTACTAGAAAGTTCATCTGTGTTAACTGTTCAAAAACTAGAAGAAGCTTTTCCTACTTAAAAAGATCAATTTAACTGTATTATTTTTTTAATCTAAAACTTTCATGGCCTTCATTTCAATGTCAAAAGCCAGCACCTTGCCATCCCCACTGTTAAGCACTCGGAGGAAATCCTGACTGTAGGAAGTTCTGTGCTAAGACCCTCCCTAACTTCACTGTTTCCCTGGCTGACGTGCTTGCTGATGAGAAACACCACGTTTTGCTGCTCTTTTCACCGTCCTGGCCCAGGGGGAGAGCGCTGTGCTCAGGTGTTCACAGCCATCTTGACTTCAGCGCCCTCTTCTGGTATAGTTTTAACTGAAATTTTTAAAGGGCAAGCTACCACTCATTTTAAATCTCTTTTTTTATGTATGAATATAATTTCAGCTAATATAAAATTAATGCTAGTGTCTATCCCATGAGTGAAAAACAACATGAAATAAATGTATAATGTCACTTTTGACTATAACTGACACCCTGCATAAATAAGAAAAGGCACAGAACTGTCATATGACCACGATGAGCCTTTTCCAACTGAGTTCAGAGGACCTAAGTTCAAAGACCATTGCTTTCTCAAACATCTACACACAGAAAAAAGGGAGTCTGCACATTTGAAAGATAACAGTCCTTAAACTTAATTCAAATACTACATATTCACTCACTTTCCTGATTTTCATTCTATTCCAAATTAGCATTTTATAATGTAACTTTCTAATCCCTATCAACTTAAATATAAGAATTTTACTTAAAATAGTTGATAGGCATTAAGGGCAAATGAAGAGTGAGAGTGGAGATTCTATTCCACAAAGCCTTAGGCTCCTGCTGGAGACCCGACTGTGGTGCGGCCATGCTGTGGGCCACTGTTACTGTTTTCAGTCACTAAGTCGTGTCTCACTCTGTGACCCCATGAACTGCAATACACCAGGCTCCTCTGTCCTCCACTATCTCCCAGAGTTTGGTCAAATTCATGTCTATTGAGTCAGTGATGAACTATCTCATCCTCTGCTGTCCCCTTCTCCTTTTGCCTTCAAGCATTCCAAGCATCAGGGTCTTTCCAAAGAGTCAATTTTTTGCAGTAGGTGGCCAAAATATTGGAGCTTTAGCTTCACCATCAGTCTATCCAATGGATATTTGGAATTGATTTCCTTTTTATCTCCTTGTTGTCCAAGGGACTCTCAAGAGTCTTCTTCACCACCACAGTTTGAAAGAATATAATTTGATTTCAGTATTGACTATCTGGTGATGCCCACGTGTATGGTCATCTCTTGGCTTGTTGGAAAAGGGTGTTTGGTGTGACCAGTGTGTTCTCTTGACAAAACTCTGTTGGCCCTGTCTTATTCTGTACTCCAAGGGCAAATGTGCCTGTTATTCTGGGTAACCCCTGACTTTCTACTTTTGCATTCCAATTCCCTGTGCTGAAAAGAACATCTTCTGGTGTTAGTTCTCAAAAGTGTGGTAGGTCTTCATAGAACTGGTCAACTTCAGCTTCTTCAACATCAGTGGCTGGGGCACAGATTTGGATCACTGTAATGTTGAATAGTTTGCCTTGGAAAAGAATCATAATCATTCTGTCATTTTTGAGGTTGTACCCAATACTACATTTCAGACTCTCTTGTTGACTATGAGGGGTACTCCATTTCTTCTATGGGATTCTTGCCCACAGTAGATATAATGGTCCTCGGAAATAAATTCACTCATTCCCATCCATTCTAGTTCACTGACTCCCAGGTCGTCGATATTCACTGTTGCCACTTCCTGCTTGACCATGTCCAGTGATTTATGGCCCTAANAAGGGCAAGCTACCACTCATTTTAAATCTCTTTTTTTATGTATGAATATAATTTCAGCTAATATAAAATTAATGCTAGTGTCTATCCCATGAGTGAAAAACAACATGAAATAAATGTATAATGTCACTTTTGACTATAACTGACACCCTGCATAAATAAGAAAAGGCACAGAACTGTCATATGACCACGATGAGCCTTTTCCAATTGAGTTCAGAGGACCTAAGTTCAAAGACCATTGCTTTCTCAAACATCTACACACAGAAAAAAGGGAGTCTGCACACTTGAAAGATAACAGTCCTTAAACTTAATTCAAATACTACATATTCACTCACTTTCCTGATTTTCATTCTATTCCAAATTAGCATTTTATAATGTAACTTTCTAATCCCTATCAACTTAAATATAAGAATTTTACTTAAAATAGTTGATAGGCATTAAGGGCAAATGAAGAGTGAGAGTGGAGATTCTATTCCACAAAGCCTTAGGCTCCTGCTGGAGACCCGACTGTGGTGCGGCCATGCTGTGGGCCACTGTTACTGTTTTCAGTCACTAAGTCGTGTCTCACTCTGTGACCCCATGAACTGCAATACACCAGGCTCCTCTGTCCTCCACTATCTCCCAGAGTTTGGTCAAATTCATGTCTATTGAGTCAGTGATGAACTATCTCATCCTCTGCTGTCCCCTTCTCCTTTTGCCTTCAAGCATTCCAAGCATCAGGGTCTTTCCAAAGAGTCAATTTTTTGCAGTAGGTGGCCAAAATATTGGAGCTTTAGCTTCACCATCAGTCTATCCAATGGATATTTGGAATTGATTTCCTTTTTATCTCCTTGTTGTCCAAGGGACTCTCAAGAGTCTTCTTCACCACCACAGTTTGAAAGAATATAATTTGATTTCAGTATTGACTATCTGGTGATGCCCACGTGTATGGTCATCTCTTGGCTTGTTGGAAAAGGGTGTTTGGTGTGACCAGTGTGTTCTCTTGACAAAACTCTGTTGGCCCTGTCTTATTCTGTACTCCAAGGGCAAATGTGCCTGTTATTCTGGGTAACCCCTGACTTTCTACTTTTGCATTCCAATTCCCTGTGCTGAAAAGAACATCTTCTGGTGTTAGTTCTCAAAAGTGTGGTAGGTCTTCATAGAACTGGTCAACTTCAGCTTCTTCAACATCAGTGGCTGGGGCACAGATTTGGATCACTGTAATGTTGAATAGTTTGCCTTGGAAAAGAATCATAATCATTCTGTCATTTTTGAGGTTGTACCCAATACTACATTTCAGACTCTCTTGTTGACTATGAGGGGTACTCCATTTCTTCTATGGGATTCTTGCCCACAGTAGATATAATGGTCCTCGGAAATAAATTCACTCATTCCCATCCATTCTAGTTCACTGACTCCCAGGTTGTCGATATTCACTGTTGCCACTTCCTGCTTGACCATGTCCAGTGATTTATGGCCCTAATGTTCAAGGTTCTTATATAATACTGTTCTTTACAGCATCGAGCTTTACTTTCACCACCAGACACATCCACAACTGAGCATCATTCCCACTTTCGCTCAACTGCTTTGTTCTTTCTAGAGCTATTGCCCTACACTCTTCCCCAGTAGCAGAATGGACAACTTTCCGACCTAGGGGGCTCATCTTCCGGTGTCGTATCTTTTTGCCTTTTCATACTGTTCGTGGGGTTCTCATGGCAAGAATACTGGAGTGGGTTGCCACTTCCTCTTCCATAGACTACATTTTGTAACAACTCTTCACCATGACCCGTCTATCTTGGGTGGCTCATAGACTCCTTGGGTTACTCATGGCCCCTCAATGAAAGGGCCGTGGAATACTTCTCAGCCATAAAAACGGATGGACTATTCATACACTCAAAAACTTGGATGGATCTCAAATACATGGTGAGAGGGAAAATGTTATCTTTAAAAGGTCACAAACAATATGGTTCTATTGTGTGTTACTTTCAAAAGGACACAATTACAGAGATGGAGAACAGACTAGTGGTTGCCGGGGTTACACAGGGAGGCAGGATCATGAGTGTAACTATACAGGGTAGCATAAAAAAAGGTCTTCACATGATGGAACAGTTCTGAACCTCGATTGTGCTGGTGGTTCCATGAATCCACACACAGTAAAATGACACAGAATTACACATAGTCATTGAACCAAAGCCCACTTCCTAGCTTTGGTATTGTACTACGGTTACGTCAGATGTAACCATGGTTACGTAAGATGCAACCAGTGCATGGGGTCACTCTGCACCATCTTTGCAACGTCCAGTGACTCTGCAGCGACTGGATCTAAAGAATAAGAAATATTACTGCAATTGCTCCACTATTTAAAAGTCTTGGCAATAGAAAAACCTGGCTTGAAGATCCAAATTCTTGTCCAACTCTACTAATGATTATCAATGTCACCCTGAGCCTCAGTTTTTTTAAAAAATTCTTTCTGGAATATAAAATACCCATATACCTTTCCTCCCCAAATTTATTATACTAAACAGAATAATGTCTATAAACTCCAAACAATACACAGATTATAGCTTAGGACAGATAAAAGAGAAGGAGCACAGCCTTTCAGGTCAGACAGACCTCACCTCAAAACCACAGTCCAGTTCTGGACAGTCTCTGAGCTCCTAAGCAAGTTACTTAATCTCACTCATCACCTGTAAAATTGGAATGGTATTACAATGTGGTGAAACAAACTATTTCAGAGGGTCTGACCCAGAGAAAAATTCTGAATAAATATTATTACCCTTATTAACTATTTTTCTCCCAAAAATGTTTAATTACCATAAAATCTATTTAATGAAAACTCTTCAGATAAAAAGTAAAGTGTAGAAGGTTCAATCAATCATGTATCGATTTGCCTTTTTTAGGACAGTCAGCATCTATTCAACAGGGCTTCTTGGTTACTGAATCACTTCACAGGGGAAGTATTAATATAATAAATATCAATAGATGCCCCCAACTCCTGCTTGTATTAATTTCTTAATTAATGACCTTCTCAGCTAGAGTTTAAGAATCTTATAGCTGTATGAAAAATATCCACTGTTATAATGATTGAGTTTGACTTACACATTACATGTAGCACAAATCTCTTTCAGTTGCTAAGACTACTATTTGATTTCACTTTCTCCATTTACCTCATTCTATTTTGTTAGTGTAAAAAATTTGAGTTTCCTATATGATGAATAGTTCAAAAGCACAGGAAAAATCTTTATTCTATGGAAGTTTTCCTGTTATGCCAAATACAGCTATGTTCAGGTAATGAAACAGACTTACTCATTGCCACTGGCTTGACAATCCTCACTATCCAGAACACAACACCAAACTCAGAACTAAACTCTCTGAACTTAAAGTCTGTGTAGTTTATTTTCAAGATGTCCTTGAGTCCTCACTCAGAATCTGTTTATTTAAGCAGAACTCCAACTTTCAAATCTTATGTCTCTGATTAGTTCCTGGCTTAAAGAAATCAGCCATTAAAATACACACACACACACACACACACACACACAGACACACACACACACACAGACACATTTTGGGGACAATGAGGTAACTCTGACTATGGATTGGGTTTTGGCTATTAGGGAATTATGGTCACTTTTATTAGGTTAATAATAATGCTTTGGTTATACAGTTACGATCTTATTTATTACAGATGCAAACTGAAGTATTTAGGAATAAATATCATGGTATCTATAATTACTTTTAAATAGAAAAAACAAAAAAATTAATAAAGAAAATATGGCAAAAGGTGACAACCTAAGTTTCAAGAATATGAATGCTTATTATACTATCTCCTCTGGTTTCTCCTTGTAAGTTTTTCATAATAAAAAAGAATTTAAAATTTTTAACTCCATGACAAAGACTGCCTGTCGGGTTTCCCATCCCTGTGTGAGAAAATGAAATCAGGGTCAGAAGCACCAAGTGGAGGGAGAAGGGGGGAGGGTAGCTGCAATGAGGCCTGTTGAGAGCTGCAAGGAATGCAAGCGGATACTGACAGCAAGGGATCCCGCAGCACATCAAATGCACACAAGGTCTGGGACCCTGCAGAGGGGGGTGCTCAGGCACCCAGCACAGAAACCAGTATAATAAGTAACAAAGGCCGAGACTCTGGTCTTGTTTTTTATTATTGACTGACTGCCTAACCATGGTATTTTATTTTATATAAAAATAACCTTGCTGTACACCTGAAATTAAAGTAATAGTGTAAATCAACTATACTTTAAAAAAAAAGTTACCAAAAGGGAAGAGGAAAAAATTATATATAATATAAAAGCAGAACTCTACAACTAGCAATATATTCACATCAACTTTTGACAATATTTCCAAATGTCTACTTCAAATGAACAACTTTACATTAAATAAGCATTTCCATGTTCTTACTTATCACATAAATGGTAACAAGGAATGCATAGAATGTAATCATTGAACCATTATTGCAAGCTAACCAATTTACCCCTTTTCTACACAGCACTGCAATGAACACCATTCCACAGATGATTTTTTCCTTCTTTTGAAATATTTACTTGGGACAGTCTCCCAGAACTGAGATTAGTGGGTCAAAGGTATGAACATATTACCAAGCTGTATTCTGCTTCATACCCCACACCACCATCACAAGCATACATTCATTTCACTACAACCTTACCTGAGACAGTGGTTTTCTCCCCACATTACAGAAGCAGAATCAGTACACAAAAACTGCATGTGACTGACATATACAATCTGGTGAGTTTGGACATGCATGTACTTTCATGTTACTATGATCAGGCCTAGCCTTCATCTCCAAGGTTTCCAGGTTAGATTTTCACACTGTTAACCCGGCAGCTGTAGAATGATCCCTTCCTTGAAACGCCAAGTAAAGCCACCAGCAGAGCGCGCAGCACTCTCCACGTGCTCCTGCACAACAGCACGGCCTCTTGGGCCACCTGACCCACTGGGCCTCTGTGTGTCTCCAAACGAAAAGTGCCAACCTCATTAGTACTCAAGGAAGCGAAAATTAAAGAAAGAGGCCATTTCTCACACCTGGGACTGTCACAATGTCAAGACTGAGAGGTTCCCGTTAGTGAGATCATAGGAAACAGGCATTCTCACATATTGCTGATATGTGAGACTGAGATGAGATATGAGAATTTTTCATAATTTAGAATGAGAAACTAGGGGAAATAATATAATAAGCATTCATATTCTTGAAACTTAGGTTGCCATCTTTTGCCATATTTACTTCATTAATTTTTTTCTGAACTATTTAAAAATGTGTGCATTTGAAACTAATCTGAAAGTGTCTGTTAAAATTATATGTATATTTTAACCCAGACATTCAACTTTTAAAACTCCTTCATCCAGGCATCTAACTTTTAAGACTACCACACAGAAACAAAGGCAGCAGTGAGAAACAATGTGTGATCGTTACAGGGTGAGCTGTGACAAACCAGAAAACCAGAACCACGCGAATGCCACCACCACGGGAAGAGCTGAGTACATGCTGGCTATCTACACCATGGACTATGGTGCAGGAACTGGAGCTGATGCATTATGAACTCAGTGAGATAGCCATGATCTATACTGCTACGGAAGAAAGCAAGTAACTTTGCTACGATCACAGAATTCTTTTTAATTTTTAAAGAAAAAACCCTATGTATGTATGTAACGTATTACAAGCATTTGTGCTCACTCTAGAGAAAGGTGAAGAAGCAGCAGCAAACCAATGCCACGACTCCCTCTTATGGGGAGAAGGGGTAGTGGGCCCCTCTGTGTTATCTAACCCATTATCTGGCTTGTTAGTAACTGTTAAACGTCTATGGGTAGCGAAGACTGTACTCAGTATCTCTCAGATGCCAGTCATCTCCCAAAGTGCACAATTCTATAAGGCAAGGTTTACAGCGAGGTCACTGAATCGTCAGCAAATGGTTGGTTCAATGTGTCCAATATGTCACAGGAGTAGGGAGGATCTACATTCTGTAAGGTTCACAACAAAACTAGCTAGTACTTTGAAAAGTTTTGACACAAAAGAGCAAACAGGAAAAGAACTTTAATTTTCGCTAAACACCTCAGCCCTCCTCCCCATTTAGATAACTGAACTATTCCATTATCCAAATCACTGAGCTGTGCAAAACTCTCACCAACAGTGTGTGAGAACGCACACTGAACCCTTCTCCCACTCACTCCTAGACTCACTCTAGAGAATGGAGCAATCTCAAAGAAAAGGAATTCTAGTCTATGAGCACCCGAAGAGCAAGAATCTTACGAATCAATCTCCTGACTAAAAGAAAACAGGGAAAGCCCTAAAGAGCATTCCAGCCGATCTCTTCTCTCTAAGGAAAATCTTCTAACGAAGGGGAACAGAGGTCCAGCTTTCCCATTTATCCAAGCTTAACATTTTAATTAATGTGCGTTATGTGTTATAGTTCTTAAAATATAGCTCTCTGTTAACTGAAAATACTCACACACTTTCAAAGGGCATTATCAGCATTCCCGAGGGAGTGGCAAGCAGCGCCACCGCTCAGGAGTAGGGACCACGCTCACGTGCACACCCGTCACGCCAGGAAAGCCACCCACATCAGCCCGTACCACAAAGTAGGGTTTTTTCATATTAAAATCACCACTGAAATCAGTACATGAAAATATTAAATCTTTAACATTACTCAATGAAATAATTCAAATCTTCAAAGCAGAAAAGAATCTTGTTTTTAAACATACCGTGCCTACAATCTTCATCAGCTTGCCCATAGTTTTTCTGCAAAATAAAAGATATAAGATAAAGTTAAGTAGTTCAAGGCCTCTTAAAACAGAGATTTCATCAAAGGGCTGCAGCTTTGTTTCAAAGTTTAATCATTAATGTTGCAAATTTACTACTCACAGACCAAGGCTAACTCATGTGCTGAGGATTACACAATCCTTTCCAAGTAAACCTCACCGCATAATTCCCTAGCCATGCACTCCCTGCTTCTCACCTCCTCTAACCTCAAGTCACCAGAACCCTCTATGTCATCCTCATTCTCAGCTCCTCACTCTGCTGAGTGAACGGCTGTCCTACACGAGGGCCACCACCCTGGCTGCCTACTTCCTGCCCCTCTCTGCCTCCCACCTGCCCCAGGTAGAGCCAGGCCTACCACCTGAGCAGGTATGCTGCATGGCCTAGTTGAGAACACCGCTCTGGCAAGGCTCTTCTATTTCTCATACATCATTAATTTTTTGTTTTCTTTCAGTTTAGTCCTGTGAACAAACAAGCTCTTATTTCTCTCATCTGAAAAAATCCTTTTCTTGACTTCACTTCTCCCACTAGTTACCATTACTTTTTGTGTGTGTGCGCTTCAGTGGGGCAAAGCTCCTCAAGAATTGTCTGTATCATGTACTCAAATTCCTTCCATCTGACTTTCTTTTTTTTTCTTCTGACTTTCTCTTAAACTCTTTCTTATCAAGCTTTCACTCGCCACACCATGTAAATCACCAGTGGCTGCCACCAGTCAGATATATTTACATGCACCCATTTAGATACACTGCCATTTGTTGTCCATTCTCAAATCTCCCCATCTGTTCCAGCAATGGACATGCTGAGCACCTGCTCACCTGGACAGGTTCTCCTCCTTTGGCTCCCAGGACACCCTGCTCTCACGGTTTTCCTTAGCCTCAGGGGTTGCTCTTCAGGATGCTTTGCTGCTTCTCCCCAACTCTGAGACCAGTGCCATAAGACCAAGTCCTCAGTCATGTCCTCCTCTCTGTCTCACTTACTCCCTAGTGATCTAACCCAGGCCTGAGGCTCTTATCACCCACAGACCACAGACTCTGAAAGTAACATCTGCAGCCCAGACTTCACACATGCACATCCAGCTGCTTACTCCGCATCTCTGGCTGGGTATCTATGTGTCATCTCAAACTCACTGTGTGCAAAACGAACTCTTTCCCACAAAACCTGCTCCCCATCCACAGACCCTCATCTCAGTGGAAGGCAACTCCACTCCTCCAAACGCTCAGACAGAAAAAGTCAAAGTAAGTGAACTATGACTGCTCTTGATCTCTCACTCTCTGCCTTCCGTACACTAGGAAATCTGCTTCATTCTACCTTCAAATTACAGCCAGAACCAAGCCACTTCTCACCACCTCCATGGTTGCCATTTTGATCTAAGCCACTTCATGTCTGGCCTCAGTTCAGTTCAGTTCAGTCGCTCACTCGTGTCCGACTCTTTGCGACTCCATGAACCGCAGCACGCCAGGCCTCCCTGTCCATCACCAACTCCCGGAGTCCACCCAAACCCATGTCCATTGAGTTGGTGATACCATCCAACCCTCTCACCCTCTGTCGTCCCCTTCTCCTCCTGCCCTCACTCTTTCCCAGCATGAGTCAGCTCTTCGCATCAGGTGGCCAAAGTACTGGAGTTTC
The DNA here is from genome assembly GCA_006410735.1 of Raphicerus campestris. Taxonomy (NCBI): domain Eukaryota; kingdom Metazoa; phylum Chordata; class Mammalia; order Artiodactyla; family Bovidae; genus Raphicerus; species Raphicerus campestris. The sequence continues at coordinate 841,402 of SJYW01014187.1, forward strand.
AGCTCAACATCAGTCCTTCCAATGAACACCCAGGACTGATCTCTTTTAGGATGGACTGGTTAGATCTTCTTGCAGTCCAAAGGACTCTTAAAGAGTCTTCTGCAACACCACAGTTCAAAAGCATCAATTCTTTGGCGCTCAGCTTTGTTTATAGCCCAACTCTCACATCCATGCATGACCACTGGAAAAACCATAGCCTTGACTAGACAGACCTTTGTTGACAAAGTAAGGTCTCTGCTTTTTAATATGCTGTCTAGGTTGGTCATAACTTTCCTTCCAAGGAGTAAGCGTCTTTTAATCTCTGGTCTAGATTATTTTAATAGCTTCCAAACTAGTCTCTTTGCATCTATTCTTAACCCTTATACTTTAAACTCTATTCTCAACCGAGACCAAATAATTCCTATTATATCAGATCACGCCACTGCCCTGCTCAAAACCCCGCAAGAATGCTCTGCCTGAAGCAGAACAGAAACCAGACCTCAGAGTGAGCTGGAGACCCACAGGGTCTAGCCACACGGCTGCACTCCCTCGTGGGGTGCTTTACTCCCACATAGTGGACTCCAGGGTTGTCCTGCAAACGCAGCGGGCAGGCTCCTGCCTGAGGAAGTCTGTACTGATAGTTCCCTCTGCCTGTAACTTAAAAATTGCAACCCTGCCCCCTAACCCTAGAAACCTTCTATTTTATGTCTTTTCTCATGAAAACTGCTACCATCTAACAATCCAAAGTGTTCACTTACTTATAATGTCTATTCTTTATTGCGTGCCCCGCCACAATACTAGAAAAAGTACTAAAAAGTACTACAAAGGAGGGATCTCTCTTTTTCACCAACATAAAAAAATACCTAGGACGGTGTCTACCACATAGTATGCACTCAATAAACATTTGTTGAACTGAGCGGACAGTCAAAAATGCTATACAGCAGTAAAACTTTCAGGTCTTAAAAACACAGTTGCTTGCCATCAAAGATATTCAACAATCCCTAGCCACTTCACACAACTCCTCAGCCCAGAATTTGGTGATTTGCAGAGGGAACGACCACCAACAGTCCCCACTCAAAGAAAAAGGTCATTTAACATGGTTTACCATTGGCTCATTGATAGTGTCTACTCACCAGCTGCAAAAAGGAGGCAATTCTATAAAGAAGACTCTCAATCTTGAGGCTCGCTATCTCCAGCGGGCAGGGCCCTGTAAAGTCAGCCACGGAGTACTGGCCGAGGGAAAGGAGGGCCTCTGTGCAGTGCTGGAGGGCCATCTCATAGTCCTGCCTCTTCAGTGACTCACATGCTTGTTCACATGACTTCTCAGCTCTTCTGTCTTCCATGACTCAGGGACAAGAATCCTAAAGACATGGAGAAAGAGCAAGAAGAGGTCTCAAAAACCTATTAATTATAAATTCTAGCCCCATTCCTATCTCAGCTGGCTTAATTATCTATCTGAATAGTTACTCTCAACCAGCCTTTTGATCAAGGTCACAGCTGAGCAGCAGTTAATGATGCTACAAAATCTATACTTCTCAAGTCAGGACTACACTACCAACAATACATCAAATTTATAAATGAGGCAAATTTATAAATGAAACACGATGCTGAGTATTACAAAACACAGCAAGCCATGAGGCTCCTTCTTTCTTTTATAACCAGAAGGTGGAGAAATGCTTCCTATGCAACCTCCAACTTTCAGTCTAATAATTCTGCAACTAAGGCTACAAAGAATCAAAGTGTGTATGGTGTGGGATTTTTGCCCACCAATACAAATAAATTTCACAGACAAAAAAGCTGGAATCAGAAACCAAAATTCGAATCCAAATCCACTGACTCCTGTGATATGCTTCCAATCTACAAAAAGAGCTTACTGTCACATTAAGCTGTTTGACCACCCAGTATCCAGCCATCCCCTTTTCTGGTAATAAAAGCCCATGATTCCCCTCTAAGTCATTACCTCTCCCCTGCTCTGACGAAATGTGGCCCCTGAAGAGAGGGCTCCACCAAAAAAAGAAAAGAGGGGAGGGGGGAAATCAAGGGGTGTCATGTGACCAGAACTGGCCAATCCGAGTCTCATAGCCCCAAACTCAGGGACTGATTGGCTCAAGGTCAGATATGTGACCCCCATAAGAACCAATGAGACAGCATGAGACTTTTGCTGAGGCTTCTGGGAAACAGGCTGGCGCTCTTTCCCGCTGAATCTAAACTCTGAGCGGCTACAGGGGGTGAGTATGCTGCAGTCATTTTTCTATATGCAACACCAACAACTGAAGTCCATCCAGGAAAAGGCAGAGCTGAGTCACGGGGAGAACCTGAGCCCCGACAACTTCATTTGAGTCCCGAATCCAGCTTGCTGTGCCTGGACTTTGTAGTCAGGTGAGCCTAATTTAAATTTCTCTCTGGACTAAGCCAGTTTGGGTGCTATTTCAGGCAGCGGGAAGCTAATTGACGTGTACGTGCATATCTGATTAGTACCTCACAGGATGTGAAAAACAAACTGATAGTTCTCTTACAAAACAGTGTATATATACATGATAATTAGTAACAATTAGGCCACAATTACTGATTAATAATAAAAAGTATAAAGAGAAAAATGTGGGCATTTTAATAATACGTATAAAGAGAAAAAATGGAAGAAAAATGACTTAGTGTGATATGTGGTTATCTTGACTATTGAAAATATTCTAAAACATTTGTTTAAATAATTTTATCATAAAGCTATTTCAGCAATAATAATAAAAGTAATAGCAAGAGACATTTGCTGAACGCATGCTGTGCCAGACGCTTCTGAGATATATAATGTATATTGTGTCATCTCATTTCCTCATAATGACCTTACAAGGTGGTGTTATTATCATTCCCACTTACAGATAAGGAAATTGAAGCACAGAGAAGTTGTTGCTCACCCACAGTTATAATGTACATAAAGGGCAGGATTCAAATCCAGACATTATGATGTAGCTCACACTTTTAGCCAGGACACTGTGAGTTCTAATGATGTTCCAGTGGAGCAGAAACTGAAGACACTCCCCAAAGCATCAATTGTGAATATAATATATCACTACTTTAACCCTGGAACAGTCTTAAGGACTAATTCCTACATCGTTCTGCATTATGACCAGCTAGTGATCACCATTTTTTATAAAAAGTGTGAAGACACTCACCAACCTAAACCAATCGCATCCTTTTGTTAAGCAAAAGTTCTAGATGGTCCCCAAACTAAGGAATATATTAATTAGCACCACTTTTCCAGAAAATGATAAAATTCACACCTTCCCCAAAAGTCAACTTTATGAAAATATTCCCATCACTAAGTTGCTTTTTACCACTTTCATAGAATAGAAATTTAAAAATTTTTTTTCCATCTCGGTATAATACAAAAAAAGAAAAAAAGCATGAAATGGACTTTATCAAAATTAAACATTTTTGCTCTTTGAAAAAGGCTATTATTAAAAGAATGAAAAAGAATGACAAGCCAAGCTAAAGAATGAGAGAAAACCAATTGCAAATCACTGCAACTGCAGAGAAAAACAACTGCAAATATCTGAAAAAGGATTTGTATCCAAATATACGAAGAATTCTCAAAACTCAAGAGTAGGAAAACAGCCCGATGAAAAGCTAGGCAAAAGATTTCAAAAGATACTCCAGTAAAAACATAATGATGGCAAATAAGCACATGAAAAGATGTTCAATGGCATAAATCATTAGAGAAACACAAATTAAAACCGTGATTAGATTTTACTATATACCTATTAGAACGCTGCTGCTGCTGCTAAGTCGCTTTAGTCGCGTCTGACTCTTTGCGACACCATAGACGGCAGCCCACCAGGCTCCCGCATCCCTGGGATTCTCCAGGCAAGAACACTGGAGTGGGTTGCCATTTCCTTCTCCAATGCAAGAAAGTGAAAAGTGAAAGTGAAGTCGTTCAGTTGTGTCTGACTCTTAGCGACCCCATGGACTGCAGCCCACCAGGCTCCCCCATCCATGGGATCTTCCAGGCAAGAGTACTGGAGTGGGGGGCCATTGCCTTCTCCGACCTATTAGAATGGCTAAATGAAAAATAATGGTAATGTCAGTGATGCAGAATAGCTGGAACTCTCATACACTTCTAGTAGGAATATAAAATGGTACAGCCACTCTGGGAAGAGGGTTGACAGTTTCTTATAAAATTAAAAATACACTCAGTGTATCATCCAGCCATCCTGCCTCCCCACAGGCAGATACTTTAAAGAAATGAAATCTATGTTTGCACAAAAATCTGTACACAAATGTTTACAGCATCTCTATTCAAAAACGTTAAAAAAACTGGAAACAACCCAAATGTCCTTTAATTCGTGACAATTTGAAAACTACTCAGTAATAGAAAGGAACAAGCTTTCAGTTTATGCCATAACTTAAATGAAGCTCAAAGAGTAAAAGAACCCAGTCCAGAAGTTTATACACTGCATGATTCTATTTATATGACATCCTCAAGAAGACAGAACCAAAGGGGTGGAGAAAACATCAGTGGTTGCAGAGATTATAGGATGGGGACAGTTAACTAAAAGGATAACATTAAGGAATTTTAGGGGGTGATAATATTCTGTATTCTGATTGCACTGATGGCTGCACAATTATATGTTATGTTAATAGAACTGTATTACTAAAGGAAAAAGTCCATTTTACTGTTTGATTATTTTAAGAAAAAAATGTTATTAATTTTAAAAATATGAATATCAGTGTCACAATGGACATGGATTTTTAAAACTGCAAAGAGATAAAGAAGGGCAAGTTTGTTAATACATGGGAAACCTGTACTTTTCCCTGCATATATTTCAGAGGCAAGAGTGTAGCCTCAGAAAGAATTTCTCCAAACAGATCAATGAGTAGTTCACTACATAAAAAAAATATGATACTTTTGAAGAATTCCATCATAGCTAGAAAACTGGTCCAGGACCAGAAGTAAATACTGGAAGAAAAATGAGATCAACAGTTCACCACAGATGTGGTAGGCAGAACGGCCTGGACTATGACATGTTCAGTGACAGCTGATAAGCAGGGTGGTGCTTTATAAGCATTATTCTCATACCAACGTGGACCTCTTTCTGTGACAGTACAAGGAAAACCAACAGATCTCCTTGAAATCAAGTCAAGAAATGTATTAATACCGTTACATTTTTAAAAATATTCAATTATTATCCTTAAATTGACTTTTCTTAGTCATGGCCCTCTTTGATTTCTAAATAATTAAATCCTACTTGATTAGAGACAGACTTCAAAAAACAAAAAGGGACTATGATCAAACAGCAGGAACCACCAGCAGTAACTAAAATTCCTTCAACCAAAACTGAAGATTATTTCTCTGTCTCTGTCTTTTACATTTGGCTCCATTAGGGGAAAAGAATTATCTACCTCATAATTAACTTGGCTGGAATAAATCAGACTGTATTTGTAAAAGTTTTAGAAGACCAATGAGTTGTACTAAACGTTACCATTATTTCCACCTGAGCAGATATTACTGACATCCATGATCAGTCCTTCATTAGACCCTACCTTCTCTTTAATTATTTAACTATATAAATAATAAAAACCATATGAAACCTGAAGAAAAATACAATAAAATACGTAAGTTTTTTATAGAACTAATAAAATTTAAACAAAAGAAATACTATAAAAAAATTAGAGATTCATTTTTTTAAGTCAGTAATTTGCATTCTGTCTGCCTCCCACATTATTTTCCTTGTGGAAAACCCAATTATTATCCTGAAAACAAGACTGTTTTAGAATGTAACTATACTGTGACGAAAGAAAAGCTAGATGGATGCGGTATTAAGGAACCCGCTGCAGGACAGGCCTCCTTCTCCCTGCTGGACGCGCAGCAGTGAGAGGCCTTGTGGCTGGTGAAGCGCGCACTGTCTGCTCAGGGACGAGACAGACAGGAGTCACGGGGCATCCTCCAAAACGATGCGCCCAGGCGCATCACCACACAGCCAGCCACCCACAGCCGCTGCTGCAGAGCCTGCCCACCTTCTCTACACAGGCCCCAAGCACAGCCCGGCCTGAGTCTCTGCCAACGCCTTTGCTCTACACAAACACCCTTCCCTCCTTTCTGTGGACCTAAATCCTGCCCAGCTTTAAATGCACACTTCAAGGTCTATTTCCCTACGGATGATCCTCCCAAAACCAAAATTACTTCCTATAGGATGGTCTTCCTAAAAGGAGGACATCAAGGCTGTATATTGTGACCCTGCTTATTTAACATACATGCGGAGTATCATGAGAAATGCTGGGCTGGATGAAGCACAAGCTGGAATCAAGATTGCTGGGAGAAATATCAATAACCTCAGATATGCAGATGACACCACCCTTATGGCAGAAAGTGAAGAAGAACTAAAGAGCCTTTTGATGAAAGTGAAAGAGGAGAGTCAAAAAGTTGGCTTAAAGCTCAACATTCAGAAAACAAAAATCATAGCATCCAGTCTCATCACTTCATGGCAAATAGATGGGGAAACAGTGGAAACAGTGTCAGACTTTATTTGGGGGGGACTCCAAAATCACTGCAGATGGTGATTGCAGCCATGAGATTTTTTTAAAAGACACTTACTCCTTGGGAGAAAAGTTATGACCAACCTAGACAGCATACTAAAAAGCAGAAACGTTACTTTGCCAACAAAGGTCCGTCTAAGTAGAGGCTATGGTTTTTCCAGTAGTCATGTATGGATGTGAGAGATGGATTATAAAGAAAGTTGAGAGCCGAAGAATTGATGCTTTTGAACTGTGGTGTTGGAGAAGACTCTTGAGAGTCTCTTGGACTGTGAGGAGATCCAACCAGTCAATCCTAAAGGAAATGAGTCCTGAATATTCATTGGAAGGACTGATGTTGAGGTTGAAACTCCAATACTTTGGCCACCTAATGCGAAGAGCTGACTCATTGGAAAAGACCCTGATGCTGGGAAAGATTGAAGATGGGAGGAGAAGGGGACGACAGAGGATGAGATGGCTGGATGGCATCACCGACTCAATGGACATGAGTTTGAGTAAACGCCGGGAGTTGGTGATGGACAGGGAGGCCTGGCATGCTGCAGTCCATGGAGTCACAAAGAGTCGGACACGACTGAGCGACTGAACTGAACTGAACGGATGGTCTGCCTCTTCATCATTATCTTGGATGCCTTATCTGACCAACACAACTATCTTAGAAATAGGAGTCCTGTTTTATATCATCTGTATTCCCATGACAACCATCCTATTCACTAAAACCATTCAATAAGTACTTTAATTGAATTTCCAAAAGAGCTGACCTAAGGTAACCGAAATGCCAAGCACTCCAAGAACTGTCCTGTTCAAAACTCAATTCTCATTCAAATGGCAATGTCATAGAGAGGGATGTTGTATTCTCTTTAAGTGCACTTGCTTTTATCCAAAACTAGAATCTGTGATGAATCTATGGGATACACAGACAGAATATTCTGTGAAGTAAAAAAGCTTTATTTATTGTATGTGCCTGATATTCGGCCAGACTTGCATTTTTCTCTAAAACTTATAAAATCACTGAGTATGCAAGAAGTATTACAAGACAGAGTACGCCTACTGAGAAGAAAACTGAAAGCTAAGGTCATCAATCATATTCTAATTTGAATAATCTCTTTCATAAAGAGGCAAATTCTAATTTCCAGAATGAATGAAATTCAATATAGCACAGCAAAATGCTTTAAATACATAAAATAATATCCTGATGGACAGTCTACTATCTGTTTTAGTAACTTAAATTATAAAAAAAGAAACTCTGAATTTAAGAAAAGTTACATCATGAGCTAAAATTAAGACTTTTTTTCTATCCATCACTTTGACTTTTCCTAACCCATTTTTGAGAACTGTCAGCAGTTCTGGATCAGTAATTCCAAATTATTTCTTGAAGACTTTGAGCCTCCTCCCAAATCATTTAACATGCTTACTAATCAATAAAGACATGAAAAAACAAAAGCCCATATTTATAAGGCAAGTAAACTATATTAAAAGGCTAACTTTGCGAAAAGGTTGCTGCTTGCCAAGAGAATTTTATTATAAAACATTTTCTGTCATTTGTATTTCTTCATTTTCCCTTCCAGATTATCTGTGTAGCCTTGCAAACACATAATGATCCAAAACAGCTGAGCCTTAGTGATTAAACACAAACCAGCATGAGAGAGCCAGCTGCACAATTAAAACAAAAGGGTGCCACAGCAATGGCTGCCATCATCCCTCTTAAAGGCTATCTTCAAAGTACCAACAGTCTATGTTCTAGAGCTATATTTTCAAATCAAATGTTTGAAATTCAGAACAGTGTTTTACAGAAACTAAGACCAGGGGTTACTTGAAAGACGTGAAATAACAAAAGTAGATTATAAAATAATATCTACAGTGCTGTCCCATTTTATAAGTAAAAACTAGCAGATTATAAAGTAACGTCTATATCCTGGACCTGGATACCTATATATATATAGAATATATATAAAGAGATATCTATATATACAGAGAGTATTTTATATAAAAAGTCCAGAGAGAGAGAGATGAAACAAAATATTAAAAGTAAATATCTCCTTCCCCAAAGTTTTAACTCCAGTCTAATCATGGGGAGAACATCAGATAAATCCAAATTGAGGGACATTCTATGAAATACCTGAACCAGGACTCTTCAAAATTGTCATTAAAAAAAAAAAAGAAAAATCTGAGAAACTGTCAGAGCCCACAGGACATGACACTAACATCCAATGTGGATACTGAGCAGGAATCGGGCTTTTTGGGAAAATGAGAAATTCAAATAAAACTGGAAATTTGCTAATACTAATTTTCCAATGATGATTTCTTAGATTTGAAAAACGTTATCTTAAAAATGTAAGGTATTAACAATGGCAGGTTAAGAATATATGAGAACTCTCACCTACATTTATAACTTCCTGTAAGTCTACAATTATTCCAGTATTAAAAGTAGGTATCTCTGAGTGGTAGATGACAGAGTTTTAAAACTTCATGTGCATTTTCTAATTTTTTAACAAGCAACATGCTTATTAATTCCCTGGTAGCTCAGTTGGTAAAGAATCTGCCTGCAATGCAGGAGACCCTGGTTCAGTTCCTGCGTTGGGAAGATCTACTGGAGAAGGGATAGGCTATCCACTCCAGTACTGCCTGGAGAATTGCAGGGACTATACAGTCCATGGGGTCACAAAGATCTGACACAACTAAATGACTTTCAATTTAAATGCTTAATTATCTGAGAAACAAAAAGGGGAGAAGATAACTATTCTAGATCAAAAGAAAGAGATAAAAATAAATGCATTTGAGGAAAATGGGAAAAATTATACATGGACTTGGTATCTGGCAGTATAACCATAAGTATTACCGAATTACTTTCTCAGGTGTGGTAATGGTATTATATCTGTAAAGAAAAAGCCCCCCTTCTTAGGGGACACCTGCTGAAGTGTGAATGGAATGCCACCTAAGATGTCCGCCGCTTGCCTTCAGCTGGCTCGGAAGCAAAGAAATTCTATTCAGCAGAGAAAGAGAGAAGAAAAATCCCGATATAAGGCAAAGAACTGGGTATTGATTATACTATTCTTACTATTCTTTGCTCTAGGCCTAAAGATTGTCATAATATAAACTAAATTTTCTTTAACTTAAAAAAATGATCCAAAACCCAAACTAGGTCAGAAGTTATAATTTTCTCATAAATATAAAATATATTGTATTTTATAGTTTAATTCATCTTTTCAAAAAAGATTGAAAAGGGATAGCTTATTTTACATATTAAGAAATTATAGCTAACACCCAGGAATAATATTTATGTTTCCTTCCAATTAATACTGAATATAGTCTTTTTATCATTGGAGCAGTTTATATTGATCTTGGGCTCATTAATTTCTAACTTACCTAGTTTTTAAAAAAATAAATCTGTTTATTTGAATACCATTACCTCATCCCTTAAAGAAGCTGGGAAGATGATGAAATAACTCAGAAGACAAAGTTGGAAACTGTAAAAGAAGCCTAAGAAATAGTCACTGGTTGAACAGAAGAACAGATCTCTTACAAAGCTGTATTCCATGAACCTTGGGTCAGACATAGTTCACTTTGACCCTAAGATCCAGTATAGACCCATCTGCCCAAAATGCCTTTCTCAAATGGGAAAGAGGTGGAAATGCCAAGACACAGGAGAACATTCTTTCTTGTCTGCAGCTAACTGAATTAGAAATCTTTAACACCATTTCTAGTCCTGAAATTCTGTAATTCTACATGTTGCTGTTGTTTCATTGCTCAGTCTAAAACTCTTGTGTTCAACTCTTTGCGACCTCATGGACTGCAGCCTGCCAGGCTCCTCTGGCCATGGGATTTCTCAGGCAAGAACACTGGAGTGGGGTGCCATTTCTACTCAAGGGGATCCCCAGGGACCAAACCCGTGTCTCTCGTGTCTCCTGCATTGGCAGGCGGATTCTTTTACCACTGAGCCACAAGGGAAGCCCATAATTCTACACAAAATACCTTTAAAACAAGAATATATTATCACTTCATATCCATGAGGAAGGCTACTATCAAAAAACCAGAAAGCAAGTGCTGACAAGCAAGTAGAGAAGTTAGAACGCTTGTACACTGCTGGTGGACATAAAGTGGTGTTACTGCTATAGAAAATAGTAAGGGGGGCGGTCCTCAAAACATTAAACACAGAATTGCCAATTCCACTTCTGGGTGTTTCCCAAAGAACTGAAAGGAGGGATTTGAACAGATACGTATATACCCATGTTTACAGCAGCATTATTCACAATAAGCTAAAAGGTGGAAGCAACCCAAGTGTCTATCAAAAGTTGGATGGATCTTTAAAAATGTATTTACATACAACAGTATTGCGTGTGTGCATGCTAAGTCACTTCAGTCGTGTCCGACTTTATGCAATCCTATGGACCACAGCCCACAAGGCTCCTTTGTCCATGGGATTCTCCAGGCAAGAGTACCGGAGTGTAGGTTGCCGTGTCTTCTTCCAGGGGATCTTTCCAACCCAAGGATCGAACCCACATCTCTTAGGTCTCCTGCATTGGCAGGGGGGTTCTTTACCACCAGCGCCACCTGGGAAGCAAGTAATACAATAGTATTGCTCAGTCTTAAAAAGCAAGGAAGTCCTGCCACATGCTACAACATGGATGAGCCTCGATGATGTGCTAAGTGAAATAAGGCAGTCACAGGAAGGCAGACATCACCTAAGTGCACTTACAGGAGATGCCCATGGTATGAATGGACCTCACTTACAGTCATCACAGGGACAGCAAGTAGAACGATGTCTGCCAGGAGGCGGCGAGGAATGGAGAGTTCGTGTTTAACGAGTAGAGAACTTCAAGTTAGAATGATGACAAAGTTCTGAGATGGAATGGATGGTGGCGAGGGTGGCACAACAAGATGAAAGCACCTAATGCCACTGAATTGCCTGCTGCTGCTGCTGCTGCTACTGCTGAGTCACTTCAGTCGTGTCTGACTCTGTGCGACCCCAGAGACGGCAGCCCACCAGGCTCCTGCGTCCCTGGGACTGGAGTGGGCTGCCATTGCCTTCTAAAATGGTCTAAAATAAATGTTATGTTTCGTATATTTTACCAGAATTTAAAAAAAAAAAAAAACAACCTCAAGTATACAAGTCATAATACCCTCCTACCCTCCTTAAAAGCAGTGAGGCCCATGTCCTAATCCTGGTGCAAACTGAAGGAATGTGCATTGCCCATTTCNAAAAAAAAAAAGAAAAATCTGAGAAACTGTCAGAGCCCACAGGACATGACACTAACATCCAATGTGGATACTGAGCAGGAATCGGGCTTTTTGGGAAAATGAGAAATTCAAATAAAACTGGAAATTTGCTAATACTAATTTTCCAATGATGATTTCTTAGATTTGAAAAACGTTATCTTAAAAATGTAAGGTATTAACAATGGCAGGTTAAGAATATATGAGAACTCTCACCTACATTTATAACTTCCTGTAAGTCTACAATTATTCCAGTATTAAAAGTAGGTATCTCTGAGTGGTAGATGACAGAGTTTTAAAACTTCATGTGCATTTTCTAATTTTTTAACAAGCAACATGCTTATTAATTCCCTGGTAGCTCAGTTGGTAAAGAATCTGCCTGCAATGCAGGAGACCCTGGTTCAGTTCCTGCGTTGGGAAGATCTACTGGAGAAGGGATAGGCTATCCACTCCAGTATTGCCTGGAGAATTGCAGGGACTATACAGTCCATGGGGTCACAAAGATCTGACACAACTAAATGACTTTCAATTTAAATGCTTAATTATCTGAGAAACAAAAAGGGGAGAAGATAACTATTCTAGATCAAAAGAAAGAGATAAAAATAAATGCATTTGAGGAAAATGGGAAAAATTATACATGGACTTGGTATCTGGCAGTATAACCATAAGTATTACCGAATTACTTTCTCAGGTGTGGTAATGGTATTATATCTGTAAAGAAAAAGCCCCCCTTCTTAGGGGACACCTGCTGAAGTGTGAATGGAATGCCACCTAAGATGTCCGCCGCTTGCCTTCAGCTGGCTCGGAAGCAAAGAAATTCTATTCAGCAGAGAAAGAGAGAAGAAAAATCCCGATATAAGGCAAAGAACTGGGTATTGATTATACTATTCTTACTATTCTTTGCTCTAGGCCTAAAGATTGTCATAATATAAACTAAATTTTCTTTAACTTAAAAAAATGATCCAAAACCCAAACTAGGTCAGAAGTTATAATTTTCTCATAAATATAAAATATATTGTATTTTATAGTTTAATTCATCTTTTCAAAAAAGATTGAAAAGGGATAGCTTATTTTACATATTAAGAAATTATAGCTAACACCCAGGAATAATATTTATGTTTCCTTCCAATTAATACTGAATATAGTCTTTTTATCATTGGAGCAGTTTATATTGATCTTGGGCTCATTAATTTCTAACTTACCTAGTTTTTAAAAAAATAAATCTGTTTATTTGAATACCATTACCTCATCCCTTAAAGAAGCTGGGAAGATGATGAAATAACTCAGAAGACAAAGTTGGAAACTGTAAAAGAAGCCTAAGAAATAGTCACTGGTTGAACAGAAGAACAGATCTCTTACAAAGCTGTATTCCATGAACCTTGGGTCAGACATAGTTCACTTTGACCCTAAGATCCAGTATAGACCCATCTGCCCAAAATGCCTTTCTCAAATGGGAAAGAGGTGGAAATGCCAAGACACAGGAGAACATTCTTTCTTGTCTGCAGCTAACTGAATTAGAAATCTTTAACACCATTTCTAGTCCTGAAATTCTGTAATTCTACATGTTGCTGTTGTTTCATTGCTCAGTCTAAAACTCTTGTGTTCAACTCTTTGCGACCTCATGGACTGCAGCCTGCCAGGCTCCTCTGGCCATGGGATTTCTCAGGCAAGAACACTGGAGTGGGGTGCCATTTCTACTCAAGGGGATCCCCAGGGACCAAACCCGTGTCTCTCGTGTCTCCTGCATTGGCAGGCGGATTCTTTTACCACTGAGCCACAAGGGAAGCCCATAATTCTACACAAAATACCTTTAAAACAAGAATATATTATCACTTCATATCCATGAGGAAGGCTACTATCAAAAAACCAGAAAGCAAGTGCTGACAAGCAAGTAGAGAAGTTAGAACGCTTGTACACTGCTGGTGGACATAAAGTGGTGTTACTGCTATAGAAAATAGTAAGGGGGGCGGTCCTCAAAACATTAAACACAGAATTGCCAATTCCACTTCTGGGTGTTTCCCAAAGAACTGAAAGGAGGGATTTGAACAGATACGTATATACCCATGTTTACAGCAGCATTATTCACAATAAGCTAAAAGGTGGAAGCAACCCAAGTGTCTATCAAAAGTTGGATGGATCTTTAAAAATGTATTTACATACAACAGTATTGCGTGTGTGCATGCTAAGTCACTTCAGTCGTGTCCGACTTTATGCAATCCTATGGACCACAGCCCACAAGGCTCCTTTGTCCATGGGATTCTCCAGGCAAGAGTACCGGAGTGTAGGTTGCCGTGTCTTCTTCCAGGGGATCTTTCCAACCCAAGGATCGAACCCACATCTCTTAGGTCTCCTGCATTGGCAGGGGGGTTCTTTACCACCAGCGCCACCTGGGAAGCAAGTAATACAATAGTATTGCTCAGTCTTAAAAAGCAAGGAAGTCCTGCCACATGCTACAACATGGATGAGCCTCGATGATGTGCTAAGTGAAATAAGGCAGTCACAGGAAGGCAGACATCACCTAAGTGCACTTACAGGAGATGCCCATGGTATGAATGGACCTCACTTACAGTCATCACAGGGACAGCAAGTAGAACGATGTCTGCCAGGAGGCGGCGAGGAATGGAGAGTTCGTGTTTAACGAGTAGAGAACTTCAAGTTAGAATGATGACAAAGTTCTGAGATGGAATGGATGGTGGCGAGGGTTGCACAACAAGATGAAAGCACCTAATGCCACTGAATTGCCTGCTGCTGCTGCTGCTGCTGCTGCTGAGTCACTTCAGTCGTGTCTGACTCTGTGCGACCCCAGAGACGGCAGCCCACCAGGCTCCTGCGTCCCTGGGACTGGAGTGGGCTGCCATTGCCTTCTAAAATGGTCTAAAATAAATGTTATGTTTCGTATATTTTACCAGAATTTAAAAAAAAAAAAAAACAACCTCAAGTATACAAGTCATAATACCCTCCTACCCTCCTTAAAAGCAGTGAGGCCCATGTCCTAATCCTGGTGCAAACTGAAGGAATGTGCATTGCCCATTTCCCAACCTCCCCTGCCCACAGAGGAGGACTGAGAGCTGGCAGAGCCATGGCCAGAGACGGGAAACAGGTCCTGATATTAGTCCCACTGAACAAACTCAGGAAAGTCAAGACACAGGGCGAGGCCCAGGATGGCTGAGAGAGGCAGACTAGGCAGGAGAAGGCAGAGGCAGGAGGCAGGAAACCCCTCAGAGTGCGGGCAGCTGACGAACTAACTGGGAAGGGAGCCTGTGAGGAAAAGGAGGGTCAGAGAAGGGAATTTCCTCAAGATAAGCAGAGAGGAGTGAGAAAAAAGGAAGAAGAACTATAAACAAGGAGATTCATTCAAGAAGAGATTCTCCCCAAGTACCAGCAGAAAAATGACTTCCTTCCACTGACTTGGCCATCTGTATCTAAAGAATCCAAGAAAGCTGGTGAAGCCTATAAAAAGTTAGGGAGAAAACTACTTCCCTGTGTAAGAATACGAATATACCCCCTCCCCAGAGAACTGTGCACTGCCACTTTTTTACATCCGTGTTTGTGCTTTCATTTCAATTTCAGTCTGGGCCTACCTTTTTCATTTGTATCAAACACTAGTATGCCGTGAATGAGCTGAGAGCTCTAAAGCACGGGGTAAGAGTAAAGGCTTGAAGCCAGATCTGCCAGCATCTGAGTCATGGCCCTGTGACCTGAGGCAGATATTCATGGCCCTGTGACCTGAGGCTATCTGCCTAAAAATCTGCTTCCATCTCCAAGTCTGCAAAATGGGAATAATAACAGTCTACACCTCACAGTTGCTGCAAGAATAGGGTGAAATATGAAAGCACTTAGAACAGTGTCTGGCCCACACTAAGCAGTATTAAGGTATGAGCTTCCTATTATCCTCCAGACCTAGAACGTGAGCTCCAGGAGAGCTGCAGTTCTGTCCGTTGTGTTCACTGTTGAAGCCTCAGGTGCTTCACATAAGTACTTGTTGAATAAAAATGTATTGGATAATATAAATTTCATTCCAGCAACATAGAAGCCCAAAGGAGCGGCACTACCTTTTTGTTATTATGGACAACTAAACCCGTGTCACACTTGAGCCTCAAAGTTCACCGATGGTTTTTATGAATCTCACCTCAAGTGACTCTGTGAAGCTGGCATCATTATCTCCATCTCACAGAGAAAGTAAAACTCAGAAGATGTAAGTGAGTTGCCCAAGGAATTCTGGCATTTAATCCCACTTCTGTTCACTAAGACCCCCACCCAGAAAGCTCAGCACACACCCTGCTAAACTGCTCAGCTCCCCTTGCCTGCAAATACACACAGCCCAAGGGCACCAAGACACTGTATCCCATTTGCTTTGGTACAACTGATGGAAACAGGTGAAACAGATTAATAACGACTGAAGCCAGCTTAATAAGCACAGTGAGATTGACTATACCCTACTTCCGTGGGTCTGAAATTGTCCATAGTAAAAAAAAAAAAAAAAAGTAAATAAAAAATAAACTCTTTACTCCCAACATAAACTCTGCCAGTTCTAACTTTCTATTGCGCATACCACAGCAGAGAGCCTTCTCTGTATGAGGCAGTGAAGAGGAAGCTAGACTGGGAATCAGGATACTTCATTCTCACTCGCATTCAACTATGAGACCTCACGATTCCTCTAACTCCTCTGGGCCCTAAACTCATCTGTTCCTTCCAGGGCTGAAATACTCATTTCGGCTTCCTACTAGTTCCTTAAACTCAACACACGAAATGAAACTTGTCTTTTCTCTATTCTGAACCCGAGACCAGGCCTTCCATATTCCTGATGTCTTCCAGGTTTCCAGCCATAAAAGCCTCAGCCTCATCTCTGACCTGAGACACAACTGATGGTTCCCGTCCCTCCTAACTGGTCGGCACCACATCTCTGCTTATCCTCCGAGGTCTCCCTTGACTCCATCCCCTCTTTTCACTCTCAGGGACACCACTTCAGGCAGTCACCCGTGTCTGGGGCTTTCACCACGGAGCTGACTAAAAGCCCCAGCGCCAAGCTCTCTAAACCCAGGCGCGGCTCCCCACGGCCTCACCTTCCAGACTCCTTCAGGCGAGCAGCGGCCGGCACCCGGGGTCGCGCGGCCGCCCGGCTGTCGCCCCTCGGGGACGCCCCCCTCCTTCCACGGCCTCTCGCGGCCCCGCGGCTGCCCTTTAAAGGCGCCTCTGCCGGGACCTGCTCCCCGGCGGCCTCCAGGCGGGCAGCGAGGCTCCCCTGGACGCCTCCCCACGCGGCCCTGCTGGTGCCCCTCCGGCTCTCGCTGGGGCCTGGCTCCCTGAGAGGAATCGAGGCTGCGTCCACCTTCGCGTCCCTCTGAACCGAGCTTCCGCGGCGCGGGAAGCGCCCCCGCAGCCTCCGCCCGCGCCCGGGACGCGCCCCGCAGCCCAGCGGGCCTGGCGCCCCTCGCGCGGGGCACAGCGGGCACCTGCGGGCACCTGCGGGCACCTGCGGGACTGACCCGCGAAGCAACTCGCCTGGCCCCCTTCACCACTCCTCTCAAGGAAGCGCAGCATCCAGACCGGGCTCTCTAAACATTCTCACTGAACTCGTTCCGATCATGTTTTTAACAACTACCTGTTTATTAGCTGGTTCTATTTGCCTCACCAACCAAAGCCCCACATCAACAGTTTATTGATTAAAACTGCAAACGATAGGAACAAACAATTCACCAGGAAGAGACTCGAAGAGAAAAACTCAACATGATGAACTAGGAAGTGCAAGTGGCACTTTATGAAACAAGGAAGGACTTCTAAAGAAGAAACGTATTTCTATCCAGTTTTGGTCAAAGAGGCAAATCTGTGTATCTGTTAATAGTACCAACTAGCATAACACTCTTGAAAAACAGTACCACGATATATACTGGGTTGGCCTAAACGTTTGCTTGGGTTTTTCCATAACATCCAGAACGAACTTTATCGCCAACCCAATATCAAAAGCCATAAAATCATTCATATCAGTTAACACAACAATACATTCTGAAATTTATCCTAGAGATATGATTAGCTAGAAAAAAAATCTACAACAATGTAGATTAAAGTATTAACTGAAAATCAGCGAGCAAAACAAATATCTAACATAAAAAGATTAATGTAAATCATTGACAGCATGACTTGATAAAATATTTTGCAGCCTCTCAAAGTGTAATCATGCAAATTAAAATTGTGACACCTANGGCGAGCAGCGGCCGGCACCCGGGGTCGCGCGGCCGCCCGGCTGTCGCCCCTCGGGGACGCCCCCCTCCTTCCACGGCCTCTCGCGGCCCCGCGGCTGCCCTTTAAAGGCGCCTCTGCCGGGACCTGCTCCCCGGCGGCCTCCAGGCGGGCAGCGAGGCTCCCCTGGACGCCTCCCCACGCGGCCCTGCTGGTGCCCCTCCGGCTCTCGCTGGGGCCTGGCTCCCTGAGAGGAATCGAGGCTGCGTCCACCTTCGCGTCCCTCTGAACCGAGCTTCCGCGGCGCGGGAAGCGCCCCCGCAGCCTCCGCCCGCGCCCGGGACGCGCCCCGCAGCCCAGCGGGCCTGGCGCCCCTCGCGCGGGGCACAGCGGGCACCTGCGGGCACCTGCGGGCACCTGCGGGACTGACCCGCGAAGCAACTCGCCTGGCCCCCTTCACCACTCCTCTCAAGGAAGCGCAGCATCCAGACCGGGCTCTCTAAACATTCTCACTGAACTCGTTCGGATCATGTTTTTAACAACTACCTGTTTATTAGCTGGTTCTATTTGCCTCACCAACCAAAGCCCCACATCAACAGTTTATTGATTAAAACTGCAAACGATAGGAACAAACAATTCACCAGGAAGAGACTCGAAGAGAAAAACTCAACATGATGAACTAGGAAGTGCAAGTGGCACTTTATGAAACAAGGAAGGACTTCTAAAGAAGAAACGTATTTCTATCCAGTTTTGGTCAAAGAGGCAAATCTGTGTATCTGTTAATAGTACCAACTAGCATAACACTCTTGAAAAACAGTACCACGATATATACTGGGTTGGCCTAAACGTTTGCTTGGGTTTTTCCATAACATCCAGAACGAACTTTATCGCCAACCCAATATCAAAAGCCATAAAATCATTCATATCAGTTAACACAACAATACATTCTGAAATTTATCCTAGAGATATGATTAGCTAGAAAAAAAATCTACAACAATGTAGATTAAAGTATTAACTGAAAATCAGCGAGCAAAACAAATATCTAACATAAAAAGATTAATGTAAATCATTGACAGCATGACTTGATAAAATATTTTGCAGCCTCTCAAAGTGTAATCATGCAAATTAAAATTGTGACACCTATAATATGGAAATGTTTCATCATCTAGTATATGGGAAAAATACAAATTATGTGCATCACAACTAAAAATGAGTACAGTAGATATATATATATATTTTAATGGAATGCCGAAAGGAAAATCAACTGAGGGTGGTAACTCAAATATTTAACAATATACTTAATATTAATTCTTAAATTACTTCATAATATAAGACAAAATTTTACCATACTGAGGAAATGAGGGGTTCCAGGACACAAATTTGACACAGTCTCAAGAAGAGGACCATGCCTCTCTTCTCCTACTCATTTTGGCCTTAACTGAGAGCCCTCATGTACTTGTTTTATCACAACAACCCAGACTCCAGCTTTCCAAGGACTAACAAACTAGCTCACTACTCTTCTGATCATCCCTAGGAAGCTGTGGACAATGAATCCTGCAGAACTACTGCAACTCAAGAAACCACCCTACAACTGTGTTCCACTTTAGCCACCGGCAAGCAGCCGAGCCAGAGTTGATCACACACCTCAGAGATATATGGCACTGTCACATTAAAGTCTCTGCAGCTAGCTCCGAAAAGGCATCAGGACCTAACTGTGGCACTGAGGTCCCAGAAGGACAAGACTAAAGCAGGCTTCTGACTGTTCTTCTGTAGTACAGCCATTTTCTAAGTTTACTACTGAATGGCCAAGATACTGTGACAGACGGCTAATTACTGTGAAATAATACTCAAGACTAAATTCTTTCTTAGGATATTTCAGCAAAAAATAAATAATCTGAAAGACTAAAACCACCATTGTATGGAGGGAACACAACCATCAGAAAAAAAGTTGAACCTGCATTCCACTGATCTGTTCTCAGTACCTAGATCCTCAAAAATGCAGACGTGTACAGTCATTCATGACGACACGCACGTAGCAGGCAACAGGAGAAACCAACAGTTTAATACTTAACCAGTTCATCAGCGCACAGGGTGATCGCCACTCAAGAATGCTGACAGGAAACCTGAAGTACCTCTTAAGATCCAGTCTTGTGCAGATAGGTTGAACTCCTGTGCGGTTACTCATTCAAAACAGAGAAGTATAAGATTAACCTATCCTCACTTCTCTTCAAACACACTGCTGAAGAGTCAGGTGGTCTGTTCACCATCATCCCATCAGTACCCGAAGCTCCAGGTCCAACTGCTGTGCCAGAGCCCTGCTCACTCCACCCTGTCCCACCTCACTCCTCCTGAACAGACACTCCTCTAGTTTAAGACTCTTCTCAGGCACCATCAGGTTCTTTCTAAGTAAGGTTCTCCCAAGCCTTACTCACCTGCAGTTCACTGCACTGGGTATTACCCAAATAGCCCATCAGAGCTCTTTATAATTTCTGAAAGAGAGAGAAGGAATCTTTTAATACAGAGTAGAAAACAGCATTGCTGACATATCAGTTCTGAAGCATTTGTATCCAGTAGTCAGAGAGGATGGTCTTTTGGTCCATAGTATTTCAGTAAAATGTAGCATAACCAGCCAGGACCAAAAGTCCTGAGATAAGGGTCCAGAGATAAAAGCTTGGTTGAATGTTGCTACTGATTAGCTGTGTGACCTTGGGCAAGTCACCTGCCTCCTCCAGGCCTCAATTTCCTCGTGTGGAAAATAAGAGAGACTAGACACAAACCGCAGAGCACGTAGCATGGAAAGAGCAGGCCCCTTCAAAGGCGCAACGCCAGCACCGCTACTTACTAGTCTTGTGACATTACGTGAATAGATTCACACTTAGCCTAGGTTTCCTCTGCAAAGCGGAAATAACAACTATCTTAAAATTGTTCTGAAAACTAAAGGAAAGGTAATGAGTTATTACAAATCTATAGTAAATATACTGTGTGTCTCACCATAAAATTCCACAGATGGTAATTACCAACATTATTCCCAGCCCTAAGGTTACATGAATTCAATGTCCAAATATTTTTCTTAGAAGATCAACAAATCGAAACTGTGCCAATCTGACAATGCAATTAATGGTTTCAGTGTCTGACTAACAGTTCAATGACAGCTATCTTACAGTGATGGAAGTTTATCAATATTACTTAACATCACAGGAAGCAAGGGCAGAATTGTCCCTGCACAATACGTAAGCCGGCCCAGTGGCCATGCCTTCCCCACCCCGCCACTGCTGCCAGGCCGCCGCAGCAAAGAGCTCCTCCAGAAGCCGAGTGACACCAACAGTTTCTGCCTCAGGTCAGGGGGCAGGACTGCAGGTGGAGGAAGGAGGAGAGGCCTTTTTCTTCATCTTGTCTACTTAATACACTTAAGCATGGCTCACGCTTGTTTGCTGTGGCATGCATCAGTTTTACATAAAAGTAAGTAATTTTTTAAGCCTATATTATTTACACATATTGCTCACTGATAGGAAGCTCGCCTCACAGGAATATTGTCATACAAGGAGAATATCCACAGAAGAAAGCAAAAAGGCAAATTCAGATGTGCAGAGAACACCTAGAATATGGCACAGAAATGACAAAAATCACAAACATTCACATTTCAGAATGGTTCAGTCAAAAATATGCCATGCATTCTTTGAAGAACCTAATGATGAATCAGGGGTTTCTAGGGGTCAAAACAAGTTGAACACACCAACTCTGGTTTTACCAGACAACTTCCTGCTCTTGGAGAAAGTAACCCAGTATCACTTACATGAGCAAACTAGTTAGTGTGATTGTTTAGTAGTATGTTGAAAAGCTTTCAATGTGCTTTAGACAACTGGTAGCTTAAAAAAAAAAGATATATGCACACATATGTATACATATATAGATATATATAAATTAAAAATCTTCATGTTGCATCTACTGTTTATTACTGAAAGAAGAATATTAACTCTGTTAAATTCAGGTTAACTCAGAAGTATTATCCCAGCCACCTCAGAGGTGACAGACCACTGAGTTTTATGCTGCCCCTAGCCAGCATTATAGAAATCACCCTGACTGCACCCAGTAACTTAAATGGACGTAAGCTGGAGGAGCCATACTCTCCACACATATCATAGTTCCCTCCTAGAAAACATTTCAAAATATTAATCAGAAATCAAATACTTGCGTGTACAGTCACCTAGGCTGACGGGAATAAACAGCCGCAACAGTCTGCTTGTAATTTGTAAGTAGCTCCTCTGCCTCTCTTGTTTGCCAAGTTGATAAACTTGGCCCCAGATTTTCTATGCATTTAAAACAACAGGCAAAGGACCTTATTTCTTGTGCTGGGCGTGTATCTGGAGTCTTAAAAATAGAGTCTGACAGATAATGAGAGGCTTATTTGCATTTGATATCAATGCCATGCCTGCTTCTTAAACAGAGAGCAAAACTGCACATGTAAGGTCTGGTCTACCTATCTGTAGGGCCCTCCTCAACATTCTTAGCCTTGCGTGAGTATGTTCTATATTCTTAAACTCCACAAGGCACTTTGCAAGTAGGAATGATTTTTCCTGTTACTTTGGCATCACTCCCCTTTCCAGTAAAACACTGGACTGTCCATAAATTGTGTACAGACTTTAAAACAATCCAGACTGAGTATTTATGGGATCAGAAATGAAACTTCTTGGTAATAATCCCAAAATCCAAGTGTACCAGCTGACAGGTACTTACTGACTCCCCAAAACTACAGCCTTCCCTGAAATAGTGTCCTACTCCCCAGCCAAAAGGACAGACTGAAAAAGCTGTGTCTTTATTCATGTCAAAGACACAGACTCTCACTTCATCCAAACTTCTGCACTATAGCACTACCACTAAAGCATTTGAGAATGCTTTGTGTAAAAACCTGCCTGGTGGCCAAACACCAGCTTCACTTTGAAGTGAATACTAACACTTCACAGGATCTACAGGTGTGAAAATTGTGGAAAATGTCTTAACACAGTTCAGGCCAAACAACACTAGCCGTATAAGATTACCTATTTCTAAATATTCCCTTTTGGATTATAAACAAACATCTCCATAGGCCAAAAAGTAGATTAAGTGATTCTTTCCACAAATATGTAAATTAAAAAAAAGAAAGGTACACACTGGGAGATCTAAGCCATGAATATGCCTCCAGCAGTAAGCTGAAAATAAATTTTTAAATCCATGTTTACTCTAAGGATAAAAATAAAAAATATATGTGATACACATAAGCACTGTTGAGTTTCAAAATGCAACCAGGTGTGCTCTGTGCATTTAGAAAGGGCCCTAGTTTACGTCCACCTTCCTCTCCCAAGTTTTTTTTTTTTNGGCTGACGGGAATAAACAGCCGCAACAGTCTGCTTGTAATTTGTAAGTAGCTCCTCTGCCTCTCTTGTTTGCCAAGTTGATAAACTTGGCCCCAGATTTTCTATGCATTTAAAACAACAGGCAAAGGACCTTATTTCTTGTGCTGGGCGTGTATCTGGAGTCTTAAAAATAGAGTCTGACAGATAATGAGAGGCTTATTTGCATTTGATATCAATGCCATGCCTGCTTCTTAAACAGAGAGCAAAACTGCACATGTAAGGTCTGGTCTACCTATCTGTAGGGCCCTCCTCAACATTCTTAGCCTTGCGTGAGTATGTTCTATATTCTTAAACTCCACAAGGCACTTTGCAAGTAGGAATGATTTTTCCTGTTATTTTGGCATCACTCCCCTTTCCAGTAAAACACTGGACTGTCCATAAATTGTGTACAGACTTTAAAACAATCCAGACTGAGTATTTATGGGATCAGAAATGAAACTTCTTGGTAATAATCCCAAAATCCAAGTGTACCAGCTGATAGGTACTTACTGACTCCCCAAAACTACAGCCTTCCCTGAAATAGTGTCCTACTCCCCAGCCAAAAGGACAGACTGAAAAAGCTGTGTCTTTATTCATGTCAAAGACACAGACTCTCACTTCATCCAAACTTCTGCACTATAGCACTACCACTAAAGCATTTGAGAATGCTTTGTGTAAAAACCTGCCTGGTGGCCAAACACCAGCTTCACTTTGAAGTGAATACTAACACTTCACAGGATCTACAGGTGTGAAAATTGTGGAAAACATCTTTGTGGAAAATGTCTTAACACAGTTCAGGCCAAACAACACTAGCCGTATAAGATTACCTATTTCTAAATATTCCCTTTTGGATTATAAACAAACATCTCCATAGGCCAAAAAGTAGATTAAGTGATTCTTTCCACAAATATGTAAATTAAAAAAAAGAAAGGTACACACTGGGAGATCTAAGCCATGAATATGCCTCCAGCAGTAAGCTGAAAATAAATTTTTAAATCCATGTTTACTCTAAGGATAAAAATAAAAAATATATGTGATACACATAAGCACTGTTGAGTTTCAAAATGCAACCAGGTGTGCTCTGTGCATTTAGAAAGGGCCCTAGTTTACGTCCACCTTCCTCTCCCAAGTTTTTTTTTTTTTTTTTTGAAGGCAAAAATGTCAATTGTATGCCTCAATCTTGAAAAAAATAAAGCACAGCTTATTCTTCTAGACATGTGATAGAGAGGATTTCAAAATACAAAGGCTATCCAGATGTATTAAAGGGGGGCAAAAAAACCCCTGCAGTAACCAATCTACCAAAACTTACATGTTCTCAATAAACCATAGGAAAGTATTTTTATAGCCACACACACACACACACCACTGTATAGTACACCTACAATGCCTAAAATTTTTTTAAGTTATTTTTTCAAGTTGAGAAAACTGCTTGTGAAGAACGTAAAATTAGCAAACCACTCTCCTTCTCCCCAGTACTGTTCATTGACACTATATCAGTGCTGTTCTATAAATCCAAAACCTTACAAGTTGGCTTAAATAAAGCAACACTTTGATTTCACATATTACATGTGACCAGAAAATAAGGAAAAGCTAGTTTTCTCCATAATAAGTTAACCAAAACTCAACACTATCATAATTCAAAATAATTATGAGACCAGCATTATTCCATTTTTCAGAAAATAAAAGCAGGATTTGCCTAAAATAATTCTTTCCAATGGAAAGGGTGTACCTGACACAAGACACACAAAACCCACACACACAACCAGTGACACTCTGTGTGCAGTGAGTGATACACACGACCACACAGATAAAATTAGGACATTCAACTAAAGTGACACAAGGACATTTAAATGGGTAAACGGTAATTACCCCTGGAAAAGACACGCATCAAGGATGGCCGCAAGTAACATTCGGCTCTGGATAAGCCCACTACCGCTGTGTGTGCGGGAGTCCCTGCAAAGTCTGTACCCTCGACACAGTCTTCTTTTCCAGATCCAGCCCGGCCTCCACACCCATCTGACAGAGGGACGCATGTGGAAATAAAGATAGTCCCATCCAATTACTTAGCCTCAGTCTCACCCTTATGACTTGATTAAAATAAAGAAGGAAAAAAGGTAAGTCATCTTTAACTGCAGTCTCACCTCACACACCTCACCAGCACTGCAGTTCTTTAGTGATCAATTACTTCATCCAGTTCCTGAGGCAGACAGAAAAGTGAAATGCGTCTATACAGCAACAGCAAGAGACAAGATCAGTAGTGGCAGACGTTCTACCAGCGTGATGTGAAAGGGCACCTAAATTTCAAATGGAAAAAGCTACCAAAATGGTACAGCATGCAGCTTTGTAAATGAGTCTGTTTGTTTTACTTTAAAATAAAAACATTTCCTCTCTGTGTGATAATAGATTATAAAACGCTCTTAAAATCCAAAACATAAAAAAAGTCATCTCTTACAGACTGGACTTTCAAAAAGAATTAAAAAGAAGAGATAAAGGGGACGAAATCCTTTCATATGAACTTAAGGGAGTGCAAAATTCAGAACAAGCGAGCCAGGACAACTCTTTACTCCCCAACCCCCTCCCCCACACCCAACTCTAGGAATCCACTATGTCTGGAGTTATACATTATTATATTAATGATCTGCCTGAAAAGTGTAAGTGGCGAGGGTGAAGGAACAACAATTCTGAATTTCAAACAAAACCTGAGGGTCTCAATCCGAGATGAATCCTAAAACCCTCATTTCCAAACCGGGCTGCAGGATCCTCAGCAAAGGAGAGGGTGCAGGACGCTCAAATAATTTGGGGAGAGAGGAATCAAAGTTCCTTAGATGAAACTGCAGTCCTTTAGCTCTAGAAGAGGGGAGTCTTAGAGGAATCTCCGGAAAGGATCCTCTGTTTTTATTTTTGTTGATGTGCTCGTGGGCCAATGAGAATTTCCGAGGAGGGGGCGGAGAAAGGGGGGGG
>SJYW01014187.1:881537-923188 GCA_006410735.1 Raphicerus campestris
AAAAAGAAACCAAAGACAAAAAAACGAAAAAAAAAAAAAAAAAAAAAAAAAAAAAAAAAAAAAAACAAAAAAAAAACAATGGAGTGTTGCCATTTGCAGCAACATGGATGGCCTAGAGGTGATCATGCTAAGTGAGGTAAGTCAGATAAAGAAAATCAGTGTATGATGCAACTTACATGTGGAGTCTAAAAGAAATAACACAAATGAACTTATTTACAAAACTGAAATAGACTCAGTCATAGAAAACAAACTTATGGTTACCAAAGCAGAAAGTGGGGAGGGGTAAATTAGGGGTATGGGATTAATAGATACACACCTCTATATGTAAAACAGATAGACAGGTATTCATGTATAGTGCAGGGAACTGTATTTAACATCTTGTAATAACCTGTAGTGGAAGAGTCTGGAAAGATACATGCACACATATATATGCATGTATCACTTTGCTGTAACCCTAAAACAGGATCATTGTAAATCGTCTGTAGTTGAGTTTTTTTAATTTAAAGGTGATCACACAAAAGAAGAGCCTACAACAGTGGCAAAATATTGGCTACAGAAGAATATATGAATTGAAGCATACACCAGAATTCTATGCAAAACTAACCATTCTGGAAGGGAATGAAAGAAGGCCTAAATAAACTAGAGGGCACCATGTGTGGCAGACAGGGAACTTTCCTTTAGTTGCCCTTCAGGAAGGAACTTTCCATTTAGCCCCTCCAGCTGCAGAGAGCTCCCTTCCCTGAGATGACACAGGTCCCAGAGCTACATACAACCAGTGAGAAGCAAGACAAGGGCATACTTAGGGCCATGTCTACCAAATACAGGGCACCCCCAAATCCTGGGCAACTCCCTGCTGCCCTGACGAGCTCTGTGGGGCCGGCATTGCTGTTTGGCCCCTTCCTAAGCCTGATCTTGCTGCCTTCACTTCCTCCCACAAGTGTTGATCCCTCATAAAGGTTGTGCACCTCAGCTCAGCCTCTGAAGACTAACCTGTGACAGCTGACTCAGGAGAGGTTTCAGAGAGCAAGTGATGAGATGGGTTCAGAGGAGGCCCCCACCCTGCTGGAGGCAGGTGGGTCTCAGGTGGTGCTCTGCACAGTGCTGGTCCGGCTGTTCACACCCTGTTGGCACATAAGGGGGGTGTGCTGGTCAGAGTGGGAGCACCGGCAGGCGCAGCGGAGGGGGCAGCTGCTGTAGAGATGATCGGCTTGGACAGCCGTTGGTGTGCATTGTCCGTGTTCTACGGAAAGGTGCCAAAAAGCTGAAAGTAATGAGCAACTGAAAGCCAGGTGTGAAAACTAGAGGCCTTCCTGGTTGCATGAGACTCTTGTCTCCTGCAGTGACAAGGCAGAGAAAGCTGAGCGCCTAGACCATGGGGATTAAGCACCCAGCAAAGGCAGGTCTCATGCCAAGGTCAGGCCCTGGATGGGATGGAGGCAGATGAGCGATGATAAATGACTCCCCAGCTTCCTGTGGACCTTCCGAGCCTGGAGAAGTAGCCCATCCCCAAACCTCCTGGAAGAGCCGACACTCCCAACCTTCTGAAACACACCACACAGAAGCCTGCCCCTGAGAAGAGCATAGGTTCCCTCCTGGGTCACTAGGCCTATCACTGGCTAAACGCTCAGTACATAGGGTTAGAGGCGCTAAGGGATTACATCCCACAGAAGACCTGCAGGTCCTCGCCAGCATCCAGGAACTGAACTCTTAAGCGTGCTTGATCAAGGGACCAGAATATAAAACTGGGTGAAGAAAAATCTGTTGGCTTGAGAGGGCTCTTTTGAGATGCAGGATCTAACATCCTAAGGATTCCGCATCACACTCACCATTAGAAAAGTGGAAGTTCGAGGATCGCCAGGATAGGAGGTGGGGGAAACAAAAGGCTTTAGGATGGACTGTGCAGACCTGGAAATAACCAGATACATCCCACCTCTTTCGGGGAGAGACACGCTGCCCAGCTGTGGAGAGTGACAGCTTCGAGCTGGCAGCACCTTGGGGCCTGGCTGGGCTGCCAGGCGCTGCTTTGCCCGGGGTCGTACTTGGCCGCCCTGCCCAGGGCAACCTGCGCTGTGACTCAGCACGGACATGCAGCCCAACAGAGGACATGCTGACAGCAGTAACCGCCCCAGAGCAGCACATTAGGGCAGCCAGTGCTCTGGGCTGGCTCAGGTTGCTTCCTCTGCCCAATTCTGGGGCTTGCCTTTTCCCTCGTAAACTTTTGCCATCCAAATTCCACTAAGCATCCGTTTCTGCACCGTGACCTGCATACCATATTCCTGCTTTTTAAAGACTCGGAATGTTCAAGAGGTCAGTTCACTGCTAAATGCTCTATAGATTATATGCAACCATATCAAAATCTCCAAATATTGATCTTTATGCAATATTTTTTGCACTATAACACATTTATTTCCAAAGAGTATTTCCCATAGTAAGTTTTTGAAAGTAGGAAGTTAACAAATGTTCTGTGGGGCTGTATTTAAGGATTGACAGATTTGGAGGAGAAATGAATGTATACTATGCAATATGTGTGTGTGTATATATACATATTCAGGACAAATGCAAACATTATTTTAAAAAGAATAGAATAGGCAAAAAGATATAAACACCATCGAATGGTAAAGCAACTCTGAATTTATTAGGAAATGCAGAGGGTGAGGAATTATCAGACACTCTTGAAGAAACAGGAGGTAGGTGGGCTTCCTCTACCAGATGCGAAAACAGTGTAAAGCTACAGGAATGAAGACAGTGTGGTTTGGATACAAGCATGTGAACAGGAAACTCAGACACGGTTCCTTTTTGAACGCTTGATTTCCATGAGAGGTGGAGCCTGAGGCCCATGGAGGGCGTCTTTGTCATTACGTGGTGCTAGGACAGTTGGATATCCTTACAGAGAATGGAACCTGACCACCCCACACCATAAACAAAAGTTAGCATCAGGTGATTTTATATCCAAGTGTGAAAGACAAAACACTAAAAGCTTCTAGAACAGTGCAGCTGAAGAGAAAATGGAAATATTCTATGACCTGTACTGTCCAATACAGGTAACTGAAGGACTGAATTTTATTTCATTTTAATTTTCACTTAAATAGCCCCAAGTGGCTGCCAACAGTTCAGAATTAGAAGATAATGTTGAAGACTGTCTTCATGACCTGAGGATATGAAAGACTTCTTCAATGAGATACAAAAACCACTAACCAAAAAGAAAAAAAAATTGCATTGAAATTAAGAATTTCTATGCATTTAAAATAGCATGATATACTTCAATAGAAAGAGGCACTAAGGCACATCACAGTAGGAAGAGAAATTTGCAGCACAAAGGGCTCATCTCCGGAGGATATAAACAACTCTCAGATCAAAAAGAAAGACCCCTGAGGAAAAGTAGGGAAAAGACTTCAACAGGTAGTACACCAAAGATAATATCCAAATGACCAATTAACATGTTTAAAAGTGTTCAAGCTCACCAATAATCGGGGATACACAAACTGAAATCATGATGAATTATTACAGCACACCCAGAAGAATAGCTAAAATCCAATAAAAAGTTGACAAGACTAGCGATGAGACTGGAACAAGAGCATCTCTCAAATGGAGTTAGAGTTTAAATCGGTATGACCACTTTGAGAATCTGTTTGGCAGCATCTGCTAAATGAACCTGCACTATAATCCACCATCGCACATTAGGAATATGCCTAACAGAAATGTGTGGACTTGTACACCAAAAGACATGTACAAGGGTGCTCATAGTAGCATTATTTGTAACAACCAGGAGTTGGGTAGAAACTGTTAGCCACAGCAGGAAAGTAAATCATCATATTGTACAACTTAAATGTTTACAGTTTAATTTGTCATTATAAAAGCTGGGGAAAAGAAGCTACATAAAAGTGTATCCATACAAAAATAAGTAAACTACTGTAAGTTATACAATGGCATGCTACGCAGCCATGAAGAAGAACGAAGAAGTGTTGCATTGAACAGCATGAACAAATCTCACAAAGGGTGCCAAGCCTAACACCTCATTACAGAGGAGGCCGTGCCTTGTAGATCCATTCATACAAAGTTCACAATGCAAGTAAAATTAAGCTATGGTGTTGAAAGATACACATTTAGCAAGGCGACGATTGCCATAAAATTCAGGCTTGAGATCACCTTCACAGGGAGGTAAAAAGCACATGTGGACGTTCTGAGTTGCCTTAGGTGACATTTTATAGCATGGATCTATAATTTGGACTGCTGTCTTAGTTTTCTTAAGCCTCAGTGATGGTGGCTCTAGTGGTAAAGAACCTGCCTGCCAGTGGAGGAGACATAAAAGGTGCAGGTTCGATCCCTGGGCCAGGAAGATTCCCTTGGAGGAGGAAATAACAGCCCACTCCAGTATTCTTGCGTGGAGAATCCCATGGACAGAGGAGCCTGGCAGGCTACAGTCCATGGGGTTGCAGAGAGTCAGACACAACTGAGGCAACTTATCGCACACACGCGATACTCTGGGAAGGGTCCTCACATTTACTTTCTGGTCCCTGGCCAGACTGGTATCAAGGACAATAATCTGTGGCTGAGTAGTGTCTGGGGGACAAGAGACAGTGAGAGTGGGCACAGGGTGCCAGTCTGCCCTGGGGCAGCAGAAGCAGCCGTGTAACACAAGCAGCTCTGGGCTTTTCCTTCCAGCCCCAGTGAAGGCAGATGGAAGGCGCGCTCCTTTACTCTGGTTTCATGGTCCTGTTCGGGGAAGCACACCGATTGAAACCGCCCTCCCTGGCCAGGCACCATAGTAACTGTCTGCATGAGCTGTTTTATGACAGGAGGGCCTCGTAAGGAACACAGAGCTAATAAGCCCCCACCAACCAGAAGAGTTCGGGAAAGGTCAAAAGGAGACACCACNGAAGTTAACAAATGTTCTGTGGGGCTGTATTTAAGGATTGACAGATTTGGAGGAGAAATGAATGTATACTATGCAATATGTGTGTGTGTATATATACATATTCAGGACAAATGCAAACATTATTTTAAAAAGAATAGAATAGGCAAAAAGATATAAACACCATCGAATGGTAAAGCAATTCTGAATTTATTAGGAAATGCAGAGGGTGAGGAATTATCAGACACTCTTGAAGAAACAGGAGGTAGGTGGGCTTCCTCTACCAGATGCGAAAACAGTGTAAAGCTACAGGAATGAAGACAGTGTGGTTTGGATACAAGCATGTGAACAGGAAACTCAGACACGGTTCCTTTTTGAACGCTTGATTTCCATGAGAGGTGGAGCCTGAGGCCCATGGAGGGCGTCTTTGTCATTACGTGGTGCTAGGACAGTTGGATATCCTTACAGAGAATGGAACCTGACCACCCCACACCATAAACAAAAGTTAGCATCAGGTGATTTTATATCCAAGTGTGAAAGACAAAACACTAAAAGCTTCTAGAACAGTGCAGCTGAAGAGAAAATGGAAATATTCTATGACCTGTACTGTCCAATACAGGTAACTGAAGGACTGAATTTTATTTCATTTTAATTTTCACTTAAATAGCCCCAAGTGGCTGCCAACAGTTCAGAATTAGAAGATAATGTTGAAGACTGTCTTCATGACCTGAGGATATGAAAGACTTCTTCAATGAGATACAAAAACCACTAACCAAAAAGAAAAAAAAATTGCATTGAAATTAAGAATTTCTATGCATTTAAAATAGCATGATATACTTCAATAGAAAGAGGCACAAAGGCACATCACAGTAGGAAGAGAAATTTGCAGCACAAAGGGCTCATCTCCGGAGGATATAAACAACTCTCAGATCAAAAAGAAAGACCCCTGAGGAAAAGTAGGGAAAAGACTTCAACAGGTAGTACACCAAAGATAATATCCAAATGACCAATTAACATGTTTAAAAGTGTTCAAGCTCACCAATAATCGGGGATACACAAACTGAAATCATGATGAATTATTACAGCACACCCAGAAGAATAGCTAAAATCCAATAAAAAGTTGACAAGACTAGCGATGAGACTG
Source organism: Raphicerus campestris (assembly GCA_006410735.1). Taxonomy (NCBI): domain Eukaryota; kingdom Metazoa; phylum Chordata; class Mammalia; order Artiodactyla; family Bovidae; genus Raphicerus; species Raphicerus campestris. The sequence goes on from SJYW01014187.1 coordinate 887,534, forward strand.
GAACAAGAGCATCTCTCAAATGGAGTTAGAGTTTAAATCGGTATGACCACTTTGAGAATCTGTTTGGCAGCATCTGCTAAATGAACCTGCACTATAATCCACCATCGCACATTAGGAATATGCCTAACAGAAATGTGTGGACTTGTACACCAAAAGACATGTACAAGGGTGCTCATAGTAGCATTATTTGTAACAACCAGGAGTTGGGTAGAAACTGTTAGCCACAGCAGGAAAGTAAATCATCATATTGTACAACTTAAATGTTTACAGTTTAATTTGTCATTATAAAAGCTGGGGAAAAGAAGCTACATAAAAGTGTATCCATACAAAAATAAGTAAACTACTGTAAGTTATACAATGGCATGCTACGCAGCCATGAAGAAGAACGAAGAAGTGTTGCATTGAACAGCATGAACAAATCTCACAAAGGGTGCCAAGCCTAACACCTCATTACAGAGGAGGCCGTGCCTTGTAGATCCATTCATACAAAGTTCACAATGCAAGTAAAATTAAGCTATGGTGTTGAAAGATACACATTTAGCAAGGCGACGATTGCCATAAAATTCAGGCTTGAGATCACCTTCACAGGGAGGTAAAAAGCACATGTGGACGTTCTGAGTTGCCTTAGGTGACCTTTTATAGCATGGATCTATAATTTGGACTGCTGTCTTAGTTTTCTTAAGCCTCAGTGATGGTGGCTCTAGTGGTAAAGAACCTGCCTGCCAGTGGAGGAGACATAAAAGGTGCAGGTTCGATCCCTGGGCCAGGAAGATTCCCTTGGAGGAGGAAATAACAGCCCACTCCAGTATTCTTGCGTGGAGAATCCCATGGACAGAGGAGCCTGGCAGGCTACAGTCCATGGGGTTGCAGAGAGTCAGACACAACTGAGGCAACTTATCGCACACACGCGATACTCTGGGAAGGGTCCTCACATTTACTTTCTGGTCCCTGGCCAGACTGGTATCAAGGACAATAATCTGTGGCTGAGTAGTGTCTGGGGGACAAGAGACAGTGAGAGTGGGCACAGGGTGCCAGTCTGCCCTGGGGCAGCAGAAGCAGCCGTGTAACACAAGCAGCTCTGGGCTTTTCCTTCCAGCCCCAGTGAAGGCAGATGGAAGGCGCGCTCCTTTACTCTGGTTTCATGGTCCTGTTCGGGGAAGCACACCGATTGAAACCGCCCTCCCTGGCCAGGCACCATAGTAACTGTCTGCATGAGCTGTTTTATGACAGGAGGGCCTCGTAAGGAACACAGAGCTAATAAGCCCCCACCAACCAGAAGAGTTCGGGAAAGGTCAAAAGGAGACACCACATGTCCAGCCACCTCCCAGAATCCTTTTCTCTGGCATCCATCTTGGCTGAACAAGGCGTGCACCACCAGGAAGGACTCAAGTCAGAATGATTGGCTAAAGACACCCTGGAAACTAATCCTATCACCATAAAACCTGAGCCGTGTGACAGAGCTGTTCTCCTGGATTCCCTAACCCTCCTGTTCTCCCCCAGGGGCCCTTTCCAATAAAATCTCTTGCTTTGTCAGCACATGTGTCTCCTCGGACAACTCATTTCCGAGTGTTAGACAAGAGCCCAGTTTCAGGCCCTGGAAGGGGTCCCCCTCCCTGCAGCAGTCCCATCACTCTTCCCAGCCATTTGTGGGTGCAGCCCCTGAGCTCATGAAGCAGCTGTGTAAGCAGGGACTGGGGCAGGAAGGAGGGGCACTGACTGGTGGGTGTGGAGTGTTCTTTTGGAGTGCAGGAAATGTTTGAAAGCAAACTTGGGAGCTGCACATCACGAAGGCATACTAAATTTGATTAATTTTATGTGAGTTTCATCCCAATTTAAAAACAAATAATTTAAAACTCATTGGATAGAGTTAACAAAAAAAAGACTATATTTTTCTCCTTCCTAACAAAGGCATATATTTCTTTCTGAAAGGAAATAGGTTTTTAAAGAATTTCTGGCATCCTCAAACTTGCCTACTTGCTTTTCTCAGTTTTTTTTTTTTTTAAGTTGTACAAAGCAAGTTTTTTAAGGTATACCACATGATGACTTAATGTGCATACACATTGTGAAATGATTACATTAATATGTTCATCACCTTACCTTTTGGGGGAAGAGTGAGGACACTAAAGATCTGCTCTCTTAGCTGATTTCGAGTGCTCAGTGCAGTGTTGTTAACTGGAGTTAACATGCTGTAGTTAGATCTTTACAACTTCATCATCTTATAACTGAAAGTTTGTGCCCTTTGACCAACCTCCACCCCTTTCCCCCACTTCCCAGCCCCTGACAACCACCATTCTACTCTCTGGTTCTAGGAGTCTGACTTCTTTCGATTCCACGTGTAAGTGAGATCATAGTGTGGTTGTCTTTCTGTATCCAGCTAGTTTCTCTTCGCATTGTGTCCTCTGGGTGCTTCCGTGCTGTCTTGCCTTTCAGCCCTTTCTCACGTCTGCCCTTCGCATCTCCCCTGGCCAGTTACACACAGGAGCCAGGAACAGGCACCTCCGCGGGGCTGCAGCTGCCTCCGGCTTGCTGACCGCCTGCAGCCTCTCTCGGACGCAAGTGCTGCTCTGCTGAGTCTGCATCTCTGCTGGCGGTCCTCACACTGATCTCGACAGGAAGCTGGGCTTTCTGGGTCCTGAGTCAGCAGAGCAGAAAGGAAATGAAGGCCACAGAGCACTCAGAGAGGAAGCTGCCAGCCTACAGGCAGAACTGACACTTCTCCGTAGGCCTGGAGGAGAGTCCAGTCCTCTGATTGCAAAACATGGCTCCTGAAACAGTGGCTCCTGGGTCAGCCAACCCTGAGCAAGTCTTCTGCCTCTCTCTGTAGTCATTTACCCAGATATAAAGTGAGAATGGCTGGTGAGGATCTCAGGCGTCAACAGCCATGGCCTGGATAGAAAAAGTCTGCACAAGGGCTAGCGCTAACTCCTTTCAAAAATTTCTAAGTGGGGAGTTAAAAAAAATACCTACTGTGAAGAAGGCTGAGCGCCGAAGAATTGATGCTTTTGAACTGTGGTGTTGGAGAAGACGAGAGTCACTTGGACTGCAAGGAGATCCAACCAGTCCATTCTAAAGGAGATCAACCCTGGGATTTCTTTGGAAGGAATGATGCTAAAGCTGAAACTCCAGTACTTTGGCCACCTCATGCAAAGAGTTGACTCATTGGAAAAGACTCTGATGCTGGGAAGGATTGGGGGCAGGAGGAGAAGGGGACGACCAAGGATGAGATGGCTGGATGGCATCACAGACTCGATGGACGTGAGTCTGAGCGAACTCCGGGAGATGGTGATGAACAGGGAGGCCTGGTGTGCTGCAATTCATGGGGTCGTGAAGAGTCGGACATGACTGAGCGACTGAACTGAACTGAACTTCCTCTCCCATGTTCCAGTTAAGAACTGATATCAAACGAGCAAACAGAAAAAACCCTGAAACACCCTAGTAACCTATATTTTGGCATTTTGCAATTGAACCAAGATTTCTTTCATGGGAAAGTGGCACTTAAGTAGGATAATGTGTTTAAGGACATTTCCTTCCTAGACCTCATTGTAACTGGCGATTGTATTTAGGGCCCACAAATCTAACTCCCCTATTTCTAGTCGTTGAAGGTTCAACGTTGCGCTTTTTCATACGCACAGAAGCAGGAAGTACCCAGTCCAGTGATGAACTCTCATGTGGCAGCCTGGTCTGTAGAAGCGTTAGGATGTACTGGGAAAAGCTTGAACTCAAAGGTGTGTGACCCAGGCTTCAGTCTGGATGAGACCCTGTGCTGATTGCTTTGCTTTCCTGGGCTTTCCTGCCTGTTAGATAGGCGCATTAGATTAAATGGTGTTTAAAGTTCCTTCAGTTCAGTAATTAAGGATTCCTAGTGTCATCCCTGGAAAAGGCAATGGCAACCCACTCCAGTACTCTTGCCTGGAGAATCCCATAGACGAAGGAGCCTGGTAGGCTGCAGTCCATGGGGTCGCTAAGAGACGGACATGACTGAGCAACTTCACTTTCACTTTTCACTTTCATGCATTGGAAAAGGAAATGGCAACCCACTCTAGTATTCTTGAATGGAGAGTCCCAGGGACGGGGGAGCCTGTTTGGGGTCACACAGAGTTGGACACGACTGACGTGACTTAGCAGCAGCAGCAATGTCACCCGCAAAATAAAAAGGAGTCATGAGGGTTTGGGCTAAGAACCAGCCAGGGGAAAAAATAGGCCCTTAAGGTCTTTTTTTTTTTCAAGTGTGTTTTTAAATTACAAGCCGAATTTCACTTTCAGGGAAACAGGCAACCCTTAGGCATTTTCTCCTCTGTATAGTTTAGCGTTACTCTTTCTCCCCAGCAGATGGCTCTTCAGTTGAAGGGCTTGGGGGAGGTTTCTCACACTTTCACATACAGGCCAGTTTGCATACCAGAAGGGACTCCTGGAGGTTGCTGCCAAGAGAGAAGGCATCACTTTAAAGGGACTTGCATGGATCCCTGGCGCCACTTCTGACTCCACGGGGCAGGTCCAGCATGAGGACGGTGACACGCACAGGGCTGAAATGGGCTCCACGCTCATGACCAAGGACTTGGCCTCCTGCCCTGTCGTATGTCATGAAAGCATGTGTTGCTCTCGGTGTGTTTGTACTGGACAGGCAGTGTGCGGTGCTTGGTCTAGACTCGGAGACCCCGCCACCCCCCTGCTACCTTGTCACTTCTTTGATTGGTATCTTGCCCAGCCCCTGGCTGTGTTTCTAGAGAACAGTTGAGGCCTCAAGGGTGTGACATCCTGGGAGCAGGCAAGGCCCTCAACTGCGGCTTAAACTCTTCAAAGGGCTTCGAGTTCGGATCTAATTGGTGTTCTGCAAAACCTGCAAATGCACACCAGTTTTAGATTTGGGAATTATCAGCACAGGCAAGTCCTCCACCGTGAAATTCTCTGGAGTAGGGTGGGGCAGACTTCCACAAAGCAAGCTCCAGTCTCCCCAGCCTTCCGTGGAGGCGCTGTGCCCAAGAGGAGTCCCTCCCGGCTCTCGGGTGTGGTAGTAGAGCCGTCTTCCTCTCCGTGAAGTGCGTTGTTAACCAGCTTGCCTGTTGGAAACGTCAGGTGCATAGCTCGACCTCAGTTCATCTGTTTGCCCCATAGGCTTGGCTGAAAGGTCCCTGCTGATTCTCCTCACCAGGAAGAAGCCTCCCAGTCATGGTGGTGCCCCTGAAGACGGCGGCACAGCCGTGGACCAAGTTAGCAGGAGCTATTAAAGGTCCTCCTGGCGCAGAGTTGGATTTCTTTCCAGTGTAGCCTGCTTTATTTTTCTGGCCCTTGTGCTGTGTTCGCTCACACAGCCTAGCTGTATAGAGGCGTCTCTGAAGTCAGGAGCACCTCCAGCGCTACAGATGACCCCAGGAGGTGGACGATGGTTCCTGACCCCAGACCCAGCTCTGCTTCCCGGAACCCTGCTTACAGATGAGGAAGGGGCCTCAGCCCCAGGGACCACAGAGCCAGCCGCCAGTGACTCCAGCAGCTGGACATCACCCTGCTGCCCTCTGTGCCCACCCCCGCCCTTGCTCCAGCCCTCTTGTCCTTTCTTCCCGTCCTTCCCTTTCCCTGTTGCCCATATCTCCCTTTCCTCTCTGTTCAGGTGGAGTCCTGCTCAGTCAAGCAGAGGCTGTAGCTGTATTTCCTGGCGTCCGTGTGGTCGTTTTCATTTTCCTCTCTTTGCCAGCAGCACTTGGCTGCACTTCAGCGTCCTCGACCACCTACCCAACAGCCTGTCCTTCATGCCGCCGGCTGGCAGCAGCCCTGCCACTGGAGTCACGGTTGCAGGACTTTCCCTACAGAGGACACACCTCACCTGAGGACACAGGCTTGTTACATGTCCCGATTACCCGTCTCTTCCTCTCTAATTTTCGGATGGAACTTGACGGCCCAGACTGCAATGCGCAGCCTCTCCTGAAGCTGGAAGTTGCCTTGCAAAAAAGGGTGTTACTGCAGCTGTTGTGCCGTGTACAGAACGCGTCCTTACATGCGGGTTGTGGGTGCCTTTCTTTGTTCTTCCCAGTTTCTGCTGATTAGAATGGAGACGTGCTGTGTGGAGCTTGAGTCCCCAGCTTGGATCATGAGACCCCAGGCTGTACACATGGGAGGGGTGTAGCAAGACACGGTCGGAACCTCCCTCCAGACCAGCCCTGGACTGACTGCCTGCCCAGTTCTGTTACCCGAGGGAGAAACTGAACTTCTATCACATTGGAGCCACTATTATTTTTTTACAGATACATATCCAGAGGTACATTCTAACATACAGAATTTATAAATTCAAATTGCACATGTCACATTTATCTGTACACAGCAGAGGATGGGCCTTGCCAAGACAACAAGTAGAAAGGTAAGATATTTTAATGACTTCAAGTCATTCTGACAAGTTTTCATCTTTACTAGACTCCTTTGGTGTCACAAATGGCATCCAATAATGGCTTTAATGATGAAAGACAGAAGATATTTTAACTTTCCTAATCTATTTCTGGGGGGTTGGGGGGCTGGTAATTACAGACTTAGCAGCAAATTGCAAACATAGTAAAAGGAGTTCCGTTTAACCTTTACCCGCATTTCCCAAATGTCAACACCAGCACATCCACGATACTGTTTGTGTATCAATTCTTGTCTGAGACGTTTGAGAATGAGTTGCAGTGGGTATTTCCTAAAAACAAGGGCTTATGTGCAAAGTAACCACAGGAAGACAAGCAAAATTCACCCTCATACAATACTGTTAGCTAACTATAGGCTCTCTTCAAATTTTACCAGTTGGCCCAATAATGTCCTTTAATCCCCAAAAGACAAACGAGAGAAAACCCCAAATTATATGTTGCGATCAGTTCTAGTGTCTTCCTAGTCCTTTTCAACCTGCAGAAATTTCTCTCTTGCCCTGTTTTCCTAGCCTTGACATTTTTGAGGAGTCGGTTATTTTATGAAACGTCCCTCCATTTGGGTACTTCTGATGTTTTTCTCACAATTAGATTCATTTTTTGTATTTTTGCTCCAGAATCTTCCAGAAGTACTGCTGTGTGTCTCAGCGTGTCGTTTCATGAGGCGTATGTGGAGGCCACTGTCTCATTACTGGGGATGTTGACAGTGATTGTGGGTTGGAATGGTGTCTGCTCTGAAAAGTTATTCTCCTTGTAAAATTAATAAGTACCTTTGAAAAAGGGCCCTTGGACCCAATTCCAGTATGTCTGTGTGTGTGTGTTTAGGCTTCCCACACCAACAGGCACCAGTGGGGTGTCCAAGAATTCAACTCAACTCTGACACTTACTTGGAAATAGAATCAGGCTCATCCCACAAGATGGGCCTCCACATGCCAGTCACAAGCCCAGGTTATTTTCACCTGTGCTTCTGACCAACTGACTACAAATCAGAGGCTCCCACAACCCCTCCTTGGGTTTGATTAAGTTTTTAGAATGGCTCACAGAACTTGTTTGCTCACCAGACTACAAAAAGGGTATTAAAGGATATGAGCCAGCCACTAGATGCGATGCACAGCATGAGGTATGGGAAGGGGTCCCTGCACTCACACATCTCCCCATGTTCACCAGCCCAGAAGCTCCCCAAACCCTCTCCTGTGGGGTATTTTTTGGAGGCTTCCTTAGACATGATTGATTAAATCGTTGGCCACTGGGGATTCATTCCACCTGCAGCCCCTACCACTGAGACGGGGGTGATACTGAAGTTCCAACCCTCTAATANCCAAACCCTCTCCTGTGGGGTATTTTTTGGAGGCTTCCTTAGACATGATTGATTAAATCGTTGGCCACTGGGGATTCATTCCACCTGCAGCCCCTACCACTGAGACGGGGGTGATACTGAAGTTCCAGCCCTCTAACATCATAGTTGGTTTTCCTGGCAACTGATGCCCACTCTTGGGTGGGATCCAAGAGTCACTTTCCCCAAAGTGTTTTCAGGAGCTCAGGAAAGACCAAACATCATCCCACTGCTCTTATAGCTCAAGAAATCCCAAATATTTGGGGAGCGGGGAGTCAGAACTGTAGATGAAGTCCAAATATATGAGAAATAAATATTTCAGTCAAGACCCTCGTAGTTCTAGCTCCCTGCTCGTGGGGGTCTCAGCCCTTTTTATGTCAAACGTGAACACCCCCAGATCCCCAGATTCCGTCAGTTGGTGTGTATGCATGTTAGTTTCAGATGAGTTGGTTTCCATTGTCTCATTGACATAATATTATATTTTGTCAGCTTTTGATTTATTTCAAATATTTACAGTTTAAACCCAATACATTTTTTTTTAGGTCTCAAAAATATGTATATTTTTGTAGATTCTTGCAAAGCTCCTAGGCCCTAGGAACTGCATCTGAAGTAACTGGTCAATTATTTTTAAGTTGCAAGAAGTTTTATTTGTCTCGGAGACAAACATCTCTGAATTAATCAAACTTCTTTTCAAAAAAATGTAATCGAGATATAGTTTACATACCGTAAAATTCATCCATTTTAAGTATAGGATTCAGTGGTCTTCAGTACATTCACAGAGTTGTGTACCCAACACCACTACCTAATTTTAGAGCATTTCATCACTGCAGGAAGAAACCTTGTGGCCACTTAAAGTCACTCCCCACCCTTCCCCTGGTCCCTGGAAACCACCAAACTACTTTTTATCTCTATCGATTTGCCTCTTGTGGCCGTTTCGTGTAAATGGGAAGCGTGTGACGCCTGGCCTTTTGCGGCTGTCTTCTTCCAACTCTGCCTAATGCTCCGGCTCCTCCCTGCTGCAGCCTGTGTTGGAGCTCCATCCCTTTTCACTGTGATCACTGCATCAGACTGTGTGGAAATAGCACCGTTTATTTATCCATTCACCAGCTGACAGGCAGTTGGCTTGTGCCCAGTTTTTGGCTATTGTGAACAACACTGCTGTGAACATGTTGTGCAAGTCTTTGTATGGACATTTTTTTAAAGAGTGAAATCGCTGTGTCATGTGGGAACATTATGAGAAGTTGCCAAACTGTCCAGTGGTTGCACCATTATACATTCCAGCAGTGAATGAGAGGTTCCGTTTCTCGGCATCCTCACCAGCACTTGCTATTGTGTTTTCTATTCTAGTCCTCCTAGTAGGTATAAAGTGGTATCTCATTTTGGTTTTATTTCCATTTCTCTAATGACTGATGATGTTGAACATCTTTTCACATGATTACTGACCATTTGTATGTCTTCACTGAGAACTGTTTCTTCAAATCCTTTGCCCATTTTTAAAAATGGAAATATTTGTTTTCTTCTTAGGCTGTAAAAGTTTTCTTTATATATTCTGGATAAAACTCCCTTATCAGTTATATAATATGCTAGCTTTTTCTGTTCTGTGAGTTATCTTTTCACTTTCTGGATGATGTCATTTGAAGTGTAAAAGTTTTTAACTTTGATAAAGTCCAATTTGTGAATTTTTCCTTCTATCATTTGTGCATTTGATGTCATATCTAAGAAATTGTTGCCTAACCCTAGATCATATTTATTCCCCTTTTCCTCTAAGACTTTTATAACTTTAACTGACATTTAAGTCTATTTGCCATTTTGAGTTAATGTTTGTGTATGGTATAAGATATGAATTCCACTTAATTCTTTTCAAATAAATTTAAAAAAATATTTATTTGTTTATTTATTTGACTATACCAAAGCTTAGTTGCAGCACATGGAATCTTTGCTGCAGCATGTGGGATCCAGTACCCCCACCAGGGATGAGAACTGGGCCCACTGTGTGAGGAGCACAGAGTCTAGCTGCTGACCAAGGAAGTCCCTCAGCTTAACTCTTTTAAATGTGGATATTCAGTTGTCCCAATGACATTTGTTGAAAAGTCTGCTTTTTCCCTCATTTACTTGTCTTAGCACCTGAATTTTACAATAGTTCTGAGAGCTTGCTGTTGTGGTCCAGTTGCTCGGTCCTGGCCAACTCTTTGCAACCCCATGAGCTATAGCACAGCAGGCTTCCCGTCTTTTACTGTCTCCTGGATCTTGCTCAGACTCATGTACATTGACTTGATCATGCCATCCTATCCTTTGTCCATCTCATCCTTTGTCACCATCTTATCCTTTGTTGCCCCCTTCTCCTCCTGCCCTCAATCTCTCCCAGCATCAGGGTCTTTTCCAATGAGTTGCCTCTTTGCATCAGGTGGCCAAACTATTGGAGCTTCCGCTTCAGCATCAGTTCTTCCAATGGAGATGCAGNAATCTCTCCCAGCATCAGGGTCTTTTCCAATGAGTTGCCTCTTTGCATCAGGTGGCCAAACTATTGGAGCTTCCGCTTCAGCATCATTTCTTCCAATGGAGATGCAGAGTTGATTTCCTTTAGGATGGACTGGTTGGATCTCCTTGCAGTCCAAGGGACTCTCAAGAGCCTTCTCCAACACCACAGTTCAAAAGCATCAATTATTTGGTACTCAGCCTTCTTTATGGTCGAACTCACATCCATGCATGATACTGGAAAAACCATAGCTTTGACTATAGGGACCTTTGTTGACAAAGTAATGTCTCTGCTTTTTAATATGCTGTCTAGGTTGGTCACAGCTTTTCTTCCAATGAGCAAGTATCTTAATTTCGTGGCTGCAGTCACCATCTGCAGTGATTTTGGAGCCCCCAAAAATAAAGTCTGTCACTGTTTCCATTGTTTCCCCATCTATTTGCCATGAAGTGATGGGACCGGATGCCATGATCTTCGTTTTTTGAACAATGAGTTTTAAGCCAGATTTTTCACTCCACTCTTTCACCTTCATCAGGAGGCTCTTTAGTTCCTCTTTGCTTTCTATTATAAGGGTGATATCATCTGTATATCTGAAGTTATTGATATTTCTCCCGGCAGTTTTGATTCCAGCTTGTGCTTCATCCAGCTGGACATTTCACACGATGGACTCTGCATATAAGTTAAATAAGCAGGGTGACAATATACAGCCTTGACGTACTCCTTTCCCTATTTGGAACCAGTCCATTGTTCAATTTTTGGTTTTAACTGTTGCTTCTTGACCTGCATACAGGTTTCTCAGGAGGCAGATAATGTGGTCTGGTATTCCCATCTCTTTAAGAATTTTCCACAATTTGTTGTGATCCAAACAGTCAAAGGCTTTAGTGTAGTCAATGAAGCAGAAGTAGATGTTTTTGTGGAATTCTCTCACTTTTTCTGTGATCCAGTGGATGTTGGCAATTTGATCTCTGGTTCTTCTGCCATTTCTAAATCCAGCTTGAACATCTGGAAGTTCTTGGTTCACATACTGTTGAAACCTGGCTTGGAGAATTTTGAGCATTACTTTCCTAGTGTGTGAAATGAGGCAGTGATCAAAATCATTCCCAAGAAAAAGAAATGCAAACAGGCAAAATGGTTGTCTGAGGAGGGCTTACAAATAGCTGAGATAAGAAGAGAAGCAAAAGGCAAAGGAGAAAAGGAAAGCTATATCCTTCTGAATGCAAAGGTCCAAAGAATAGCAAGGAGAGATAAGAAAACCTTCCTAATTGATCAATGCAGAGAAATAGAGGAAAACAATAGAATGTGAACGACTAGAGATCTCTTCAAGAAAACTAGAGATACCAAGGGAACATTTTGTACAAAGATGGGCATAATAAAGGACAGAAACGGTATGGACTTAACAAAAGCAGAAGATATTAAGAAGAGGTGGCAAGAATACACAGAAGAACTGTACAAAAAAAGATCTTAATGACCTAGATAACCATGATCATGTGATCACTCACCTAGAGTCAGACATCCTGGAGTGCCAAGTCAAGTGGGCCTTAGGAAGCATCACTAAGAACAAAACTAGTGGAGGTGATGGAATTCCAGCTGAGCTATTTCAAATCCTAAAAGATGATGCTGTTAAAGTGCTGCACCCAATATGCCAGCAAATTTGGAAAACTCGGCAGTGGCCACAGGACTAGAAAAGGTAAGTTTTCATTCCAGTCCCAAACAAAGGCAATGCCAAAGAATATTCAAACTACCGTACAATTGCACTCATTTCACACGCTAGCAAAAGTAGGAACGGCTACTAAAAAAGATTGGAAAGGTGACAGCTCAGTGATTGAGATTTGGGCGTTCACTGAAATGAGGTTTCACCTGTACCCACTGGCTTGTAAAACTATGCACAACGCACAGTGGGAGCCCCTGCACTCACCCTGGTGATGCAGTTTGTCAGGATCCAGCAAGGGCCTAGGAATGGGGGGAATTATCTGTGGATTCCAAGGCAAGGAGTTTGGAGCAGGACTTCAGGCCAAAGAGATAGATGGGCCAAAACCACAGTGAAATAGAGAGATGTGCTGTTTAGTTGCTAAGTCGTGTCCAACTCTTTGTGGCCACATGGACCGTAGCCTACCAGGCTTCTCTTGTCCGCGGGATTCTCCAGGCAAGAGTACTGGATGGAGAAGTGTATCAGGAACCCAATGTCAGGACTTAGGAAGGCAGGATAAAACAGAGACATTAAAACCAGGAGGGTAATAAAGCAGAGAAACTGGAGATGACATTATGATTGGGAGCCTAGGCAACCTTACAGTTGGATTTAGAGACAAACGGGTATTTTTCCCACTGTCCAGCCTTTTAGAAAGTCCAGGCATTCTCCTTAAAACACTCATTTCTGTGTCTCACAGGTGGGTTCAAGGCATAGCTGGTCTCAGATTTGGTGCTTATAACATTGTGCTCCTGACACAAGGCGTTTATGTGCTGAATACCTAGTCTGTGTCCCACACATCTGTGGAGTCGGAGAGACCATCACAGCGCGAGTCAAGAGTCTGTTCTCAGGAGGCTGAGGGACAGCTGTCTGAGAGCACTTCCAGGGTTGACACGGGTCCTGGCGTGGTGAGGTCTCTGTTCAGCTTAACCACAGTGAGGATCAACATCCAGCCCCAATTCATAGACACGTGTCCAGTCAACACAGCTAATAGATGAAAAAGCCAGGATTAAAAATCTGGTGCCTTTACTCAGATGCAACTTTTCTTTCTACACCAGATTCAGAGGCACAGATGAAAGAGAGAATAAAAAGGGCTGAAACTTCATTATTTCTGTAAGAAAGAATGATTCAGTTCAGTTCAGTTGCTCAGATGTGTCTGACTCTTTGTGACCCCATGGACTGCAGCACGCTAGTATTCCCTGTCCATCACCAACTCCCTGAGCTTACTCACACTCATGTCCATTGAGTCGGTGAGGCCATCCAACCCTCTCATCCTCTGTCGTCCCCTTCTCCTCCCACCCTCAGTCTTTCCCAGCATCAGGGTCTTTTCCAGTGAGTCAGCTCTTCACAGCAGGCGGCCAAATTATTGAAATTTCAGCTTCAGCATCAGTCCTTCCAATAAATATTCAGGACTGATTTCCTTTAGGATTGACTGGTTTAATCTCCTTGCAGTCCAAGGGACTCTCAAGAGTCTTCTCCAACGCCACACTTCAAAAGCATCAATTGTTCGGCGTTCAGCTTTCTTTATAGTCCAACTTTCATATCCATGACTACTGGAAAAACCATAGCTTTGACTAGATGGACCTTTGTTGGCATAGGGAAGAAGAAAGAGCAGGGGAGGGGAGGGACACTGGAAGGAAAAGAGGTCACACAGGAGAAGCAGTAAGAATGAAGGGGAGGGACTTGCCTGGTGGTCAAATGTTAGGAATCCACTGGCCAATGCAGGAGGCTCGGGTTCGATCTCTGGTCCATGTGGAAGATCCTATATGCCTTGCAACAACTCAGCCTGCACACCCCAGCCACTAAAGCCTGCCTGCTCTACAGCCCGTGCTCTGCAACACGACAAGCCCCACAATGAGAAGCCTGCACACCGCAACTTGAAAGAAGCCCCCACTCACTGCAACTAGAGAAAACCTGCCCAGAACAATGAAGACCCGGGTCAGCCATAAATAAGAAAATGCATTAAAAAAATTAAAAAGAACGAAGGGCTGAGGTAGAGAGGGCATCAGTGAGGGTTCTGCCGAGAAACAGGACCAAGAAGATGTAGATATATAGAATATACAGACTCAGACTCAGATTCCCGTATTGCCTCTGTGTGTGTGTGTGAGAGAGGGGGGCAGTCTAAGGAAGTGGCTTGTACAAAGCTGGAGGATGCCAAGACTCAAGATCCGCAGAGCAAGCAGAGGGGACCTCTTCTGTCCAAGATCCCCTGCAGGCATCAGTAGCCCCTCTTCATGGATCACTGGCAGCAAAGAACGCTTACCTGAGTGACTGCACGTCAGGGGAACCTGTCCAATTGCTGGCTCCACAAAGAACAGCTAGAGACACTCTGTAGACCCAGAGGGCCAGGGCCTGGGGAGGAGTGCTGGGAGGAAAGGCTCCCTGGATGCCGGCAGACTCTGCCCTCCCCTGGGAAGAAGCTCAGACGACTTGCCCTTTCTTTTTGGCAGCCATTCTGGTTTTCCAAGGGCCTGAGCAAGTCCTGATTTCCACAGTCCTCATGCTGCTTCTTAACAGTTCTATCCATTCCACTCCATATTTCTTGCCTACATAGATCTTCTTCTGGAATCTTTCAGAGGTCATTCTCCNAATAAAGCAGAGAAACTGGAGATGACATTATGATTGGGAGCCTAGGCAACCTTACAGTTGGATTTAGAGACAAACGGGTATTTTTCCCACTGTCCAGCCTTTTAGAAAGTCCAGGCATTCTCCTTAAAACACTCATTTCTGTGTCTCACAGGTGGGTTCAAGGCATAGCTGGTCTCAGATTTGGTGCTTATAACATTGTGCTCCTGACACAAGGCGTTTATGTGCTGAATACCTAGTCTGTGTCCCACACATCTGTGGAGTCGGAGAGACCATCACAGCGCGAGTCAAGAGTCTGTTCTCAGGAGGCTGAGGGACAGCTGTCTGAGAGCACTTCCAGGGTTGACACGGGTCCTGGCGTGGTGAGGTCTCTGTTCAGCTTAACCACAGTGAGGATCAACATCCAGCCCCAATTCATAGACACGTGTCCAGTCAACACAGCTAATAGATGAAAAAGCCAGGATTAAAAATCTGGTGCCTTTACTCAGATGCAACTTTTCTTTCTACACCAGATTCAGAGGCACAGATGAAAGAGAGAATAAAAAGGGCTGAAACTTCATTATTTCTGTAAGAAAGAATGATTCAGTTCAGTTCAGTTGCTCAGATGTGTCTGACTCTTTGTGACCCCATGGACTGCAGCACGCTAGTATTCCCTGTCCATCACCAACTCCCTGAGCTTACTCACACTCATGTCCATTGAGTCGGTGAGGCCATCCAACCCTCTCATCCTCTGTCGTCCCCTTCTCCTCCCACCCTCAGTCTTTCCCAGCATCAGGGTCTTTTCCAGTGAGTCAGCTCTTCACAGCAGGCGGCCAAATTATTGAAATTTCAGCTTCAGCATCAGTCCTTCCAATAAATATTCAGGACTGATTTCCTTTAGGATTGACTGGTTTAATCTCCTTGCAGTCCAAGGGACTCTCAAGAGTCTTCTCCAACGCCACACTTCAAAAGCATCAATTGTTCGGCGTTCAGCTTTCTTTATAGTCCAACTTTCATATCCATGACTACTGGAAAAACCATAGCTTTGACTAGATGGACCTTTGTTGGCATAGGGAAGAAGAAAGAGCAGGGGAGGGGAGGGACACTGGAAGGAAAAGAGGTCACACAGGAGAAGCAGTAAGAATGAAGGGGAGGGACTTGCCTGGTGGTCAAATGTTAGGAATCCACTGGCCAATGCAGGAGGCTCGGGTTCGATCTCTGGTCCATGTGGAAGATCCTATATGCCTTGCAACAACTCAGCCTGCACACCCCAGCCACTAAAGCCTGCCTGCTCTACAGCCCGTGCTCTGCAACACGACAAGCCCCACAATGAGAAGCCTGCACACCGCAACTTGAAAGAAGCCCCCACTCACTGCAACTAGAGAAAACCTGCCCAGAACAATGAAGACCCGGGTCAGCCATAAATAAGAAAATGCATTAAAAAAATTAAAAAGAACGAAGGGCTGAGGTAGAGAGGGCATCAGTGAGGGTTCTGCCGAGAAACAGGACCAAGAAGATGTAGATATATAGAATATACAGACTCAGACTCAGATTCCCGTATTGCCTCTGTGTGTGTGTGTGAGAGAGGGGGGCAGTCTAAGGAAGTGGCTTGTACAAAGCTGGAGGATGCCAAGACTCAAGATCCGCAGAGCAAGCAGAGGGGACCTCTTCTGTCCAAGATCCCCTGCAGGCATCAGTAGCCCCTCTTCATGGATCACTGGCAGCAAAGAACGCTTACCTGAGTGACTGCACGTCAGGGGAACCTGTCCAATTGCTGGCTCCACAAAGAACAGCTAGAGACACTCTGTAGACCCAGAGGGCCGGGGCCTGGGGAGGAGTGCTGGGAGGAAAGGCTCCCTGGATGCCGGCAGACTCTGCCCTCCCCTGGGAAGAAGCTCAGACGACTTGCCCTTTCTTTTTGGCAGCCATTCTGGTTTTCCAAGGGCCTGAGCAAGTCCTGATTTCCACAGTCCTCATGCTGCTTCTTAACAGTTCTATCCATTCCACTCCATATTTCTTGCCTACATAGATCTTCTTCTGGAATCTTTCAGAGGTCATTCTCCCAGCCTCATCTTGTTCCCAGTTCAGGGCTACCAACCTACTCCTTCAAATCCTGGTTTCAAATTTATTTCCTTCTTGGCCCCTTCCCAAGATGCAACACCAGTTTCCACATTATGCTGTGACCCAGAACCCAGGTGTGACCCACTCTTGCTTGGGACCCCGTTTCACTCTTGTTCCGTTGCTACGAAACTGCTGACCAGGCGCACGCTCCCTCAAGCCTGGTGCTGACGGTGTTCCTGGCCCAGGCTGGAGTCCAGGGCCGGATGCGCCGGGGAGGAGGCTGCAGAGCGTCTCCCAGTGAGCCTGGTGGAAACTAGAGCCACCTGCCCTGGCCCGTCGGCCTCAGCGCTGCCGCCGCTCTTCCCTTGGACATGAGGGTGGGCTCTGTCACCACCACTGTAACATCTCTGTTTCCTCCTCAAAGAATAAACTGAGGGCAGCCAAGCGTCCAGCATTTACATCCAAGAGGAGCAGGCCTGATGGAGAAGCTGAAATCATTCATGGAGGCAGGTTCAGCTACTCATCCTTCAAAGTTCTCTTTGCCATTTCTCTTAGGGAATGTCTTGAGTTTGTATTGAATCTCCAAGCCCTAGCCACAAACACCTAGCCATTTGCTACACGTTGTTGGTGTTTTTTTCAGTTGGTAAGTCATGTCTAACTCTTTTCGACCCCATGGACTGAGGCTTACCAGCCTCCTATGTCCCTGGAATTTCACAAGCAAGAATACTGGAGTGGACTGCCATTTCCTTTTCCAGGGGATCTTCCCGACTCAGGAATTGAACCCATGTCTCCTGCATTGCAAGCAGATTCTTTACCACACAGCCACCACGGGTAGATTTAGTACACTTTACTTTGCTACTTGTAAAGTATACTGAATCTATCACATCCTGAATACAATTCAACCTTTTTCTTTTGCTAATTTAGAAATAGCATATTCTGTGTTGTATTAGAGAATTTTTTTTTCTGAGATCTCTCTGTTCCCTCTCTGCAAGCAGCTCTTCCTTTTCCCAGACTCCCTACTCCACCCCCCACCCCCCCAACATCACCCTCCTTTACAGGAAGGATCAAGCCTCAGTTCCCTCTGTCTCCTTCTCTGGTGTCAAAAGGAGGTTGACGCCTTTCTCCTCCAGTGTGCTGCAGGAACTCAGCGCTTCCCAGGGAGAGGGGAAGAGTCAGCTCTGATTTCACAGATGGGGGAGTTGCACTTGGAACAGCAGCTGGTTTCTCTTTGCCTATTTAAAAGCAAACATCTCTTGCCTTGACCAGGATTAATTTTCTCCTCAAGCCCCCTCCTTTCTAGACTCCATAGGAAATTTGCATCCCTTCTTCTAACACAGCTTTGACTGGCCCCATAACTAATCTGCTAAGGCCAGCGCTGCGTAAACCTGCGCATTTTCCTCGACCTCCAATGCAAGACAAAGCGTCCTGCCTCAGCTGGCAGCGCTGGTGGTGCAAATTACAAGCAAGTTTCTCTCTGACCACAGGCCTGGTGCCTTGGGGATGCTCCCAGCCTCTTTACAACTGCAATTAGCATTCATGCCTCTGCTCTACACCCTTCTGGCTGGGGGAGCCAGAGGAAGCACTGTTTGCAAATTCTTTAAAAACTGAATCAGCAAATGTCTGACCTAAATATAAATCTCTAATAACTGGAACATCGATTACAAAACAACATCAATAACAGCAACAAATCTGTATTAAGGCTTGATTTGATTATCTGCGTTAGGCCAGATGATCAGGTTTACCGTATAGGCTGTTCTGTGTTCTGCCTTTGAAATACATACATATTATTGACACACTGACATTCCCATGTTCGGGCCATCAATTTCAAAATCAGAATTCCCATCATAAAACCCCATGATTGCCCTTTTGAGAGTTTTTGGAAAATTAAGCAAAGTACATTCTCACAGAGTTGTTTAGGTATAGAGCCATTTTGACTAAAGGAAATCAAGCGACACTATATCTGAAAACCAACTTTTTAAGGCCATGAAATTTTTCCACTTGGAGATTTCTTGAGCTTATCTGACACTTGATCAAGTCTATTTTTGTGTCAAGGGTCAATTAACCAGGATTTAGAAGATTATCAACAAACATTTGATTGAATGTTGTTTTTTTTTTGTTTGTTTTTTTTAAAAGATCATTTGATGTGAAATAGTAATACAAAAGACAAGCAAAATTGTGATCCATCTGACTTGGATTTATCTGGGTATGTTTTTGGAGTCCAGTCTGTGAATGACTGCCATGTTAATAAACAAGAAATGTCACAGCCATCAGTGATTTCTGGCCTCCAAATGTGAATGAGGGCTCCCCAAACTGAGCTCCAGAGGATGCTGCCATCCCCACGGTGATTGCTGAGGAGGTGGGGGAATGCAAGAAGCAGGGTGAAGCAGAAAACAGGATTGGCCCCAGATAGCTGACATGCATAAGAAAGGAATGGATGCAGTGAGCCCAGAGGCTTGCAAGTTCTCACAGATGGAAAGCTAAATTCCTTAACTGGATATCTGATCTTTACTGTTCAGACAGCCTGTTCCCTTTGTTGCAAACTTGTATATAGCCTGACTTCCCCTCCTGCCTCCTTGAAGCAGTTTTCTAAGAGCTACTGAGATGCTGTCTCCTGGGGTCAGAGTCCTAAACATTCCCAACCAAATAAAATCACTCTCTACTTGCAGCCTGTGACTGTAATTTTTAGTTGACAAGTCTCATTAGCAAAGAGCACAGAGGAAAACTGTCTTCAGGGGTCACACACTTCTGCCCTTTGCCTGGGGACGTTGCAGGCCAAGTCCAAGATGCAGGCACAGCCCACTAGCCCAGACTTCCCAGGTGAAAAGCCCGGTACTCTTGCCATAGTTACAAATCCCCACCTTCTGGCAGTCCTTCCTGCCCCACCTCCCTTCATCAGATCACCTTTCTTTTTCCCTTTTAATTGAAGTATAGCACAATATTCCTTGGGCAAACTCCAAGAGAAGGAGTGAGGGACAGGGGGTCCTGGCGTGCTGCAGTCCACGGGGTCACAGAGTCAGAGATGACTTGGTGACTGAGCAACAACATCGTACAGTGTTATGTGGGTTTCAGGCATACAGCATAGTGCTTCACAGCCTCAAATACGATATTCCCTTTATAGTTACTTTATAAAATTTTATCTATATTCCCTGTGCTGTATGATATACCTCATAGTTTACTTATCTTATACATAGTTTGCATCTCTTAGTCCCTTAATCCTACCTTGCCCCTCCCCACTGGTAACTGCTAGTTTGCTCTGTATATCTGCGAGTCAGTTTTTTTGGTGGTTGTTACTGTTGCAGGAAGGAGGACCCCTTCCAGGGCCTGAAACCGGCCTCTTGTCTAATACTTGAAAATGAATTGTCTGAGGAGACACATGTTCTGACAAAGCAAGAGATTTTATTGGAAAGGGCCCCTGGGGGAGAGCAGGAGGGTAAGGGAACCTAGGAGAACAGCTCTGTTGCACGGCTTGCAGTCTCAGGTTTTATGGTGATAGGATTAGTTTCCAGGGTGTCTTTAGCCAATCATTCTGACTCGAGAGTCCTTCCTGGTGGTGCACGCCTTGTTCAGCCAAGATGGATGCCAGAGAAAAGGATTCTGGGAGATGGTTGGACATGTGGTGTCTCCTTTTGACCTTTCCCGAACTCTTCTGGTTGGTGGTGGCTTATTAGTTCCGTGATCTTTACTGGGACCTCCCGTTGTAAAACAGCTCATGCAAATGATTACTATGGTGCCTGGCCAGCGTAGGCGGTTTCAATCAGAGTGCTTCCCCTAACATTGTTATATTCACTAGCTTGTTGTATATTTTAGATTCCACATATAAGTGATGTCTGTCTCTTTGTGACCCCATGGACTGGGGCCAACCATGCTCCTCTGTTCATGGGATTCTCCAGCAAGAATATTGGAGTGGATTGCCATTTCCTCCTTCAGGGGACCCAGGGATTGAATCTGCATCTCCTGCATTGCAGGTGGATTTTTTTTTTTTTAAACCACTGAGCCACCTGGGAAGCCCCTGAGGAATTTAGGATAATAGATTCTAACTTCATATCAAATTTTCATCCAGCAAATCAGCTGGACCTCATTCTTGCATTCTTGCTGTTGAATGAAGCTTGTTAAAAAGTACCTAGGACGCATGTCAACTTCCGACACAGGTATAATATCATTTTCTAAGCTAGAGTAGTAGATCTTACCCTTCTCCCCACTTTTCTTTGCGTGTGTTGCCAACAGTATTCCCACGCTCCCGGTCTGATGGTTTGCTGCTTCTCCAACATGCCAAGCTGGTCCAATGGCCCAGTCCCACAGTACCTTCCCCCACGAACTTTCTTGTCATAGAAGCTAAAATAGCCAAGGCTCACCTCTCAGACTCTGTAGGGCTGGAGTATAGATGGGCATGTGGCCTGATCCTGGCCAACAGTTTTTGTGGGAAAGCATTTAGGCACAATTTTTCCCCTCCTGCAGATTCAAGAGAGGACATTCCTTTCTTGGCTAGATGTGTGAGTACCTGCAGTGTTTATAAATGCTCAACTTTGTCTTTTGACCATAAGGAAGGGATGCTGCTGAGAAGCTGAGAGTAGACAAACGGAAAGTCAGAAGTTGGAAAGCACCCGTGTTCTCAGAGTTGTGGTTGAACCATTGCCTCTACCTCAGGGCCCACCACTGACCCTTTGAACCTCTGATCATGTGAAATAATAAATATCCTTATTGGCTATGCTAGTGGTTTCAGGGCCCCTTTCAGGTCCTGAAAATTACCAAGGACCCCAAAGAGCTTCTGTCTGAGTGTGCTATGGATCAGCATTTACCATATTAGAAACTGGGACAAAGTTTGTATATTTATAGGCAAAGATAAACTCATTTGATGTTCATATAAACAACATGGATTTATGAAAACATGATATTTTCTAAAAGAAAAAGAACTAGTAAGAAAAGTGGTTATTCTACTGTTCTGCAAATCCCTTTAATGTCTGAGGGAACAGGAGATGGCTGGATTCTACCAATAACCACCCCGCACTTGGTCTCTGTGCTGACACATATCACATAGCCGCTGGAAGAATGAGGGGGTCTCAGTCTTACCGTAAAAATGCTTTAGCTTCATAGATGCCTTAAAAGTGTCGTAGGAATCCTTGGGAATTCCCCCAGTCTCACTTTGAGCAGTGGTGGTCTAAGCAGTTCTTTTTGGCGGTACCAGGGACTTGCAGGGTCTTAGTTCCCTAACCAGGGATCAAACCCAGAAGTGGAAGTGCGGAATCCTGACCACTGGAAGTCCCATAAACCCTTCTTGATTGAGTTTACTACCTGGAGTGAAAATCCTGTAATTGATAATACCTCCTCAGGGTTGATGCATCTGTTCCTTCCAGGCCTCCTCCCCTCCCAGAACCTCCCCCACATTCTCTTCCATTAGGTCCTTACTTGACTCCCTCTCACTTCACTTACGGCTCCAGCAACAGTTTCATATCCACCGAGAAACCCTCTTGCATCACCTGGTAACTGTTTCCTTACATAGCATTTATTACCACCCTACACTTATTTTTATTGTTTAGGTCAGTTTGCCATTTAAGAATGTAAGCTTCACATGGGCAGGAGTTTTGTTCTATGTACCAGTTCAGGCAAGTATTTGTAAAATGAGTACACGAGTGAATGAATGTGAGTGATGATATAAGGATGCTCTAGAATATACTCTGATGTGAAAATGAGTCATTTTCCAGAAAGTATAAGAAAGGCTGCTGGAGGATGGGGTAAGGGGTAAGGGGGAGTTATACCTTATTTGATATAGAAGCTCAATTGGGAAAAATGAAAACATTCTGGAGATGGCTATGTGGTGATGGTTGATGGACTTAATGCCGTAGAACTGTACACTCGGTTAAAATGGAAAGTCTTTTATCACAAGTAAAAAAATAAGCTATTCACAAACCCTGGTATCTTATTACAAGAAACAAGTTCCCTGCAATACAGTCACACACGCGGGAGCTCCTGTACATCTACTGAAACACAGTATTTTCATCATCAGCAAAGCCTTGGCTCAGTCGTTGGTTGGATTCATTTGCAAAATTTTCCACTCACAGTCACTTATTCTCCACAACTGAGTCAGCTGGGGAAGGATAGATCATCTATTTGAATGAAAGCAGGGGAAAACTGCATTAAACAGCTTCATACTATGACAGATATAAAAATCACAGTTTGGGGCCGCACACACACGCAGGCATGCACACACACACAGGTATGCACCCACACATGCACACACACGTGGACACACGCAGGCGCGCATACACACACACAACACACGGAGGGTAGGAAACAGCCTGTCCAGGTTGGCTGCAGAGGCAGGGATTTTGATTTCCTTGGCTTCAGCGCTGCGCTTGGAGCGAGGCCATCAGGAAAAACTGAGCAAGTCCAGCGGTCCCTTGACCTTGGGCTGGATCCATCAAGGACACAGAAAACAGACTGTCCAGCGCTCTCCCCCCAGGGGCACAGACAAAGGTGTCGTTGATACTGAAGCTGTGAAAGCTCCAGAAGGTCCCAGGGAGGAAACTCGGCGCGAGCGGCGAAGCGCTCTGACCGCCGCGTCAGGAGCGCGGGGGGGGTGCGGTCCAGGCCCGGGCTCCCGGGACCGCGCGCTCCCTCGCGGGAAGAGAGGCGCCGCCGGCCCGCAGGCTCCGCGCGGTCGCTCCCCGGCGCCTGCGCGGTCTCCCAGAAGGGCGCCCGGTGGAAGGAGAGGCTCGCGGTGTCTGTGAAAGGGGGTCAAGGTAACCGTGCGCGGACGAGCAAGGCCGGGCAGAAACGCACGCCGTCGCGCCGGAGCCGTTCTCCCGCGGGCGGCTCCGCTCCGCCGGCCCTTGGCGACGCCGGGGCCGCAGCGCGCCAGGCCTCCCCGCGTCCCGTCCCCCGGAGCCGGCGCAGGGGCACGGCAGGCCCTGTCCCTCTCCCTTCACGTTCTGCTCGGCGGTGCTCACGTCTCCTGCAGCCAGTGGCGCCCCGCCTGGAGAGCCGGGGACGCGGGCGCCTGCGGGCTGCCGTCCGCGGGCCGCACAGGGTCGGACCCGCCTGGGGCGGCTCGGCCCCGCCGCAGCGGGCGCGCAAACCTCGCGGGCGCGTCCGGCCCCGCCGCGCCGGCGCCCTGGGCGGGCGGAAAGCCGGCGGCCGAGCGCAGGGGCCCCGTCGGAAGGCCTCGCGGCCTCGCTCGCAGGCGCTCTGCTTCCGCGGACCGCGCGCGCATTTCCCCCAGGACCCGCGCGGGCCCGGGCCTTCCGCAGACGCCTTCCCGGCGCCGCCTCAGACCCCGCCTGAGCGCCCCCGCCTGGGCCCACGTGGCGGGTGGGGTGCGGCCTCGTTTTCTGGCTCCGCTTAAACCGTCCCTCCTGCCTCCTCAGCGAGTGTGGACCGTGTTGCTCACGCCCGCCGCCGCTGTGGAAAACGGCCAAGACAGGCTGTCCTTGGGAGACACTCGGCAAGTTCCTTAGGAAAAACGGAGCTCATCCCCAGAAACAGGGCAGGGCTGGGGCCGGTGCAGTCATCTCTAGGTTCCACAGAAAGCCCGTTCTTGGCTTTTTATATTATTAGTAAGACTTTCAACAAAAACCTTTTGGACCATTTTTAAAGTTTTTATTGAATTTGTTACCGTATTGCTTCTGTTTTATGTTTTGGCTTTTTGGTTCCAAGGCATGTGGGTTTTTAGCTCCTTGACCAGGGATGGAACCCACGTCCCCTGCATGGGACCCCGAAGTCTCAAGCCCTGGACCGCCAGGGAAGTCAGCATCTATCAATAGANCAGGGTTGATGCATCTGTTCCTTCCAGGCCTCCTCCCCTCCCAGAACCTCCCCCACATTCTCTTCCATTAGGTCCTTACTTGACTCCCTCTCACTTCACTTACGGCTCCAGCAACAGTTTCATATCCACCGAGAAACCCTCTTGCATCACCTGGTAACTGTTTCCTTACATAGCATTTATTACCACCCTACACTTATTTTTATTGTTTAGGTCAGTTTGCCATTTAAGAATGTAAGCTTCACATGGGCAGGAGTTTTGTTCTATGTACCAGTTCAGGCAAGTATTTGTAAAATGAGTACACGAGTGAATGAATGTGAGTGATGATATAAGGATGCTCTAGAATATACTCTGATGTGAAAATGAGTCATTTTCCAGAAAGTATAAGAAAGGCTGCTGGAGGATGGGGTAAGGGGTAAGGGGGAGTTATACCTTATTTGATATAGAAGCTCAATTGGGAAAAATGAAAACATTCTGGAGATGGCTATGTGGTGATGGTTGATGGACTTAATGCCGTAGAACTGTACACTCGGTTAAAATGGAAAGTCTTTTATCACAAGTAAAAAAATAAGCTATTCACAAACCCTGGTATCTTATTACAAGAAACAAGTTCCCTGCAATACAGTCACACACGCGGGAGCTCCTGTACATCTACTGAAACACAGTATTTTCATCATCAGCAAAGCCTTGGCTCAGTCGTTGGTTGGATTCATTTGCAAAATTTTCCACTCACAGTCACTTATTCTCCACAACTGAGTCAGCTGGGGAAGGATAGATCATCTATTTGAATGAAAGCAGGGGAAAACTGCATTAAACAGCTTCATACTATGACAGATATAAAAATCACAGTTTGGGGCCGCACACACACGCAGGCATGCACACACACACAGGTATGCACCCACACATGCACACACACGTGGACACACGCAGGCGCGCATACACACACACAACACACGGAGGGTAGGAAACAGCCTGTCCAGGTTGGCTGCAGAGGCAGGGATTTTGATTTCCTTGGCTTCAGCGCTGCGCTTGGAGCGAGGCCATCAGGAAAAACTGAGCAAGTCCAGCGGTCCCTTGACCTTGGGCTGGATCCATCAAGGACACAGAAAACAGACTGTCCAGCGCTCTCCCCCCAGGGGCACAGACAAAGGTGTCGTTGATACTGAAGCTGTGAAAGCTCCAGAAGGTCCCAGGGAGGAAACTCGGCGCGAGCGGCGAAGCGCTCTGACCGCCGCGTCAGGAGCGCGGGGGGGGTGCGGTCCAGGCCCGGGCTCCCGGGACCGCGCGCTCCCTCGCGGGAAGAGAGGCGCCGCCGGCCCGCAGGCTCCGCGCGGTCGCTCCCCGGCGCCTGCGCGGTCTCCCAGAAGGGCGCCCGGTGGAAGGAGAGGCTCGCGGTGTCTGTGAAAGGGGGTCAAGGTAACCGTGCGCGGACGAGCAAGGCCGGGCAGAAACGCACGCCGTCGCGCCGGAGCCGTTCTCCCGCGGGCGGCTCCGCTCCGCCGGCCCTTGGCGACGCCGGGGCCGCAGCGCGCCAGGCCTCCCCGCGTCCCGTCCCCCGGAGCCGGCGCAGGGGCACGGCAGGCCCTGTCCCTCTCCCTTCACGTTCTGCTCGGCGGTGCTCACGTCTCCTGCAGCCAGTGGCGCCCCGCCTGGAGAGCCGGGGACGCGGGCGCCTGCGGGCTGCCGTCCGCGGGCCGCACAGGGTCGGACCCGCCTGGGGCGGCTCGGCCCCGCCGCAGCGGGCGCGCAAACCTCGCGGGCGCGTCCGGCCCCGCCGCGCCGGCGCCCTGGGCGGGCGGAAAGCCGGCGGCCGAGCGCAGGGGCCCCGTCGGAAGGCCTCGCGGCCTCGCTCGCAGGCGCTCTGCTTCCGCGGACCGCGCGCGCATTTCCCCCAGGACCCGCGCGGGCCCGGGCCTTCCGCAGACGCCTTCCCGGCGCCGCCTCAGACCCCGCCTGAGCGCCCCCGCCTGGGCCCACGTGGCGGGTGGGGTGCGGCCTCGTTTTCTGGCTCCGCTTAAACCGTCCCTCCTGCCTCCTCAGCGAGTGTGGACCGTGTTGCTCACGCCCGCCGCCGCTGTGGAAAACGGCCAAGACAGGCTGTCCTTGGGAGACACTCGGCAAGTTCCTTAGGAAAAACGGAGCTCATCCCCAGAAACAGGGCAGGGCTGGGGCCGGTGCAGTCATCTCTAGGTTCCACAGAAAGCCCGTTCTTGGCTTTTTATATTATTAGTAAGACTTTCAACAAAAACCTTTTGGACCATTTTTAAAGTTTTTATTGAATTTGTTACCGTATTGCTTCTGTTTTATGTTTTGGCTTTTTGGTTCCAAGGCATGTGGGTTTTTAGCTCCTTGACCAGGGATGGAACCCACGTCCCCTGCATGGGACCCCGAAGTCTCAAGCCCTGGACCGCCAGGGAAGTCAGCATCTATCAATAGACATTTCTCTGTGGTCCCTAGTTGCCTGAATATTGAATTTTCTTCACGTAAATAAACACTATGCTGAACAGAGGGGTCCTGGCCTCTTCACAACTTAGTTTTGAGTTGCTTCCTCAGAACTCTCACCTCATGGTGGAGTCTGTGGGTGGGCTGGAGGGAACCCCAGAATGTGACCCTGAGAGAGTTCCAGTTGCTCTGAGGATGGTTTAATAGCAGAGAATACCGCAAGGAGATGCTGTTGAGACTGAAGCCCAGCAGAGAAGTGTGTGCGGGGAGAGTGAGCCGCCTCTGCCACAGGGGCAGCACCTCCAGGGGTGACACGCACACAGCCACGGGCGGCTGTCTCCTGAAGGCCTGCATGCCCCGTACTTGCCCAGACTCAAAGAGCCTGCAGTCAGTGACAGAGGTATCAGTGGTTTAACGGATCTTACTCAAGGGTCCTGCAGAACACCCTACCGTGGGCTGCAGACGGCAGGTGGGACATGGGAGCGGCCTTTGCTACTTGGGAGAGAGGGCAGTGACCAGTTAAAGTGGGGACTGACGTCAAGTTGGCACAGCAGTTACTAGAGAAAACAGCAAAGGAGGGCCCCCGCCCCGCCCCATTGGCCCTCTGATGGGCTGCCACGGCAGAGGTAGTTCTGATCTGAAGATCTGGGTGGTCACTAGCTGCAGCAGGGGCAAAGATGTAGACATTTATTGATTAGGCTCTTCAGTTAAGAGGGGCAGCCAGCCAGGTGAGTAGGGCATATATGAGCCAGGGAATGGTCGAGCAGGAATGGACAGAGAGCAGGAAAACAGCCGTCTCGGTGGCCTGATCTCACACACACAGGCGTGCAATTGCACACGCGCGTGCACACACACACTACTGCAGATGGGAGGAGGGGGCAGCTTCAGATCATCGTGTCTCTGGCTATGATCTCTCGAGGTGTTACTCCAGGAACGGGAATGAAGGAAAGAGGGCAGGAGGACGGCTTAAATGTCAAGGAAGGTCCTGGTTTCCCCCACCCCTGCCTATCAGGTATGGGCCCTTTAACGTTCTTCTTGGGCTTCTGGTGAGCCCCCTTGACCTGAATGGGACCCTGAGTATGTTTTTTGCTCTCTCTCCTTCCCCTGGCACACAGGGCTTCATCCTGGGAAGGTAAGACTAAGAAGCACATCAGAATCCCCCTCAAGGGACCAGGTAGCCACTCCAGGAGGTGCCTTCTTGCATCATGTCCTGGGTCTCTCTGCAGGGCCTGACTCTTGTCCCAGTGCAGGAAGGACAGCCCCAGCTCTGCCCACCAACAGCAGGGCACTGAGCACACGAGGCTGGCACAATTCTGCCCCTCTCCCCGCTAGCACCTTCACAATCTCTTTCAGCCTTCCCACCAGCTGAAGTCACCCTTATCCTCATGGGAGTTCCCCACCCCCACCTCCCCTCCTTGCCTCTGTCATCTCAGTCAGAGGATGTGAACTTTCTGGTGGACCTTTAAGCTGATCTTGACATTGAAGAGAAGTGAGCCCCTGAGTCACAGTCTATTAACGGGCTGAATCATGTTCTCAGGTTCAATGAAGCCCAACCCCCAGTACCTCAGAGTGTAGCCTATTTGGAGATGAAGTCGGTAAAGAGGTGGTTAGTTTAAATGAGGTCCTCATCCAACATGCCTGGTGTCTTTCAAACAGAGGGAGGGCCTCCTGGGTCAGAGGCATAACTGTGTGAAGCGGCAGCAAGAGGCCTCAGAGGAAACCGACCCTGCAGTCACCATGACCTTGGACTTCCAGCCTCCAGACCTGTGAGAAGATGGATTTCTGTTGGAACCACCGAGTCTGGTATTTTCTGATTGCACCCTAAGCAAACTAGTACATAGTCCCACAGTCCTCACTGGGCCCAGGGGCCTCTGGACTTCATCTTGGGGCAACATATACACATGTGCACACATGTACATACACACACATTGGGTGGGCAAGAGCTTGTCTGTTGAGGTGGAGGGGCTGATAAACGAACTGTGGAAGCAGCACCCTTCTGTCCACCGTCCCTGAGACATCCAGACAGCGAGTTGAGCCCTTTGATTTCCTGCTGGGAATGGGGACATCCACCCCAAACCTGGTCTGGGGCCCACCTTGAAGCTGAGCCGACCTTGTGGGTCTGTCCTTCGGCCTCCTTTCCTCCTGTTCTCCACCTGGTTCCCTCCCGTTGTCCCTCCAGGTCACAAAGGGAAATTCCCCAGGGCCCAGCCCTGCCTCTCTGGGGACCCTGCTTCATCCCTGGGGCTGCCCTAACAAAAGGGACTGGTCCCAAAGCTCTGGGCGACTCAACCCCTCTGCACTGGGCCCTGGCGACTACAGAAGGAGAAAACAGCAGGTTCCTGTAGCTGTGAGAGGGATCAGAGAGCTTGCTTAGCAACCGGCCGCTTTTCCTAGCCTTTTTGCTCAGTCCCTCAGTCGTATCCGACTCTTCGTGAGTCCATGGACTGTAGCCTGCCAGACTCTCTGTCCATGGGATTTTCTAGGCAGGAATGCTGGAGTGGATTGCCACGCCCTCCTCCAGGGGATCTTCCCAACGCAGGGATCAAACCCATACCTGCATTTTCTGCATTGGTAAGCGGATTCTTTACCACTAGCTCCACCTGGGAAGCCCAAGTCATGTTTTAAGAGTTCCTTAAAAAATAAATAAAAACTTAAAAAATTAACTATTGGAGAGAATATTTATTTCTCTCTTTTCTTCCTTCCCCCCTATACTGCTGAGGAATAGAGGAAGGAGACGGGAAAGCAGAGAAACAAGATGGGAGGGCAAGCTACATGTCGAATAAAGGCCAAGTTAGACATTCCCATAAAGCGGTCACTGGTCTCCGTGTTCTGTGGCGCTCCAAGTTTGGCACCTTTTAGCAAACTAGCTAGAAATTCAGCTTGGTAACTGTATCAAGCATTATTTTACTGGGATAGGTTATTTTATTTAATTCTTATATAAAACCTAGACAGAAGCACTTTTATTTTTATCATCATCATCATCCCCATAGAAATGAGGAAACTGGAGTAAGGAGAGGTAACCCGACTTACTTGGGGGTGCCGAGCTGTTGAGTCTGAAATTGGGATCCTGTCCAAGTTTTGGGCACAGGACCACATGTTAACCCCTCTGTTGAGCCAACCAGCAGTGAGACTTAGGGTTCTCAGGACCTGCCTGTCCTCTGGGCTTACCAATATTCCCTCATCTGTGTCTCGGGTCCCTCCTCCAAACTCTGACATTCTCCATACCCATCAGACATGGAAGGAGGCACAAGGTGATTTTTACTCCCCACAGTCCAATAAGCAACCTGTGACCCTAGGTCATTGGACCAAATTATAATAATTGTAAAGAAATGAAGGCCAGGGAAATTTTTCTTTGGCAGAAATTTTTCTGGCAGAAAAGACAGTTATTTCCAAAGATTGCGAGCCCCCCTCTGATCTCCTTTGTTTCGTCATTTAAAACAGCCTGCCAAAGGGAAGTAACCAGCGCAGAATGCTGCCACACATACCCATTAATTCCACAAGTATGTATTTTGTATCCAAAGAATAAAGATCCGATTGTGTTTCCGGGCTCTGTTCTGAACTCCAGGGACACAGCAGGGAGCAGCAGCAGTAAGGACAAAGGACAGGGGACAGTTGGTGCTTAGATAAAGAAGGAGGCATGCAGTCATTTCAGACAGTGGCAGACGACATGACTGGAATAAATCTGGGAAGTGGGACAGAGAGGCTCTCAGGACCACCTTAACCAGAGAGACCAGGGAAGTCCTTTGAGACATGGCATTCGACAGAGACCCAAGTGGGACGAAGGAGCCCAAGGAGAGCCAACTGGGCCAAGATCTGGGGAACAGTCTCAGAAGAGAGACATTAGCACGTGAGAGATGCTGACCCAAGAGCAGTCAACATGTTAGAGATGTGCAAGGAGGAATGAGTTGACAGTTGAAAATATCCAACTAGATATTCAAGTAGAAATGCGTTGATGCCTGGAGTCTGAGGTTCAAGAGAGAACCTTGAACAACCTTGAAGCAAGGTAGAAGATGGTGACTTGAAAGTCATCAACCTAGACGTATGTCTAGTGCCAAGGGATTGGAAGAGAGCCTCTAGGGAGAGCATTTGGGTGGAGAAGTGGAGATGGCTGCAGAGGAACCCGGGCCCTCCACTCAGAGCCACTGGTCTGACGATGTTGCTGGAGAAACAGCCACTGAGGCAGAGTGTGCAGGTGACTCCGGTGGAGAAGCCAAGAAGAGGCTTCACCAAGGCAGCTGAGCCAAGCGCTCCTGAGACTCTGGCGGAGAAGCCAGGAAGAGGCTTCACCAAGGCAGCTGAGCCAAGCGCTCCTGAGAAACCAAGTAAGATGGGAGCAGGACGCCTGGCTGTTGGATGTGGCATGCCAGAGGGCACGCATGTCCTCCAGAAGGCCTCTTCGGAAACTGGCAGAGATGAAGGACAGGTCACAGTTCACACAGGAGAGAAAAGGGGAGACGCAGACACAGTGCACGAGACTAGAGGAAATGCTTGTGTCCAAGTCTTCGCCCCTTCCTAGACCCTTCCTCCTCTTGTTCAGTTGCTCAGTCGCGTCTGACTCTTTGCCTCCTCTGCCCCTGGAATTTTCCAGGCAGGACCACCGCAGTGGGTGCCATTTCTTCCTCCAGGAGATCTTCCGGACCCAGTGTGGAGCCTGTGTCTCTTGTGTCTCGTACGTTGGTGGGCGGATTCTTTAACACTAGAGCCACCTGGGAAGA
Source organism: Raphicerus campestris (assembly GCA_006410735.1). Taxonomy (NCBI): domain Eukaryota; kingdom Metazoa; phylum Chordata; class Mammalia; order Artiodactyla; family Bovidae; genus Raphicerus; species Raphicerus campestris. The sequence goes on from SJYW01014187.1 coordinate 918,949, forward strand.
CCCCCTCATCCTCATACCTCTCAGATCCTAAAGAGTAGGGAGGGGTCTGCATTTGCTATTTACCATCCTTTACAATCCCAAGAACTCAGTATTTTATTAAAAATAAAATGTGTTGATCGCTAGGAAGATTTACTAATGGCTTAAAATGAGTGTAATCATGTGGAAAGTACCAACTGTCTTAATCTGGGTTCTCTAGAAAACACAGTCTTGAGGCAGAAGCTTTGTGCTACCAGTGTGTTGGGGAGTAGGATTTCAGGGGGTGGGAGTGAGGGACCAGGGCAGGGAGGCTCAAAAGAGGAGAAGGCACTACCAGGAGGAAGATGCAGCATCAGCCCTGCCGCTGCTCACTGTCTCCATTGCGATACTGGAGTATGACACCAGGAGGACCATTTGCTCATCGTTACTGAGATGTTACCTGTCATCCACATGGGTAGCCCTTCCTCTCCTGGTAGGCAGACATATACAGTATCAGAGAAAGCATTGTATGTATGTGTGTATGTATTATTTCTTATTTGATTTCTCATTAGAGTAAAATATAATAACATAAAATGTACCATTTAAACAACTTTTAAGCATAGGAAAAGTATTTAAAACTTGAAAATAGGTAAAAGAGATTGCTGAGTTTTTCTTTCTGTGCAGTACTGATCCTGATCTTGTGCTATTTTGAAATTCGGTTGGTGCAGAGATTAATACATATTTCTGCCCACTAGTGATGCAAATAATACCTGTCCTGGATGTGTCTATGTTATGTTCACAGGAGTTGTGATCCTATCTTCTTATTAAAAAACCCCCCCAAAACCTAAGGTGAAATTCACATAAAATTAACCATTTTAAAGTAAAAAATTCAGTGGAAAATAATACATTGACAATGTTGTACAAACATCGCATCAGTCTAATTCCATAACATTTTATCACCCCAAAATAAAACCCCATATATACATTAAACAGTTATTTTAATTTTCTCCTTGTTCTTGTCACTAGTAACTACCAATCTGCTTTTTTCTCTTGAAATTCACCAAAGCATGTTCAGTCTATATTTTCCTGAAAACTCTAATAGTATCAGGGACAGGGGAGCCTGGTGGGTGGGCTGCTGTCTATGGGGTCACACAGAGTCTGACACGACTGGAGCGACTTAGCAGCAGCAGCATCTAATTTAGATCTTTACATTTAGATCTTTACACTATTTGTAGTTTATTCTGGTGTATGGTGTTCAGTCCAGTTCAGTTGCTCAGTTGTGTCCGACTTTTTGCGACTACAGCACACCAGGCCTCCCTGTCCATCACAACTCCTGGATCTTACTCAAACTCATGTCCATCAAATCAGTGATGCCATCCAACCATCTCATCCTCTGTCATCTCCTTCTCCTCCCACCTTCAATCTTTCCCAGCATCAGGGTCTTTCCCAGTGAGTCAGTTGTTCACATCAGGTGGCCAAAGTATTGGAATTTCAGCTTTAGCATCAGTCCTTCCAATGAATATTCAGCACTGATTTCCTTTAGGATGGACTGGTTGGATCTCCTTGCTGTCCAAGGGACTCTCAGGAGTCTTCTCCAATACCACAGTTCAAAAGCATCAATTCTTCAGCACTCAGCTTTCTTTATAGTCTAACTCTCACATCCATACACGACTACTGGAAAAACCAAAGCTCTGACTTGATGGACCTTTGTTGGCAAAGTAATGTCTCTGCTTTTTAAATTGCTGTTTAGGTTGGCCATAATTTTTCTTCCAAGGAGCAAGCGTCTTTTAATTTCATGGCTTAGGGAGCCTTCTAATTTCATGCTGGTTGTAATTATTTAAGGAACCTCCACACTGTCCTCCGTAGTGGCTGCAACCAATTTACATTCCCAGCGTCGGTTCCCTTTACCCCACACCCTCTCCAGCATTTATTGTTTTCAGAGTTTTGACAACGGCCATTCCAACCAGAGTGAAGTGATACCTTATGGTAGCTTTCATTTCCTAAATGTCACTTAGGGCTGTTGGCATCTTTACATGTGGTTTTTTTTTTTTTAAAAGATGTGAGTTAACCTTACTTCTTGAAATTAGTCTCTCGAATGACTGCCCCGTTTTGAATTCTTTTTCGATGACCACACCTAAGGTATTTCTTGAGGGCGGGTGTTTTTTACTTACAGCTCTACAGGTCTTGGTGATGCCCCTCAGCACAGCTTTTAAAGTTGTTGTTACAGGAAATGGCCACAGGGGGCAGCATTTCTTCACGCGCCGCACTTTGGAATTTCATTTTTATTTTGTATTAGAGTTGATTTCTGATGTTGTGGGGTTTTTCTCTGTGTGTGTGTAGAGAAACTTAATTCTGTATACATATATGTATATCTGTTCTTTTCAGGGTTCTGTTCCCCATGAAGTTTTTTTTAATAGTGTGTTCAGTAGACTTCCGTGTGCTTTTCAGTAGGTTTTTTGCCTATCTATAGGATACAGATTAATGTGTATATGTTAACTGCAAATTCTTCATGTGTCCCTCTGCTCTGACCCTTTTTTTTGGATCATCGTAGGTAGGTTTTCTAAGTTAGTGAGTCTATTTTTCTTCTGTACATGAGTTCATTTGTATAAATTTATAGATTCCACTTGTCAGTGATATGTCATGATATTTGTCTTTCTCTCTCTGGTTTCTTTCACTTAGTATGATAATCACTTGCTCTATGCGTGCTGCTGCCAATGGCATTATTTTGTTCTGTTTTATGGATAAGTAGTCTTCCTGTGTAGGGGTGTACCACTTGGTCTTATTTTTCTGTGGATGGACATTTTGGTTGATCCTATGTATCAGCTATTGTAAATTGTGCTGCCCTGAAAACAAGTAGTCAACTTAAAAAAACAGTCACAACCTAGAAGTTGAGGGTCAGTTCTCCAGGGTTACTTGAGATGCTGTTTCCCAGGTGTGAGGTCCTAAAAATTCCCACCAAATAAAATATAAACACAAATTCTAGGTTGTAACTATTTTTTAAGTCAAGAGGTGCATGCTTCATTTTGAATTATGATTATTTCCAGATCTAAGCCCAGAAGTGGGGTTGCTGGGTTATATGACTCCTCTCCTTTTGTTTTGTAAGGAACCTCCATGCAGTTTTCCATAGCTCCTGCAGCCATTCACATCCCCACCAAGAGTGTAGGAAGACTCCCTTTTCCCTCTGCCCTCTTCAGCACTATTCTCAGTAGATCTCTTTGATGCTTGCCATTCTGACCAGCATGAGCTGATGCCTCATTGCAGTTGATTCCCATTGACTCACTATGTAGTGAGCTGGAGTATTTCCAGGTGCTTTTGCTCTTATACTGTGTGAGTATTTTTATCTCTCAAAATCGGCTTCTTGAAAGTCTGCCCTATCATGGATTCCATTCTGATGATTTACCCCAGGATGTTACTTGAGGGCAGGTGTCATTTAGAGCCCCAAAGGTCTTGTGAATATCAAGAGCCCATCAGCACCGATTTTAAAGTTAAGGGAAGCAGTAACAAAGAGACTGCATTTCTTCCTGCCTTGTTGCTTGAGCAACCAGAGCCTTAGGCAAATCCTGTTCCTGCATCGTCAGTTAAAAGTGGAATGTGCCAGAAGAAACACCCAAGGCTGGTGTTAAGGAACTTCTTCCTCCTTACCCTTTATCCCTAGGACACATCTCAATTTCTGCAAAACTACTATAGGCAGGTCAGGAAGCAACAGTTAGAACTGGACAGGGAACAACAGACTGGTTCCAAATAGGAAAAGGAGTACGTCAAGGCTGTATATTGTCACCCTGCTTATTTAACTTATATGCAGAGTACATCATGAGAAATGCTGGAATGGAAGAAACACAAGCTGGAATCAAGATTGCTGGGAGAAATATCAATAACCTCAGATATGCAGATGATACCACCCTTATGGCAGAAAGTGAAGAAGAACTAAAGAGCCTCTTGATGAAAGTGAAAGAGGAGAGTGAAAAAGCTGGCTTAAAGGTCAACATTCAGAAAACAGAGATCATGGTATCTGGTCCCATCAATTCATGGGAAATAGATGGGGAAACAGTGGAAACAGTGTCAGACTTTATGTTTTTGGGCTCCAAATCACTGCAGATGGTGATTGCAGCCATGAAATTAAAAGATGCTTACTCCTTGGAAGGAAAGTTATGACCAACCTAGATAGCATATTGAAAAGCAGAGACATTACATTGCCAACAAAGGTCCATCTAATCAAGGCTATGGTTTTTCCAGTGGTCATGTACGGATGTGAGAGTTGGACTGTGAAGAAAGCTGAGCACCAAAG
>SJYW01014187.1:956852-967147 GCA_006410735.1 Raphicerus campestris
GTGTAGAGTCTTCTCTTGTGTTGTTGGAAGAGGGTGTTTGCTATGACCAGTGCATTTTCTTGGCAAAACTCTATTAGTCTTTGTCCTGCTTCATTCCGCATTCCAAGGCCAAATTTGCCTGTTACTCCAGGGTGTTTCTTGACTTCCTACTTTAGCATTCCAGTCCCCTATAATGAAAAGGACATCTTTTTTGGTTATTAGTTCTAAAAGGTCTTGTAGGTCTTCATAAAACCATTCAACTTCAGCTTCTTCAGCATTACTGGTTGGGGCATAGACTTGGATAACTGTGATATTGAATGGTTTGCCTTGGAGACGAACAGAGATCATTCTGTCGTTTTTGAGGTTGCATCCAAGTACTGCATTTTGGACTCTTTTGCTGACCATGATGGCTACTCCATTTCTTCTGAGGGATTCCTGCCCACAGTAGTAGATATAATGGTCATCTGAGTTAAATTCACCCATTCCAGTCCATTTTAGTTCGCTGATTCCTAGAATGTCGACGTTCACCCTTGCCATCTCTTGTTTGACCACTTCCAATTTGCCTTGATTCATGGACCTGACATTCCAGGTTCCTATGCAATATTGCTCTTTACAGCATCGGATCTTAATGATAGGATACCAAAAGAGGAACTCCCCAGGTTATTAGGTGCCCAATATGCTACTGGAGATCAGTGGAGAAATAACTCCAGAAAAAACGAAGGGATGGAGCCAAAGCAAAAACAGTACCCAGCTGTGGTTTCTGCTATACATCAACATGAATCAGCCCTAGATATACACATGTCCCCTCCCTTTAACCTCCCTCCCACCTCCAATCCCATCCCATCCTGGGGTTGTCTCAGAGCACCAAGTTAGAGCTCCCTGCATCTTACAGCAGACTCCCATTGGCTGTCTATTTTACATATGGTGCTGTGTATGTTTCAGTGTTACTCTCTGAATTATCCCTCCCTCGCCTTCCCTCGTGGTGTCCACAAGTCTGTCCTCTGTGTATGCATCTCCACTGTTGCCCTGCAAATAGGTTCATCAGTACCATCTTTCCAGATTCCATACATATGTATTAATTTATAATATTTGTCTTTCTCTTTCTGACTTCATTCTGTGTAATAGGCTCTAGGTTCATCTACCTCGTTAGAATTGACTCCCACGTGTTCTTTTTTATGGCTAAGCAATATTCCATTGTGTATAGTACCACAACTTCTTTATCCATTCATCTGTTGATGAATATCTAGGTTGCTTCTGTGCCTTGGCTATTGTAAATAATGCTGCAATGAACATTGAGGTACATTTGTCTTTTTCAATTATGGTTTTCTCAGGGTACATGTCCAGTAGTGGGATTACTGGATCATATGATAATTTATGGGGCTTCCTAGGTGGTGCTAGTGGTAAAGAACCCACCTGCCAATGCAGGAGACATAAGAGGTGCAGGTTCAATCCCTGGGTTGGAAAGATCCCCTGGAGAAGGGTATGGCAACCCACTCCAGAATTTTTACCTGGAGAATCCCATGGACAGAGGAGCCTGGTGGGCCATGGTCTATGGGGTCACAAAGAGTTGGACACAACTGAAGTGACTTAGCATGCATGCATCATTTTATCAGAGGTTCAGTTACATGTTTGGTAATACCAGAAACAATTTTCTGAAGCAAGTGACATAGAAAATATAGCTATCAGTTATTAGTAAGGTCATAAGTAAGAATTTAAGTCAAAAACTTCCATTAGCCGTAGCCCAGTATATCCCCAAGTCATCTGACTTCTTTGTAACCCCATGGACGGTAGCCTTCCAGGTTCCTCTGTCCATGGGATTTCCCGGGCAAGGATACTGGAGTGGGTTTTTACTGAGAAGTGCCATTTCCTTCTCCAGGGGATCTTCCTGGATCAGGGATTGAATCCATGTCTCCTGCTTTGACAGGCAGGTTCTTTACCACTGAGCCACCAGGCTTACATAAATCATCTTACAGATATGTCTATCTCATGCAGATAACTTAATTTTGATTGTATATTAAAACTACCTCCCCCCTCATGTTTTGGATGTCACAATTTACCTCTTTATATCATGTGTTCGTTAACAAATTTTATAGCTATAGTTACTTTTACTACCTTTGTCCTTTAATATTTATATTAGAGTTAAATGATTAACACACAAACATATTCAGCATTCAGTTCAGTTCTGTCGCTCAGTCATGTCCAACTCTTTGTGATCCCATGAACCGCAGCATGCCAGGCCTCCCTGTCCATCACCAACTCCTGGAGTCCACCCAGACCCATGTCCATTGAGTTGGTGATGCCATCCAACCATCTCATCCTCTGTCATCCCCTTCTTCTTCTGCCCCCAATCTTTCCCAGCATCAGGGTCTTTTTCAATGAGTCAACTCTTCGCATCAGGTGGCCAAAGTACTGGAGTTTCAGCTTCAACATCATATGCTAAATTTGGCTACATGTTCATTTTTATTTTCTTTTCTACTTGCACCCTCTGCTTTCATATGAGTGTCATGCCATTTCAAGGCAACTTGAAGAGCTTTCAGCTTGTTAGTGGTAATGAACTCCCTCTGTGTTTGATTGTCTGGAAAAGCCTCTACCTCATTTCTGAGAGAACACTTTACCAGGTAAAGTATTCTTTGTTGGCAGCTTTTCTTCTTTTAGAATGTTTATTAATATATCATCCCACTCTCTTGGCCTGAAAGCTGCCTGCTGAGAACTCTGCTAATAGCATTCTAGGGGTTCCCTTGTATGAGATAGACTTTTTTCCTGTGTTGTTGCTTTAAAAGTCTATCTTTATCTTTTATTTTAGACAGTATTGTTAAAAAAAATAGGGACAAGATTGTTGTGTATTGAAATTTTCAGATGACCTATGAGCTCTGTAAACTCAGATATCAAAATTTCTCCCCAGATTTGGAAAGTTTTCAGCCATTATTTCTTTAAATGTGCTTTCTGACCTCTTGTCTCTCTTCTTCGGAGGCTCCAGTACTTCTTGGATTGCTCACAGGAGTCACAGGATTTTCTTTCCACTCTTCATTCTTTAACCTTTCTTCTCCTTTGGCTGAATAATTTCAAGGTCTTATCTACAACTTCACGGTTCTTTCTCTTGATCCCTTCTGCTGTTGATGTTGTCCATTGCACTTTTAATTTCATCCATTGTATTCTTCAGTCTAAGAATGTCTACATAATTCTTTTTTTTTTTTTTAATGATTTCTTTCTTCCTGCAGAACTTTTCATTTGTTTATGTATTGTTTCCTGAATTTTGGTGAATTGTCCTCTGGTTATTAGCTCACCGAGATTCCTTAAAAGTTATTTTGAATTATTTATTGGGTAAATTGCAGATTTCCATTTCTTTGCAGTCAGTTATTAGGCACTTACTGTGTTGCACTGAGGGTGTCATGTTTCCTTAAATTTTATTTCTTTAAAAAATTTTTTTTTTTTTTTTACGAAAGTATAGTGGACATACAATATTGGTTTGGGGTGTACAGCATAGTGAGTCAACATTTTTATATATTATGAATTGATCACAATGATAAGTCCAGGAGCCTTTTGTCATCATAAAAAGTTACTGCAATTTTATGGACTGTATTCCCTATGCTGTACACTACCTCCCTGTGAGTTATTTATTTTATACCTTGATCTTGATATTTCATATTCCTTGAAGCCCTGTGTTGCTGTCTTCACATCTGAAGAGAAGTGACCTCTTCCAGTCCTTACTGGCTGACTTCAGGAGAAACACCCTCTGTGGGCTGTGCTAGGAGTTCTCACATCGTTACTGTGGGGACGCCTGCTCCACACATCTTGTGGCGAACGCTGAAGCTCAGGTGCGCTCTCTGAATCCTGCAGAGCCTGGCTGACAGTATCCCTTTGCTTTCCCTAGGGGCCTGCTTGGTGGTCCATTCTGTGGTTTCTCCTAGGCCTGCCAACCCAGTTTTCTGCTCAGGCTCCCTGACTGCCTGAGTGCGTTCTCACAGCTGTCAGCGCATCCACAGGGAAGGGCGCGGGGGGAGGTGTCAGGTGGGTGCTTACCATGCAGGCTCTTCAGACCAGGAAGGTCTAGTTTAGTCCTGAATTGTCCCCTTGGGGGAGGGGCAACATGAGAAAACTCTGGCTGTTCCTCTCACCCCCTTAAATGTGCCCAGTACCTGATTTTTTTCGCCCAGCCTTGTGCTGGCACCCACTTCTAGACTCTGGGCCTCACACAAAGGCTGTCTGGTCTGTGGGTGGAGATCCAAGTTAGTTTTCTTTGGGGGAAGGTAGTAGAAATCTCTTGTTCCACCATTTTGATGTTGCTCCTCTTCCTTGTGATATTTTTTGATGAAAACTAGACTTTTGAGTACAATAATGTGGTGACTCTGGAAATAAGGTTTCCCCTCTTCCCTAGGGTTGCTGTTTGTGAAAGTTACTGATGCTGTTTTTGTGCTTCTAATTGGTGTGGGCAGTCTCTGAGCTGAAGACCAGCTTGAGATGTAAACTTAAGATCTCACATCTTTTCTGAATCTTTCTTTTGGCTTGTGTGGTTACTTCCTATGTCCCCCTTATATACATCTGCTTTTGAGTTACTGTCCAGTGTCCTTTATGCAAAACAGGCCTAGTGCTAAAGAACTCTCTTGTTTTGCCAGCCACAGAATTCTTGGTTGACATTTTTTCCTTCAGTGCTTTGAGTAAGTCAACCTATTGTCTCTTGGTCTCCCAGGCTTTCTAATGATGAACTTGCTGATGACCTTATTGAGGTAAATATGATGAGGGTGGTCTTCTTTTCAGGAAGGCCACTAGCAAGAGTCAGCAGAACTCCTTCAGCCTCCAGAGACTTTTCTTGCAAAGTCCAGAGCATCAGGGTTTGAAAGCTCCTCCAGGTGATTGACACTGAATAAATGTTACTCCTTGTCACGGAGTATGTGAGTGGACGAGACGAGATTGACTGTTTACTGGATGGTGGCTGCCGGGCAGATGAGGCGGCCAAAGCCTGTCCCAGCAGCTGGTGCCTGCTGGGCAGTGCTGCCACCAGAAGATGTCGCCTGCAGAGGAGACCTGATGCCAGAGACCCTACTTCTTGATGCTGAAATGAGTATAAGAATCACAGACTTTCCCACTCAATCAGCACCTTCTGTGATGACCACTCACCTGGATGCGTGGAGCCTGGGAGTGGTTCTGTACTTACGGGGCCTGGGTCCCTGCCCTTCATGGGACTGGACTTCTGAGAGCTGCAGCAGTGGATCCTGAGTGGGCAACACCATGTTCCCACTTTATCCATCTCTTGAGATAGAAAGATCTCTCTGAAACAATGATAACCACTGACCCCAACAATGAAGGAGTTACTTGAAGTGACCCATGAGGCATCTGTGAGTGAACGTGGACCAGGAGGAGCTGCTCTGGCCATCCAGTGAGCTGCCCTGTGACGAGGGCTCCCCGGGTGACAGGTGATGACCATGAATTCTGCATGTGTCCTGCATGCAGGATATACAAGGGGATAGGATAGGAGCCCTAGGTGGGGGTCGTTCTGTCACCCTGAGGCCCTCCCCTTCTGCTGACCTCAGCACGGGTTAAGCCTCTTTGCCCCTGAAGTGGGCAACCAGGATGAACCGCTTATCCCCGCACAGTTCTACGAGGGGGAGGGCAGCAACCTGGAGGGTCAGAGGTCCATGCCCCCAGCCCTGGTGAGGCCCTGGGGCTCCCCTTCCACCAGCAGGCCTGGGGGCCCTAGAGGATCCGGCTGCCCTGGGTGTGTTGCCCTCCAGAAGCTGCCCCAATGCTGGGCAGCCTGAGTGTCCCAGCCCCCCCCAGCCACAGCCAGAGACAGTAGGGGTGGCTGGGAGATTCTAGAACTTTAAAGCACTTACATTGCAGACTGCCCCACCAGAATCCTCACCACAAAGTGAGTCCAGGGTAATTCCCCATGGCCAGCCAGGCAGGAAGGTCAGGCCACACCCCCTGCATTGACACAGCATTGACACACCTGGGGGTGGTGTAGGCACCTGGGGAGAGAGAACACAGTCCAGGAGAATACGGGTGTGTTCTCTGCCCTAGATGCAAATCAGGAGGATGTCCCACACCACCACGGCCTTCAGAAGCATCGTATTCAAAATACCTGGCCAGCTCAGACGACAGCCTGGCACTGCCTGGGGACAAGAGGAGAGGCCGCCCTGATGCAAGTCCACCCCTTGGTCCCATCTGGGTGGGGGCTGGACTGCCAGAGGTTGGACGGCGTTTCCTGCAGCACTTCTCCCCTCCCCACCTCTTCCCTGTCCTTTCTTCCAAGTGAGTAGGGGAGGGGATGGTCTTTCTAAAGCACCGGGAATAAACATGATGGCCCAGGAAGCTGTATCACACTCTGTTTTTCGTCCTCCATGCCTGGAACTGGGGCTGTGCATGCTCCAGTTAGAGACGCGTGTAGGCATGTGGCTCTTGGAGTTAATCAGAGCAACTAAACGGAAAAACGACCTAAGAAAACTATCACAGTGACCCCCGACACTGCCAGTGCGGTCGTGAAGGGGAAAGGCTTGAGCCGCATTGCAGGACTGGAGTACGGAAAGTGTGCGCTAGCTTCCTGCACTCGCATTCCAGAACACTTCCAGAAGGNCAGTCCTTACTGGCTGACTTCAGGAGAAACACCCTCTGTGGGCTGTGCTAGGAGTTCTCACATCGTTACTGTGGGGACGCCTGCTCCACACATCTTGTGGCGAACGCTGAAGCTCAGGTGTGCTCTCTGAATCCTGCAGAGCCTGGCTGACAGTATCCCTTTGCTTTCCCTAGGGGCCTGCTTGGTGGTCCATTCTGTGGTTTCTCCTAGGCCTGCCAACCCAGTTTTCTGCTCAGGCTCCCTGACTGCCTGAGTGCGTTCTCACAGCTGTCAGCGCATCCACAGGGAAGGGCGCGGGGGGAGGTGTCAGGTGGGTGCTTACCATGCAGGCTCTTCAGACCAGGAAGGTCTAGTTTAGTCCTGAATTGTCCCCTTGGGGGAGGGGCAACATGAGAAAACTCTGGCTGTTCCTCTCACCCCCTTAAATGTGCCCAGTACCTGATTTTTTTTGCCCAGCCTTGTGCTGGCACCCACTTCTAGACTCTGGGCCTCACACAAAGGCTGTCTGGTCTGTGGGTGGAGATCCAAGTTAGTTTTCTTTGGGGGAAGGTAGTAGAAATCTCTTGTTCCACCATTTTGATGTTGCTCCTCTTCCTTGTGATATTTTTTGATGAAAACTAGACTTTTGAGTACAATAATGTGGTGACTCTGGAAATAAGGTTTCCCCTCTTCCCTAGGGTTGCTGTTTGTGAAAGTTACTGATGCTGTTTTTGTGCTTCTAATTGGTGTGGGCAGTCTCTGAGCTGAAGACCAGCTTGAGATGTAAACTTAAGATCTCACATCTTTTCTGAATCTTTCTTTTGGCTTGTGTGGTTACTTCCTATGTCCCCCTTATATACATCTGCTTTTGAGTTACTGTCCAGTGTCCTTTATGCAAAACAGGCCTAGTGCTAAAGAACTCTCTTGTTTTGCCAGCCACAGAATTCTTGGTTGACATTTTTTCCTTCAGTGCTTTGAGTAAGTCAACCTATTGTCTCTTGGTCTCCCAGGCTTTCTAATGATGAACTTGCTGATGACCTTATTGAGGTAAATATGATGAGGGTGGTCTTCTTTTCAGGAAGGCCACTAGCAAGAGTCAGCAGAACTCCTTCAGCCTCCAGAGACTTTTCTTGCAAAGTCCAGAGCATCAGGGTTTGAAAGCTCCTCCAGGTGATTGACACTGAATAAATGTTACTCCTTGTCACGGAGTATGTGAGTGGACGAGACGAGATTGACTGTTTACTGGATGGTGGCTGCCGGGCAGATGAGGCGGCCAAAGCCTGTCCCAGCAGCTGGTGCCTGCTGGGCAGTGCTGCCACCAGAAGATGTCGCCTGCAGAGGAGACCTGATGCCAGAGACCCTACTTCTTGATGCTGAAATGAGTATAAGAATCACAGACTTTCCCACTCAATCAGCACCTTCTGTGATGACCACTCACCTGGATGCGTGGAGCCTGGGAGTGGTTCTGTACTTACGGGGCCTGGGTCCCTGCCCTTCATGGGACTGGACTTCTGAGAGCTGCAGCAGTGGATCCTGAGTGGGCAACACCATGTTCCCACTTTATCCATCTCTTGAGATAGAAAGATCTCTCTGAAACAATGATAACCACTGACCCCAACAATGAAGGAGTTACTTGAAGTGACCCATGAGGCATCTGTGAGTGAACGTGGACCAGGAGGAGCTGCTCTGGCCATCCAGTGAGCTGCCCTGTGACGAAGGCTCCCCGGGTGACAGGTGATGACCATGAATTCTGCATGTGTCCTGCATGCAGGATATACAAGGGGATAGGATAGGAGCCCTAGGTGGGGGTCGTTCTGTCACCCTGAGGCCCTCCTCTTCTGCTGACCTCAGCACGGGTTAAGCCTCTTTGCCCCTGAAGTGGGCAACCAGGATGAACCGCTTATCCCCGCACAGTTCTACGAGGGGGAGGGCAGCAACCTGGAGGGTCAGAGGTCCATGCCCCCAGCCCTGGTGAGGCCCTGGGGCTCCCCTTCCACCAGCAGGCCTGGGGGCCCTAGAGGATCCGGCTGCCCTGGGTGTGTTGCCCTCCAGAAGCTGCCCCAATGCTGGGCAGCCTGAGTGTCCCAGCCCCCCCCCAGCCACAGCCAGAGACAGTAGGGGTGGCTGGGAGATTCTAGAACTTTAAAGCACTTACATTGCAGACTGCCCCACCAGAATCCTCACCACAAAGTGAGTCCAGGGTAATTCCCCATGGCCAGCCAGGCAGGAAGGTCAGGCCACACCCCCTGCATTGACACAGCATTGACACACCTGGGGGTGGTGTAGGCAGTGTGTATCCTGATGCCTGGGGAGAGAGAACACAGTCCAGGTGAACACGGGTGTGTTCTCTGCCCTAGATGCAAATCAGGAGGATGTCCCACACCACCACGGCCTTCAGAAGCATCGTATTCAAAATACCTGGCCAGCTCAGACGACAGCCTGGCACTGCCTGGGGACAAGAGGAGAGGCCGCCCTGATGCAAGTCCACCCCTTGGTCCCATCTGGGTGGGGGCTGGACTGCCAGAGGTTGGACGGCGTTTCCTGCAGCACTTCTCCCCTCCCCACCTCTTCCCTGTCCTTTCTTCCAAGTGAGTAGGGGAGGGGATGGTCTTTCTAAAGCACCGGGAATAAACATGATGGCCCAGGAAGCTGTATCACACTCTGTTTTTCGTCCTCCATGCCTGGAACTGGGGCTGTGCATGCTCCAGTTAGAGACGCGTGTAGGCATGTGGCTCTTGGAGTTAATCAGAGCAACTAAACGGAAAAACGACCTAAGAAAACTATCACAGTGACCCCCGACACTGCCAGTGCGGTCGTGAAGGGGAAAGGCTTGAGCCGCATTGCAGGACTGGAGTACGGAAAGTGTGCGCTAGCTTCCTGCACTCGCATTCCAGAACACTTCCAGAAGGCACTTCCAGAAGGACCGCGGGGATCTCCGAGGCCCTTAACTAGGAGAACAGAGTCCGTGAACCCAGGGGTGTGGGCAGGCGGAGAAGGCGGCGTGGGCGTGGCCGTCCCCGCGCAGCTGTCTCCTGACCGTCGCTCAGGGGGCCTTTTCAAGGCGAGTTCCCCTGTTTACAACGGGCGGTGGAGCAGCCTCTCTGAGAGGCTGGACCACAGTGGAAGCTGCTGAGCAGCTCAGGTCCTGGGGATGCTCCTGTGAGCCACGCATCTCAGGGGGAGGAGTCAGGAGGAGACACAGCAGCCCAGAAGGGCGAGGGCGAAGGAAAAGGCCTTTAAAAAGCTGAGTTCCAGATTCCCAGGAGCCAGGTGTTTCCACTTTAGGTGGTGAGTCTGTGTGTCAGTTGTCTGTCCGGGTTAGGGTTAGGGTTAGGGTTAAGGGTTAGGGTTAGGGTTAAGGTTAGGGTTAGGGGTTAGGGTTAGGGTTAGGGTTGGGTTAGGGTTAGGGTTAGGGTTCGGGTTTAGGGTTAGCGTTAGGGTTAGGGTTAGGGTTAGGGTTAGGGTTAGGCTGCCTGAAGACCCAGCACTGGACCCCAGCTTTATCTCATTTCATATTCACACCGTCACAGAGTAGATTCTGCTAAAATACCAATTTTACACTGTTGGTAAGGGACAGGGGAGTTTTAAAAAATCAGATGTATCTTGTTCCAAATCCTATCTTAGCTACTGTGCCTCTGAGGATGGGTGTCTGACCCCACCTTTGCTGCTGATGGTAATAGCTGACATACGTTTACCCTTCAGGCTCTGTTCTCTTCAGCCTGAAAACAGACCCTTAATGAGAAAGGCAACCTGCTCGCTGGGGCTG
>SJYW01014188.1:0-14992 GCA_006410735.1 Raphicerus campestris
AGCTTCCTGATGGGAGAGACTAACTGCTGGGGAAACTGGGTCTTGTTCTGATGGGCAGGGCCACGCTCAGTAAATCTTCAGTCAAATTCTGTTGATGAGCGGGGCTGTGTTCCCTCCCTGTTGCTTGACCTGAGGACAAGCTATGGTGGAGGTAGTGAAGGTGATGGCGACCTGCTCCAAAGGGTCCCATGATGCACTGCTGCCCTCGGTGCCCCCAGCCCTGCAGCGGCCCCCGCCCGCCCGCGCCTCCAGGAGGCTCCTGGACACACACGAGCAAGTCTGGGCCAGTCTCTTGTGGGGTCACTGCTCCCTTCTTCTGGGTCCTGGTGCATACAGGGTTCTGTTTGTGCCCCCAAGAGTCTACTTCCCCAGTCTTGCGTGAGTTCTGGTGGCTCTATGGTGGGGGTTAATGGCAACCTCCTCCAAGAGGGCCTCTGCCACACCCAGAGCCCCTGCCCCGCAGCAGCCCACTGCTGACCCGGACCCCACAGGAGACACCCAAACACAGTTCTATCTCAGTCTCTGTGGGCTCTCTGGGTCCTAATGCACACAAGGTATATTTGAGCCCTCTGAGCATCTCTGGTGGGTATTGGGTTTGATTCTAAAAGTGATTTCGCCCCTCCTGCCATCTTGCTGGAGCTTCTCCTTTGCCCTTGCACGTGGGATATCTCCTCACTGTCTCCCAGCTCTGTGCAGCCAGGGAACTCTACTTGAGGCTCAATTCATTCCAATGACGTGGAAAAGTTCTGCCTAAAGAGGTCAAACTAAATGTGAACGTGCCAAAGCTCTGGAGGTGGCAGCTAGGTGCTGACACAGGCGTTAGTCAGCAATGCCGATCGCAGTGAAGTCTCTCAGGAGCCCTGCCACATGTCCAGAACGGAACGCAACAGGCAGCAGAATCATGTCTTGAATTCAGTAGGTCCCAGAACCCCGGGGGACACTGAGGCCCTGAGCAGCAAGGCAAGCTCCTCTTCTGAACTTGGCCATGCTGATGGATTTGTGAGACTGCGGATGTGCAAACCCTTCGCACTGCACACTGGCGACCTTGAAAATGCTGCAAGTTCGGCTCCGGACACTGGATCATTTGTAGTTCAAGTAGCATCATCAAAATGCAGTTCTGCTCACCTGACTCATGGATAACTTTTTCTTTCTTTTTTTGTCACCCATGTAATGTCCCGCTTACTCACCGCACAGCTCTGTGATGTAAGGATTATTATTAATAGCAGCATGACCTCACTTCCCAGAGGATGTCTGAAGAGTCACTTTTGCAACAAGGGCCTTGAATAAAGTGCCTGAGACTTGCGTGGCATCATTTGCTTATAGAATTGCCTTCGACGATGCCTTTCATCGTCCCACACCTAGGACCAGGCCAGGACGAAAGTGAGAGTGCCAGTCATCGTCATGTCTGATTCTCTGCGACCCTGTGAACAAGAGCCCGCNTCTCCTTTGCCCTTGCACGTGGGGTATCTCCTCACGGTCTCCCAGCCCTGTGCAGCCAGGGAACTCTACTCGAGGCTCAATTCATTCCAATGACGTGGAAAAGTTCTGCCTGAAGAGGTCAAACTAAATGTGAACGCGCCAAAGCTCTGGAGGTGGCAGCTAGGTGCTGACACAGGCGTTAGTCAGCAATGCCGATCACAGTGAAATCGCTCAGGACCCCTGCCACATGTCCAGAACGGAACGCAACAGGCAGCAGAATCATGTCTTGAATTCAGTAGGTCCCAGAACCCCGGGGGACACTGAGGCCCTGAGCAGCAAGGCAAGCTCCTCTTCTGAACTTGGCCATGCTGATGGATTTGTGAGACTGCGGATGTGCAAACCCTTCGCACTGCACACTGGTGACCTTTAAGATGCTGCAAGTTCGGCTCCAGGCACTGGATCATTTGTAGTTCAAGTGGCATCATCAAAATGCAGTTCTGCTCACCTGACTCATGGATAACTTTTTCTTTCTTTTTTTGTCACCCATGTAATGTCTCGCTTACTCACCACACAGCTCTGTGATGTAAGGATTATTATTAACAGCAGCATGACCTCACTTCCCAGAGGATGTCTGAAGAGTCACTTTTGCAACAAGGGCCTTGAACAAAGTGCCTGAGACCCGCGTGGCATCATTTGCTTATAGAATTGCCTTCGACCATGCCTTTCATCGTCCCACACCTAGGACCAGGCCAGGACGAAAGTGAGAGCGCCAGCCACTCGTCATGTCTGATTCTCTGCGACCCCGTGAACAAGAGCCCGCCAGGCTCCTCAATCCCTGGGATTCTCCAGGCAAGAATACTGGAGTGGGTTGCCATTTCCTTCTCACAGGGATCTTCCTGACCCAGGGGTTGAATCCGGGTCTCCTGCATTGCAGGCAGATTCTTTACCGCTGAGCCACCCTGAGCGGCTCCTTCCTCTCCTGGGGTGTACCTTTACATTGATGGTGACATTTGAAAACACTGGGGCTCCCAGAAAGAGAAGCCGCCTCAGCACTGGAGACTAGGAATCTGAGACTCTTGGTAGCTGTTCACCTGGAGGAATGGGGGAGTGTGGGGATTTTTTAGAAGATGACACATTTTTTGTTTTTGTTGGCACTCATGGTGCTGAATTCATTTCAGCTGAGTAAGCACCAGCAGCTCAAATCTAAGAGCACTGTAGACTTCATCTCACACTGTGTGAAATTGTTAAGGGTTATTGAGTGTTCTCTTCATGGCCCCTTAAGATCTGTGAAATAAATCTCTGTCCTTGGCAGACACACTGAGGGCTTTCCAGCCTCCATGCTCCATTGAAATGTCAAAGTATGACAGGAAGGCATGGCTTCTCTTGTTTGGGAGGCTTGATGGAACAAACGGATGATGTATGCACACCAGCTGGAGGCCTCACCAGGACTANCTGTGTGAAATTGTTAAGGGTTATTGAGTGTTCTCTTCATGGCCCCTTAAGATCTGTGAAATAAATCTCTGTCCTTGGCAAACCCACTGAGGGCTTTCCAGCCTCCATGCTCCATTGAAATGTCAAAGTATGACAGGAAGGCACGGCTTCTCTTGTTTGGGAGGCTTGATAGAACAAACGGATGATGTATGCACACCAGCTGGAGGCCTCACCAGGACTATATATATATGTGTGTGTGTGTGTGTGTGTGTACATATATATAAAAACATATAATATTCTATAGTATGTACAACATATTGTATAGGATATGTAATAATATATAGTATATACGATAATATTATATATGTTAATATTTAATATATTAGCATGAAAACTGGTGTGATTTGCAGATCTAAGCACCAAACAGATGTGTGGAAGCTTCAGGCGCCCTGAAAGAGACTGAATGTAAGGACTCCTCTGTGAGGGGCCAGTCGGGACTCCTCTTCCTGGGGAGCTCAAGTGCTCAGAGCAGCCCGTGCAGGGAACAGTCTGGTCTCGCGATGGCACGCTTGCCGCCCTTCCTCCCCTGCAGGCCTTAGAACCAGGAAACAGTTTGATAGGAATTTTATACGATCTTCCTCATTGTGCTTTTATAGATGTGAGACCTTGAGACCTGGAATGCGTTTCTTTTACTTAGGAAGATTTATTTTGTTCTGGAGTAGAGTTGGTTCTATTGGAGTGGAGTGGTGGTTTCGTCGCTAAGGCGCTTCTGACTCTGTGACTCCATGGACTGTAGCTTGCTGGGCTCCTCAGTCCCTGGGATTCTCCAGGCAAGAACACTGGAGTGGGCTGCCATCTCCTTCTCCAGAACTGGAGTCTAGTTGATAGGGTTCTTGCCTGGAGAGTTTCCTGGCCAGCGGAGCTTGGCAGGCTAAGTCCATGAGGTTGCAGAATCAGACACAACAGGGCGACCAGCACATTCACTTTCATAGTTGGTTTATGGAATACATGTCTCTCTAAGGTAAAATGAAGTCAGTTCGAGAGGCATCCGAAGCAGGAAGGCCACCTCTAAATGGGCTTGTGGCACAGGCGTGAGCTCAGTGGGGGCGGGGGTGGGGGCAAGTGCTGAGTGCGTGTGGCCTGTGAGTGTGGTGGGGATGTTGGGATGCTCACAGCATCATCCGCTGAGGGCTGCGTGCACAGTGGGCCACCCTGGTCATCATGACTGAGAGGAGAGACATCTGAGAGGTCATGGGGCCTGCAGAGTGGATGGGGCAGCATCTGCTGTGCCTCATCTGAGCCAGGGTGTGTAGCAGTTGGCATTTGAAAGGACTGGGGGGCATCTGGAGCGGCGGGCATGCTACCGGGCTGGGGCTTAAGGCAGTGGTCCCCCACCCAGGGTGATCTGGCATCCACAGTGGACGTTTGGCAATGTCTGCTCCTGTTGTCTGAGTTAGGGCGTGAGCTGCTACCGGCATCTCCTGGGTTGAGGCCAGGGATACTACCAAACAGCCTGCAGTGTTCAGGACGGCTCCCCACAACAAAGAATCACCCAGACCAGAATATCAGTAGTGCCGAGGTTGGGAAACCCTGGCTTCAACTTGTGACTGTTTAACAACAGTCAGATGCGCCCAGTTGCTCAGCTGTGTCTCATTCTCTGCAGGCCTGTGGACTGTAGCCCACCAGACTCCTCTTTCCATGGAATTTTCCAGGCAAAAATACTGGAGTAGGTTGCTATGCCCTCCTCCAGGAGATCTTCCCAACCCAGGGACTGAACCTGCATCTCTTATATCTTCTGCATTGGAAGGCAGAGTCTAGCCTCAAAATCAGCATACAATGCCAGTTTTCATTTCTATAGCTATTGATTCTACCACCTTGATTTGATATGAATTCTCTCATGCTTTACAGAGCCATTTCCCAGCTAATATAATCATGTCATGGAATAAGAGGAGAATGGTTTGGAAATACTCAGGCACATTCTGCCAGAGATGAGGGCCCAACTCTGTCTCCCAAGCTGTAGGCAAGCTCTTCCTCCCTGGTGCTACCTAGGGTTCTATCTGTCCTCCAAGGGATTTTGACGCTTTAATCTCATCTGAGCTTGACCTATTCATCTCCCACCCTCCACGGCAGCCAGTGTTTCGTCCCTAGAAACTGCTTAATGAGAGTTTGTGACCCAGCCAGAGCCAGTGCAGCCAGTCTTGAGCTGAGTTTCCAGGCATTCACTCCGCCATGTTTATCTTTGGTTTGGGAAGAGCGGTCCTATGTGCTTTCAGGGCCCGGCTTCATGGAAGGAGGGCCAGCACCTCATTAATAGCCTTTTTCTGTCAGTTATGTGTCTCCCTGAGACTCCAGCAGCTTCTCACCTTGTTTATGGCCTTGAGGCTCCACTGGAAATGGAAAATGGTGTGCCCTTCCCCCACCCAGCCTCTGTCCTCTGCTCACATGCAGATGTGATTCTGAATAAATGAGTCTCTCTAATACTGTCCCAAGTGACCCTGTGTGGTGTGAAGAGTAAGAAACCATCCCTCTGTTTACAAGCTCTCACTTCAGTGAGGAGGGCAGGTGGGCCCATAAATCACCCTGATAGATGAATTAAATGTCTTAGTGGAAACGTACATGGAGGCTTGTGAGAGTGGACAGAAAGAATCTGTTACTGGGCCTGGCTGTGGGGAAGGGGGTGCAGAGTTGGGAAGGCCTCGTCTTCCCTGCCTAATGAAGGCACAGCAGATCACCAGGTGGAGTGGTACCTAGAGTGGGTGCTCTCTTCACCTAAGGGAACGTGTCGCCGGGAAGGGGGCTTCCCAGGTGGTGCTGGTGGGAAAGAATCTCCTGCTAATGCAGGAGGTGCAGGAGACGTGGGTTTGATTCCTGGGTCGGGAAGACCCCCTAGAGGAGGAAACGGCAACCCACTCCAGTATTCTAGCTTGGAAAATTCCATGGACAGAGGAGCCTGGAGGGCTCTGGTCCATGGGACGGCGCAGAGCCAGACATGACTGAGAAACTGAGCACACACCCCCCCCACCCCACCCCAGGAAAGGAAGCAGCGGCAGCCACCCTGTTGCCAAGACAACCTGACCGTTTCTTCCCACGGCTGTCACATTTTGGGTGAGCCCACCATCCGAGATTGAAAGCAATGGATGAGTANCCCCCCCCCCCAACCCCAGGAAAGGAAGCAGCGGCAGCCACCCTGTTGCCAAGACAACCTGACCGTTTCTTCCCACGGCTGTCACATTTTGGGTGAGCCCACCATCCGAGATTGAAAGCAATGGATGAGTACCCAGCTCCCAGACCATGAGCCCCCCCACGCCCCCCACGGTCTGGAAACGACTCAGCTGCCCCATCAGCTCCCTGCATGCCCCTCCCCTTCCAGTCCCAGTGGCACCTTCTAATTCCTGGTTACGGCAGAGTGTCTCACTCCTAAGCTCTCGATGGACGGTGTCCTTTCCCTATTTGGAAAGCATCCTCCATGGGAAATTTTTCTAACCATCAAGGTCTCACTTATCTTCAACCAAAATGTCAAAGGTCCTGTTCTCCATGAAGTATTTCCACCTGGAATCCGCCTGCCCATGCAGGAAAGGCCGGAGATACGAGTTCAGTTTCTAGGTCAGGAAGGTCCCCTGGAGGAGGAAATGGCACCCCGTTCCAGTATTCTTGTCTGGGAAATCCCATGGACAGAGGGGCCTGGTGGGCTGCTCCCACAGCATTGCGAAGAGTCGGACAGGCTGAGCAACTGGACACACAGAAACCACCGCCTTCGCCCCAGCCCCTCACACTCAGGCTTTCTTCATGTCAGCGTTAGGAGTGTTCACGTCTGTCTGTATCTCATGTCCTCCTCGAGGTCACATAGGATAGCTTCACATATATTTGTATATTTGTACCCCTCTCTCCTCACAGGGTTAACTCTAATAAATATATAGTAGGTGCTGAATAAATGTTTGCAATTGACAAAGATGGCAAGTAGTATAGAAGTTTCACTATATTTTCAGGGACAAGGACTCATGTGCTTCAGGGAAATATTGAATCTTTTCGGATTTCACCAGCATTCAGCTTTTAATGGTGTTCCTAAAGACACACACTCTATGGAGCAGAGGGGATATTGAAGCTCAAAGAGGCAGAGAAACCAGGTTGAAGATGGTAAGTGATCAGACTCTTAAGGGAATTCGAGCATTTCCTCATTTCTGGACTGGAATAGAAATGTCTGTAATACAGATATTTAAGCCTTTTCTGAGTGGCTAGGTGGGGGAGGTTCACCGAACTGCCTGGAGCAGGGCCCTCAGGGGTGAACTTGATGTGATTGTAAAGGTCGTATCCACCCCCAGAGCTGCAGAGTCCGTCCGGGGTAGCACATCTGCTTTTGATTGCACGGGTTCTGAGCACCGGGCTTAGGGCAGGACGCCATCTGAAGGAGGAAATCCTAAGCTTGTCTGTAGGCCTGGATGTTCCCACAACGGGAGACCGGCTAAGCCCCACAGCCGCAGAAAAGACACTGGAGCTTTGTCTCTGAGGCCCCACACGTGGAGGACTTTGCAGCCCACTGGGGCCTCTCAGAACCAATGAAACGGAGCAGGCGGAGACGCAAAGCCAGGGAAAGTGGATCTGACAGGAGTCTGAGATGATTGTTTGAAACATGGGTTAACGCTGTCGTTAAGGGAAGGCTGGGAATCAGGATCGGACCCACATGGTGATTCTGGTAACTCCACTCACTGCCCTTGAGTGACCTCGGGAAGCTTGCGGGTCCCTTGTTTGTCAAATATAAGTTTACAGAGAAAACGCATGCCGAGCGTTTAGGACCGTGCCCGTGACTTTCCATTCTGTGGCATGTGGCTGTTACTTTATAATTTAACTCTGGCTTGCTCCATCTGGGGAGATAGCACGACTCTAAATGCTTTGAAATTTGAAAGAAAGGAAGAGAAAAAACACCACCCAGAGTGCTGTTTAGAATAGTGGAAGTCGACTCAGAAGCAGCCCCGGCTCCCCGCGGGGCACAGATGTGAGGGGCCCACTCCTCGGGCAAGCACGCTTGCTGCCCAGCGAGAGCCAGCCAGGGCCACCGAGCCACGTGAGCGGTGGCGAAAGCTGCAAAAACATGTGCAGCGGGGACAGCCTCGAGGAGGCGGTGCGGCCAGGACGTCCCGAGACCACGGGGGCCAGGTCCTCGGACACTGCAGGGCCAGCACTGTGTAAAGCCGAGATCAAGACAGTGGCCCGGCTGGCCTGCAGCCGGATAAACGCTGTCCTGCAGCCGGATAGACGCTGTCCTGAGTGTGTGACGGGAGTCAGGCCACCACCACCTTCCTGCAGGCTGCGCTTTAAGAGGAGCCGGGAGAAAATGCGTTGGTGCGAGTTTGGGGAAGTCCTGTNGCTCGAGGAGGCGGTGCGGCCAGGACGTCCCGAGACCACGGGGGCCAGGTCCTCGGACGCTGCAGGCCCAGCACTGTGTAAAGCCGAGATCAAGACAGTGGCCCGGCTGGCCTGCAGCCGGATAGACGCTGTCCTGAGTGTGTGACGGGAGTCAGGCCACCACCACCTTCCTGCAGTCTGCGCTTTAAGAGGAGCCGGGAGAAAATGCGCTGGTGCGAGTTTGGAGAAGTCCTGTCAGCTGGCTTGTCTCCCTGGTGGCTGAACCCACCTTCCATGGGCAGACAGCCCCCTGCATTTTCAAAGCCCAGCCTGCCTGCCTGACCCCTCCTGAGCAAGGAGCCACGGAGAGACTGCTCCGAGGCTTTAGCCTCCTAAGCCAGCTCGGGGACCCCTCCCCCACAGCGTGGGAAAGAGGGGCCTGCCTATCCAAATTACTCCCATCCTCCCAGGACCACCGAAGACACGTCTGTTCGCTCAGGAAAGGGGGAGTTTAACGGGCAGGGGAACAGGGCGACCAGGTGCGCTCAGGGTCGTAAAACCCAAACAAGTTTCGAATAAGCAGCTCCTCTTTCTGAGTTTGCTACCAGTGTTGGCTGCGCTTATGCCAAAGCCCCTTCTCCTCGGCTGTCACTAATTCTGTCCCTCGCTGCCTCGTCTTGGGTGTCTTCTCATAAAAGCGGACAATACAGAAGAGAGAACGCTTCCTGCTAAAAGTCCCAGACGTGTGGCTTCTTTAGCTTCTGCTTTCGAGCAAAGCTGGCAGGTTTTTACGACTCAAATAGACTCCCTGGACAGACAGACACAGACAGACTGAATAATACAGATTGAAGTATATATATATATATATACACACACNAGAGAACGTTTCCTGCTAAAAGCCCCAGACGTGTGGCTTCTTTAGTTTCTGCTTTCGAGCAAAGCTGGCAGGTTTTTATGACTCAAATAGACTCCCTGGACAGACAGACACAGACAGATTGAATAATACAGATTGAAGTATATATATATATATATACACACACACACACACACATATATCCATACTCTGGTGGATGAAAAGTTTCCTGGGATGATGGAAACAGCTCTCTAGAACTAGTGATCTTCTGCTTTATCACAAGAGCCTCAAATGTTAGCATCTCCTTTTGATCATTTATCGTTCTGTCTTTTCTGTCAGAATTTCCAAATTAATGTCTGACCCTTGCTCATGTTTGCTATTTCCCTTAGAAAGTGTTACCGATAAAACCAGTTGTCTGAGAATATTTGAATTGCTTTGTTTTTGTTGTCTGGCCTTTGCATTGAAGTGTTTGGGGCCAGAAAGTGATTATTAACGTCCTACCTGAGAGAAATACTCAGACCAGCGTGAGTAAGTACCTAAAGGAAAGGGCAGAGGCCANATAAAATAATGCTTGCCTTCAATCATTCTCTCTCCAGAGAAGGGTTTCCCTATGGGCGTAAGACCCTCTCCCCAAATAGTCAGCAATCCGCACCACTCCCGCCATGTCTATTAAGAAGGCTCTGTCTCAGAGCGCCAATCACCCATTTATTTCTCAGACACACTGGTTCAACTGCTTAGTAAGTTTTTAGCTCTACCACCTACTGGGATGAAGGGCCTGGGTGCAGGAACTCAAAGGTTACTTCTGAGAGGAAAGGGCTTCAGGTCCCCAGAGAGCAGACCGTGCCCTTGGGGACCCCAGAGGGAAGAGGAGAGGGAGGGGGCAGAGCCACGGTCAGCTGCAGGGACACAGTGGCCAGAGGCTCGGTCGAGACGTCCACAGTGGCGGGAGGAGTTCATGGCGGGGCGCGCCAGCCCTGAGGCCCCCAGGGAGGCCCTGTCCCCGGGGTTGGTAGGATGCCCTGCCTCCCTAAGCCTCCCACATCAGGGCTACAAGGTGTCAGCTCCCCTCAGTCACGTCCAGGTCTTGCCCTGCCCTCCTGATCTGGTGACTCCTGGATGCAGATACCCGGCCCCAAATGTCCCTGCTGCCTTCTCTTTGCTAACAGGTCAAGATCAAGCCAGGCCCAGACTGAGAGCAATGAGGACTTCTGGCTTTGCCACTGCACGATGGGTGTCGAGTAGAGGGTTTCAGGAGTGGGGGCAGAAATATCCCACATGGTCCAACTCCAGTCTCTGCTGCTCATTTATTACTCTCTCCAGTTCCCACAAAAACAGAACAAGCCAGACGCCACCACCACACCGCAAAGGAGCCTTCTGCAGACCCCTTATAAACATCAAGCGCCAGCTGGCTTTGTGGTAAAGAATCTGCCTGAAATTCACAAGACATGGGTTCAATCCCTGGGTCAGGAAGATCCCCTGGAGAAGGAAGTGGAAACCCACTCCAGGATTCCTGCCTGGAGAATCTCATGGACAGAGGAGCCTGACGGGCTACAGTCCATAGGGCTGCAAAGAGTCAAACCTGACTGAGCACGTTTATTTATTTAATTTAAATGAAAAGGATTTTGTTTCCTGGCTTCACTCCTGACTCTCTGGTTACTGGGCAGCGCTGCAGCTATGAAATCTGAGAGATGAAGACCAGAAGTCATGGTCAAGCACGCTGGAGGCTGTACCCCTACTTGAGAGAGCTGCCTCCCAATCAGACGGTTTGGGAAAGAAAAAGTCACGTTCACGGTTCTTGAGGTTTTCATCATGCTAAGCACCCATCCACTTGTCCAGAACTGGAAACCTGTTACTATGTGTCCCTTGTTATTCTTAGAATTTAAGATGATATTTTCCTATTTTAGTTAATGGCCTGAGAATGAGATTTCGGTTGTTTGCAACAAATTGCCTGATTTGGAAATACTGGTGCAGAGGGACTCCATATAATTCAAAGGCTTTTTATGGCATAGGTTTCCTCCCCCCACCCCCACCAGGGTCTGGAGACTTCCTTTAATCGGGTAGTGGAAGTGATTAATGACCCCATGCGCCTGTGTGCCCAGGGAGGTCTCTGTGTCCTCAGCGTGAGGGGAGGAGGGCTCATACCAGCGGATCCCAGCAGAGAAGGAAAGCCCAGGACCACGCATGCGATTAAAGTGCTGCCAAACCCACCCAAATGCAAATAGGGATGAATGCAGCAGCTGGCGGAATGCGCTCAAGGCTGTGTCTTCAGCTGTGCTGGCCCAGGGCCCCCTCGCTGACTCCGAAAAGTAAAGGACAGGGGTGCGGGTAGGGGGGTGGGAAGTGGGGTTTAGAATTCTGCTCGTTATTTCAAAAGGGAAACACTGCAAATCTTCAATCACCATTTACTAAGCACTTACTATGTGCCAGGAACTAAATGGCGGAAGGAGGAAAGGCTATAGAAAGGAGCACTATGTCACTGCTGTTCCTGCAGTTCAGCGGGAGAGATATAGAGACACATCAGTTGTCACTCCGTCGTGTCCGACTCTTTGAAACCCCATAAATCGCAGCACGCCAGGCCTCCCTGTCTAGCACCAACTCCCAGGTTACACCTCAAGGCGGTAGCGGCCACCGCAGGGGGCTCCGCCGCGGGGCTCTGAGAGAGAGGGCGGCGATTCGGCAGCAGCTTCCCAGGCTGGGAAGGAGGGTGGGTATTTCCAGCAGAATCAACAGGAGCGTGACATCCCAGTGCCTGGAGGGCTGGAGGGCTGGGGGCAGGGAAGGGAAGGGGAGGGAAGGGAGGGCAGGGAAGAGGCTGCAGGCCGTGGAGGTCTATGTGCTCTGATGAAGGGTTGGGGTTGGTTTCTTCAGGCAGTAGACAGCAATGCTGCAGAATGTTCTAAAGCAGGGAAACTGGGATGAACATTCTAGAGCTACACACATCTCGCTGTGAATATTTGAGAGCCAGGGTTGTGGCGAGTGGGACAAAACCAGTCTCATGCTGAGGGATGGCAGTGTCTATCCGTCCTAACAGCAGCTCAGCTCAGAACTCATGGAGGTTCTCAGGAGTCCTTTCATTCCTCAGTTGTTCCTCTCTTTTTCTCTTTCTGAAAGACTTTCTTATTATATTCCTCACAGGTGTTCCAAGGCCAGTTTCTTCCACAAATCTCACTTTTCAAACTTGTCCCTTCTTCACTGTACTGGACATACACTCTGACGCTATTTTGAAACAGCAAACGGTGAGGTTCTCTGCATAACTCACATTTTTAAAGGGCACTCAGAATGTCCGCCTGGCCTTGACTCTGACGGGGACATTTACACCTGTGGCCCTTCCTGAAAGGGGGTTTGATCCTATACTAACCCTGCCAGAAGCCTCTCTCCATAGAAATAGCTGGGGCATTCCCACTGGCGGAGTCTCGGATGCCAAGCTCTCCCCACCTCTGAAATATGCCTCCCAGCGCTGAGGTCACAGCCTGGCTTCCTGCTCACCTGTCTCACCTGGATTAAAAAGTCTCAGAGTTCACTCTTAAATAAACCTAAGGGCAAACCTCATTGTTTCCTTTTTAGCAAGAAGAAAGCCAAGCCTGGGCCCTGCAGAAATCAAGGATGTCTTAATGACTGAGGTGGTGAAAGCGTTTCGGAAGCATGGATTTGGCTTCACCAAAGTCAGCACAGACCCTTGTTCTGTCACAGCTCTCTCTGCCTCCCTGGCTTCCTCACATGTGACAGTCCTCATTCCCAGGCCTTCCTTGCTTACATCTCACCCATCCTCAGGGCCTTGGCTCTGACTTCACCGCTGAGAAGCCTGTTCTCATGACGCAGCCACAGGCATCCCGCTTGACTTGCGCTCCTTTGGGTTCTATTAACCACAGTTAGCAATTAACCTTGAACTACAGTCGCAGACAAACTTGGAATCCCAGGGATGTCCTCATCGCGGGCTCTGCGCTGTGGGTCCAGGGCCAGGAGCCTGCCTGCTCTTGCATGTCCGGTAGCCTGCCCTCTCCTGCCATGTCTGTCCAGCAGCCTGCCCTCTCCTGCATGTCTGTCCAGCAGCCTGCCCTCTCCTGCATGTCCAGTGCCCAGATATGGGGGTTATCACCAGCCTGCAGCGCTGGACGCAGATTGCTTCTCTGGAGGATGTAAGGAAGGCTACCATGAACTGTGCTAAGGAGGGTGTGGCACGCCGTAGTCTTACAAGACAGAACAGTGGAAAGGGCTGGGTTTGCAATTAAATAGACCTAATTTCAAACACTAGTTCTTCATAAGTCATCAAGCAAAAGTGAGAGTCCCTCAGTCGAGTCCGGCTCTTTGTGACCCTTGAACTGTAGCCCACCAGGCTCCTCTGTCCATGGACTTCTCCAGGCCAGAGTATTAGAGCGGGTAGCCATTGCCTTCTTCAGGAGATCTTCCTAACCCAGGGACTGAAGCCAGGTCTCCTGCATTGCAGGCAGATCCTTTACTGTCTGAGCCACCAGGGAAGCCCCATAGCTCACCAGGAAAATTCAGATTAAGAGCACGTGGAGATGGAATTATACTGATTTAAAAAAAGAAAAAGAAAGCAAAGAACTGGTGACACCAAGTGCGGGGCGGGGGCGGGGAGGCTGCACTTCTTGTCTGCGGCTAGTGGTAGAGTAAACTGGCGCAATCACTTCAGAAAGATAATCTGAATCTGAACTTTGGTTCACCCCAATTTTTGACTGTTATGGCTTCAACAATACGTGAACTGTGAACATCCAGATGTTCAAGTTGGTTTTAGAAAAGGCAGAGGAACCAGAGGTCAAATTGCCAACATCCGCTGGATCATGGAAAAAGCAAGAGAGTTCCAGAAAAACATCCATTTCTGCTTTATTGACTATGCCAAAGCCTTTGACTGTGTGGATCACAATCAACTGTAGGAAATTCTGAAAGAGATGGAAATACCAGACCACCTGACCTGCCTATTGAGAAACCTGTATGCAGGTCAGGAAGCAACAGAACAGCACATGGAACAACAGACTGGTTCCAAATAGGAAAGGGAGGACGTCAAGGCTGTATACTGTCACCCTGCTTATTTAACTTATATGCAGAGAACAACATGAGAAACACTGGACTGGAAGAAACACAAGCTGGAATCAAGATTGCCAGGAGAAATATCAATCACCTCAGATATGCAGATGACACCACCCTTATAGCAGAAAGTGAAAAGGAACTAAAAAGCCTCTTGATGAAAGTGAAAGAGGAGAGAGAAAAAGTTGGTTTAAAACTCAACATTCAGAAAACTAAGATCATGGCATCCAGTCCCATCACTTCATGGGAAATAGATGGGGAAACNCAGGAGAAATATCAATCACCTCAGATATGCAGATGACACCACCCTTATCGCAGAAAGTGAAAAGGAACTAAAAAGCCTCTTGATGAAAGCGAAAGAGAAGAGTGAAAAAGTTGGTTTAAAACTCAACATCCAGAAAACTAAGATCATGGCATCTGGTCCCATCACTTCATGGGAAATAGATGGGGAAACAGTGGAAACAGTGGCTGACTTTGTTTTTCTGGGCTCCAAAATCACTGCAGATGGTGATTGCAGCCATGAAATTAAAAGATGCTTACTGCTTGGAAGGAAAGTTATGACCAACCTAGACAGTATGTTAAAAAACAGAGACATTACTTTGCCAACTAAGGTCTGTCTACTCAAGGCTATGGTTTTTCCAGTAGTCATGTATGGATGTAAGAGTTGGACTGTGAAGAAAGCTGAGCGCAGAAGAATTGATGCTCTTGAACTGTGGTGTTGGAGGAGACTCTTGAGAGTCCCTTGGACTGCAAGGAGATCCAACCAGTCCATCCTAAAGGAAATCAGTCCTGTGTGTTCATTGGTAGGACCGATGTTGAAGCTGAAACTCCAGTACTTTGGCCACCTAAAGTGAAGAGCTGACTCATTTAAAAAGACCCTGATCCTGGGAAGGATTGGGTGCAGGA
>SJYW01014188.1:16005-36277 GCA_006410735.1 Raphicerus campestris
CCAGGCTTCAGAAATACATGAACTGTGAACATCCAGATGTTCAAGTTGGTTTTAGAAAAGGCAGAGGAACCAGAGGTCAAATTGCCAACATCCGCTGGATCATGGAAAAAGCAAGAGAGTTCCAGAAAAACATCCATTTCTGCTTTATTGACTATGCCAAAGCCTTTGACTGTGTGGATCACAATCAACTGTAGGAAATTCTGAAAGAGATGGAAATACCAGACCACCTGACCTGCCTATTGAGAAACCTGTATGCAGGTCAGGAAGCAACAGTTAGAACAGCACATGGAACAACAGACTGGTTCCAAATAGGAAAGGGAGGACATCAAGGCTGTATACTGTCACCCTGCTTATTTAACTTATATGCAGAGAACAACATGAGAAACACTGCGCTGGATGAAGCACAAGCTGGAATCAGGATTGCCAGGAGAAATATCAATCACCTCAGATATGCAGATGACACCACCCTTATCGCAGAAAGTGAAAAGGAACTAAAAAGCCTCTTGATGAAAGCGAAAGAGAAGAGTGAAAAAGTTGGTTTAAAACTCAACATCCAGAAAACTAAGATCATGGCATCTGGTCCCATCACTTCATGGGAAATAGATGGGGAAACAGTGGAAACAGTGGCTGACTTTGTTTTTCTGGGCTCCAAAATCACTGCAGATGCTGATTGCAGCCATGAAATTAAAAGATGCTTACTGCTTGAAAGGAAAGTTATGACCAACCTAGACAGTATGTTAAAAAACAGAGACATTACTTTGCCAACTAAGGTCTGTCTAGTCAAGGCTATGGTTTTTCCAGTAGTCATGTATGGATGTGAGAGTTGGACTGTGAAGAAAGCTGAGCACTGAAGAATTGATGCTCTTGAACTGTGGTGTTGGAGAAGACTCTTGAGAGTCCCTTGGACTGCAAGGAGATCCAACCAGTCCATCCTAAAGGAAATCAGTCCTGTGTGTTCATTGGTAGGACCGATGTTGAAGCTGAAACTCCAGTACTTTGGCCACCTAAAGTGAAGAGCTGACTCATTTAAAAAGACCCTGATCCTGGGAAGGATTGGGTGCAGGAGGAGAAGGGTACGACAGAGGATGAGACGGCTGGATGGCATCACCAACTCAACGGACATGAGTCTGAGTAAACTCTGGGAGTTGGTGATGGACAGGGAGGCCTGGCATTCTGTAGCCTATGGGGGTCACAAAGAGCCGGACACGCCTGAGCAGCTGAGCTGAGCTGATGAATCAATTACTGGGAACATGTCCCATGTGCCTTTGGTGGACACAAGAGCCCCTTGATGTTGGAGACACATCCAGGTGTGAAACTTTATTTGGAAATGCATTTAATACACCTAACCTACCAAACATCATAGCTTAGTCTAGCCTACCTTAAACATGCTTGGGACCCTTACATTAGCCTACAGTTGGGCAAAATCATATAACACAAAGCCTACTTTCAGTAAAGTGTTGATTATCTCGTGTAATTTATTGAATGGGCTTCCCTGAACACTCAGTGGTAAAGAATCACCCTGGAATGCAGGAGACATAGGAGAGACACGGGTTTGATCCCTGGGTCGGGACAATCCGCTGGAGGAGGAAATAGCAACTGCCTCTAGTATTCTTTGCCCGGAGAACTCCATGAAGAGAGGAACCTGGCAGGCTCTAGTCCGCAGGGCCGTGGAGCCAGACACGACTGGGCACGATCTATGCAGTTTATTGAATACTGTACTGAAAGCGAAAAGCAAGACGGGTTTTCTGGCTGTACGATGGTTGTCAATGTATCAGTTATTAACCCTCATGATCTTGAGGCTGAGTAGGAGCTGAAGCTGCCACTGCTCAGCATCGTCCAAATTTTGAACTACGTATTGCTTGCCCAGGAAAAGATCAACATTCAAAGCACTGAGTCTTCTGCTGAATGCAATTGCTTTCGCACCATCATAATGNCTGTGCAGTTTATTGAATACTGTACTGAAAGCGAAAAGCAAGACGGGTTTTCTGGCTGTACGATGGTTGTCAAAGTATCAGTTATTAACCCTCATGATCTTGAGGCTGAGTAGGAGCTGAAGCTGCCACTGCTCAGCATCGTCCGAATTTTGAACTATGTATTGCTTGCCCAGGAAAAGATCAACATTCAAAGCACTGAGTCTTCTGCTGAATGCAATTGCTTTCGCACCATCATAATGCAGGACAATCATTAAGTCAAACACTTTAAGTCAAGGACTCTGTATGTATATCGAGAAGCTGCAGCACTGCAGGCCTTGTCACGTCCGGCACTGTGGTGGGGAGAGGGTGGCAGTCTTGCCAGACTGTGTGGTTGGGATCGCCACAGCTAACACTGCCCTCTGGGTGTCCGACTGTATCCACCCATCAACTTTTGTCTTGTAAGAAACCACCCCACAATTTAGTGACGTCACCCATGTCCCCTACAGTCGTCATCCGTTATAGGGCTAGCTCAGCTGGTGGAGCAGGGCTGAGGCTGGTGGTCAGCCGACAGGCTGGGCAGGGCCTGCCGGTCTGGGTGGCCTCCGCTGCTTGTCTGGCGGTTGGCTTCGTGCTGGTTTAGGAAGAGGGGAGGCTGAGTCATGGGTGTCTCATAATCCAGGTGACAACCTGGGCTTGTTCCCATGGATGCTGGGAGTCCCTCAGGCGAGAGCAGAGCCTTGCACTGGGGGCCGGCAGGGAACCAGCACATGTCAGCTGTGGTCCAGTCTACTAACTGAGGCCTTAGACCAGCTGAGATGCCTGGGTGGAGAAAGACAGCCCGCTCCTGGATGGCGGATACAGGAAGGGGAGGAACCCTGGCTATTTAGAAATGGCCCCTGCTGTTTGCTCCATATCATGAACTCTGTGAATCATCCTTGGGTCTTTTTCTTGCTGGCTCCCAGGTAACAGAGAGGAAGGGCGCAGCTCTGTGCTCACTTGTGTTCCTGTTGTGGAAGTCAGGAAAACAAAATCTGCCATTAACAGCATGCCACAGGGTGTCCGCCTGAGAAGGAGGTTTCTCGTTTTCCATGGAAAGCTTTTAAAATGACGTTTCCTTGGAACCATCAGTTATAAGCATAAATATGGGAGTTCAAATGGAATATTCAGTTTTCACAGCTGTATCTGTGCTAAATTTAAAAGGACAGAAAAACAAAGAGGAAAAAAAATGGCCCGTGGCTTTTTGCAACAGCATGGAGGCCCGGGAAGGAGTCTCTCCGATGCTGTGAGGCCTGCTAGGCGGCTCCGTCATTTCCAGACTGGACTCTTTTAATTAAACGTGGCTGGATTTCTGCACTTTCACTCTCCGGCTGGCGTTTTTTTTTTTTTTTTTTTTTTTTTTTTGTNGCTAGGCGGCTCCGTCATTTCCAGACTGGACTCTTTTAATTAAACGTGGCTGGATTTCTGCACTTTCACTCTCCGGCTGGTGTTTTTTTTTTTTTGTTCTAGTGCCCACATGAGCATCCTCTGGCAGTAAAACATTCGGGGAGAAGTTATAAAAACATGTCATCTTGGTTATAACATCTGGCTAATTGATTTTTGAGAATTGCTTAATTGTATGACTTTCGTTAACTAAACAACAATGCCTGTTTTCACACCCCTGAAATTAGCTCATGCTATTTCATGACCTGCCCCTGCTGAGACGCACTCCATATTTCTGACCGTAAATCTGGCCTCTGCCGAGGCTCGCATATTTGTTCCAGCTTTGTTGTGGCGATTTTACTACGATGGTTGATTTTTCCCTTCCAATTTATAGTGGGCAATAAACATGGAGAAAGGTTTAAGGGGAGAAAGCGTTTGTTTCCAAACTGTGTGAGCTGAATTTTTAATTTCTTGCTTAAATAAAATAATAAAAGGTGGCTTTCTTCACT
Source organism: Raphicerus campestris (assembly GCA_006410735.1). NCBI lineage: Eukaryota > Metazoa > Chordata > Mammalia > Artiodactyla > Bovidae > Raphicerus > Raphicerus campestris. The sequence goes on from SJYW01014188.1 coordinate 19,847, forward strand.
TCTTGGCCCAACATGGATCTCTGTTGGTTCCACTTAAATGGTATGTGAGAGAAACATGAGCTTGTGACCTTTTTTTTTTTTTTTTTTTTTTAAAAAAAGATCTCCAAAAGCTCTGCTGAGTTAGATTAATTGCCTGGAAGTTTCACAGGAGTCTATGTCAGTTACAAGGAGATTTTAATGTGGAAAGTCAAGATGATAGGCCTGTGGGAAGCGAGGCTAGGAGAGGCCGGAGAGAGAAGAATGAATGGAAGAAGGAAAATAAAGCCATTTCAGATCAGTGGGAAAGATCTGTTTGGTATAGAACAAAAAAGCAGGGATGAGGACTGGGAATATTTCCCCAGATCATGGCTTAAGCTACAAAGAAGAGGGGAAGGAAAAGATCATATTCCACTTTTTCTTCTCTGGAAATTGCCTGATTGATCAAAAGCCTACCCACCATGTCGTTATGCAGTGCTGGGCTATAAGATCCCTAGAAAAAGTCACAAGCTGAGAGGTTCGAAGGAACCCTTGGCTTTCTACAGCTCAGCTTGAGTCCGTTGCCTTTTTCTTCCTTATCATAAAGGAAGCTCATGTGCCTAGTCGCTTCAGCTGCTTCTGACCCCGTGTGACCCTGTGGACTGTGGCCCTCCAGGCTCCTCTGTCCCTGGGAGTCTATAGGCAAGAGTACTGGAGTGGGCTGCCATGTTCTCCTCCAGGGGATCTTCCGACCCAGAGACAACTCGTCTCCTGCATCTCCTGCGCTGGCAGGTTACATGGACTGATTTCTCAATATTGAAATAGGCTTGCATTCCTGGAATAAGTTACACTTGGCCATGACATATATTCTTTTATATATTTCTGAACTCTCTTTGCTAATATTTGAAGGGTTTTTGCAATGATGAGAGAAGGAAAGGAGAACTCAGAAAGGGGCCTTCCCCTGAGCTGTGGGTGAGCCCGGGACTGAGGACATTTCTGGCTCTCTTTCGGGCCTCACCCTGGACAGGATGAGGAATCCTGCTGTGACTCTGTGCCAACGTGGTGAGTGAAAACACGGAATGAGGGACAGAGCTGAGTGTTCTCATCTGGGCCATTCGTTCTTGCAAAAACAAACAAACAAAAATGTCCAAGGCTTTGTGTGATTCTCAAGGGAAGATGTCAACCACAGCGCACGAAGACTGCATTCCATGCTGGATCGCAAACAAGACCCCAGCAAATCCGAAGGAGCCAACCTTCCCACCCTTTCAGTAGCAAGAGAAACATTCTTAGCCACTTCCAGTGAACAGAAATGAAACACTTTGCAGGAAAGCAATCCCCTCAGCTGTCAACACCTATGCTCGTGCCCCTCAATCCACCACGGCCACCGTTGTGAGGGTCAAGTGTGTTCATTCCAGGAGCGCCCTCCTTCCGCCTCAGTCTAGGCACTCTTCCTGACCCCCTGGTGATGTCGGCCTTGCTGTGTACCTTTGACCTAATTCCCTGTGCTGACCCCTGAACTGGCAACCCCCTTAATGCCTACAGTGACCATATGGCTCATCTTTCCAAGGGGCACTTTTGAAAGTGTTCAAACTGTAACAACAGGCCTATTCTGGGGCAGCTTTGGGCAGACAGGCACATAAATTTGACCTCATACTTCAGGTACTATGGAACCTGGGCTCTGGATTGTTCGTGCCAGACCCTGCTCCCCACCATGGTTGCCCCCAAGTTCTACTTGTGCCCTGAGCCCTGTTTTTCCTCTTCCAGAAGCCCCAACAGCTGTCCCAACCTCGAATCGCTAACAGTTCATTATCTGAGCCTGGNCACTTCCACTGAACAGAAATGAAACACTTTGCAGGAAAGCAATCCCCTCAGCTGTCAACACCTATGCTCGTGCCCCTCAATCCACCACGGCCACCGTTGTGAGGGTCAAGTGTGTTCATTCCAGGAGCGCCCTCCTTCCGCCTCAGTCTAGGCACTCTTCCTGACCCCCTGGTGATGTCGGCCTTGCTGTGTACCTTTGACCTAATTCCCTGTGCTGACCCCTGAACTGGCAACCCCCTTAATGCCTACAGTGACCATATGGCTCATCTTTTCAAGGGGCACTTTTGAAAGTGTTCAAACTGTAACAACAGGCCTATTCTGGGGCAGCTTTGGGCAGACAGGCACATAAATTTGACCTCATACTTCAGGTACTATGGAACCTGGGCTCTGGATTGTTCGTGCCAGACCCTGCTCCCCACCATGGTTGCCCCCAAGTTCTACTTGTGCCCTGAGCCCTGTTTTTCCTCTTCCAGAAGCCCCAACAGCTGTCCCAACCTCGAATCACTAACAGTTCATTATCTGAGCCTGGAATCGCACTGAGGAATCCTGAAGGCCCACAGAAACTTCTGTTCACACAGGACTGAGATGTGCTTGGACTCCGCTTTTCCGGTTTTTGTCCTCTGTGGCCTCCTGCGATCTTCTGGCTCTCACTTTAGCTGAGTCACTGTGTCCTCACCACTCTCCCTGTGCAGACCCTTTGGCGCCCACACACCGTGGAAGCCTGTTGGAAACACACTTCTTGTTAGTGATACAGGGATGAATTGAATGAGACTCCACTGATTTGAAAACTGAGTGTTCTCAGTAGCAAACCAAAAAGCAACCTTACTCTTGCCTCTACTATTTATGACATGAGTTCCATTTTAGAGGCTAGATCATGACAGATTAAGGAAGAAAGTTCCCACTGTCTCTTGAGAATAGCCTGGGTTGGGCAACCAGATGCAGCCAGAGCAAGATTGACTTCCTTTCACAACAGCATGGTTAAGAGTGTCCTGGACACTGGAAACAGGAACTTGAGTAGCTCTCTGTGCACCTGTGTTCACAGCAGCCCTACTCATAAGACCCAAGAGGTTGGAAACAACTTCATGTTCAGTGAAGGGTCACCGATAAAAAGATGCTATCTAGCCACACAGTGAAGCATCATTCAACCCTGAAAAAAGAGTGAAATCCTGACACGTGCTGCAATATGCAAGAAGCTTGGCAACATGCTGAGGGAAATAAGCTGAACACAGAAGGACAAATATTGGGTGATTCCACCTATGTAAGAGGCCTAGAATAGTCAAATGCATAAAGATGAAAGGAGACTCGCGTTGCTGAGGGGAGAGGTGAGAGGGGAGTGAGTGTTGGATGGCAGCAGGATTTCAGCTTGGGAAGATGAAGGTCTGGAGGCGGATGGTGCTCACTAGGCTGTGTCCGACTCTTTGTGACCCCATGGGCTGCAGCAGTTCAGGCTCCCTGTTCTTCACTCCAGGAAACCGGAGCGTGCTTAAACTCATGTCCATTGAGTCTGTCATGCCATCCAGCCATCTCATCCTCTGTCGCCCCCTGCTCCTCCTGCCTTCAGTCTTTCCCAGCATCAAAGAGTTTTCCAATGAGTCAGCTCTTCACATCAGGTAGCCAAAGTATTGGAGCTTTAGCTGAAGAATATTCATCAGTCCTCCCCCAAAATATTCAGGGTTTATTTCCTTTAAGTTTGATCTGGTTTGATCTCCTTGCAGTTCAAAGGACTCTCAAGAGTTTTTTTCAACAGCACAGTTCAAAAGAAAAAATTCTGTGGCACTTGGATGATGGTGATGGTTGCAAATAACGCGCGTGTAGTTAATGCCACCAAAGCGTGCACTTAGAATGGTTAAGATGGTAAACTGCATTATGTGGATTTTACTACAATTTGAAAACCTGTTCTGGATGTTCGCCTAAGGAGCACCATTTTGTCTGCTTGTTAAAGGCGTTTCTGCCCCCACCTCTTGCCCTACTCATCTTCTGCCCTTTTCCGGCAGCCCCTGCCAGCTGCCGCCTCGCGTGCTGGTAAAGCTCTGTTTGCCGCCTCTGGAGAATAGGTCAGGGACTCGTGGCAGAGCCTGACTCTGCCTCAGGGAGGCTGCTCGGCCTCATCTCTGAGGTGGCTTTGAGGCCCTGGCTGACAGGCGTGGGGCTCGCTCTCACTCCTGTGTGGATGGGCTGCAGGGCGGAGGTGCTGTATTTGGCAAGCCAAGCGCTGAGATGCCACATATCCTGCTTTCCAGCCCAGGCGCTGCTGCTAAGCACGCTGGCTTTCCGCATCAGGTGGGCACCCCTCCCTGGCGCAGCCGACGTGGTCAGGGCCCTCCTGGTGCTGCGAGGGTGAGTCTGGGAAGGCGGAAGCCCGATGGGGCTGGGGTGCTCCTCTGCCCCCGAGCACAGAAGGGAGAGCTGAGGCTGGCCGTCCCTAGGTGCTCCCACAGGCAGAGGGAGAGCTGGCCAGAGGGGGCCCCAGTACCGGCCCCCGACTCCCAAGACAGGGGACCCACTGCAGGCCGCGGCCTCGACTGTGTGTGTTGGGGGTACCCTTGAGCAGCTGGCTCTCTGGAACACTCAGGTAGGTGAAAAGTGTCTTTTTCTCCTGCACAATTTACTCTTAGCTTTATTTCTGCTTTTGATATGTTCAAAATTTCTTCAAATAGGACATAGCTAGAGCCCATAATTTAATGCCCTTACCCATTGACTATTCCTCATCGCATCTCTCAGAAAAAAAGCCAAAGCTTTTCCACTGACATTAAAACAATATTAATTACAGGTTACAGGATGTTTCAAAGATGGTGCAGAGAGGTTCTCTGTGGCCGACTCGGTTCCCCCCGTGGTTACATCTTACATGACACAGTGCAGCATCCAAACCGGCCTTCTGGCATTTGTCCAGAATGTGTGCACAGTCCTGTCATCTTATCACCTGTGGGTCACGACAGAGAATCGTTCCACAGCCACAAAGATCTCTCAGTGGCCACAGTCACGCCTCATCCCCCGTATCTACCCCCAGCAACTGCCAACACGATCTCCATTTCTATAGCCTGTCAGTTTAAAGGTGTTCCGTGTATGGGATCACAGAGTGCGTGACCTTCTGAGACAGACTTTTTTCACTCATAGACCCCGTAACATTCATCCAAGCTGCATGTATCAATATCCTTTTCATTGCTGAACAATATTCTGTGGCACCACAGTTTGGGGGAGGGGCAGCATTCAGCTTTTAGCGTTGCTCTGAATGTTGTGCACAAGCTTTTGAATGTTTTAATTCTCTGGGAAAATGACCAGGAGTGCGTTACTGGGCCATCTGGCAAGTCAGTGTTCAGTCTTTAAAGAGACTGCCAGACTGTGCTGCAGAGTGACCGTGAGATCTTACATTTCCATCAGCAGTGGAAGAGTGATGCAGTTACCCACATCCTTGCCTGCATTTTGTATTGTAGCTATTTTTCATTTTAGCTTTCTAATAGGTACGTGGTGGTATCTAAAACAACCAAGACCCTTTGATATTTCTTATCAAAGCTAATATAATTTTCAGTGTGCACTTTTAAAACCACAGAGTAGAGATGGCTACAGCCAGTAGTAAATGCTAACACCAGGATGTAAATCAGGGGAAGAGGCTATCAAGTGTTGGGGAAGAAGAGGGTTTCTAACAGTATCCAAGGAAAAGCTCATCTGGAGGAGGACTTTTGAATAAAGGACTGAAGGGAATGAGGGAACCAGAATTTCAGGCCAGAGGAACAGCAAGTGCAAAGGCCTGAGATGGGAGCGTGTCCAGGGGGTCAAGGACCAGCAGAGCAACCGCTAAGAGGGGAGGTCAGACGGAGCGAGTGCAGTGCGACCCTGCCTGAGCAAATCAGAAAGCCTCGGTGACTAAGCGCAGGGATGGGGTGTCGTGCGGCGTTTTTAAATGATTGATCTGCGGCTGCACTAGGAAGAGACTGGAGAGATCCTGGCAGGAGTGAGGCCAGCAAAGAGAAGACTTGCTCAATAGACCTGCTGGAGATGGCGCTTGGCCCCACTGGGGACAGTGGCAGCAATCATACGTAGCCAAATTCTGGATGCCATTCTTGAGATGGAGCCAGTGACATTTTCTGAGACTGGATGTGAGATAACATCAAAAGCTGGCTGGTGGACGGCCACACGAGCAGCTGGGGCTGGCGCACACCAATTCACGATGCCTCTTCATCTCCCCAAGGGTCGTGCAACCAACTGTTGACACATGTGGATGGAGTTCGGAAGAGAGGTCCGGGCTGGAGAATCACTGTGGGTGGCCTTGGGAGCTGTGATCCTAATTCGTGGAGTGACTGCAGGTGGAATGCGGCTTCACGAGGGGGCATTTGAAGGAATGGGCCAGGACAGTCTCGTCTCATAAGATTCTGGAGCCTCCCCTGGTGATGAGCAGGTCTCTCACAGGTGCCCAGTGGCTCATTCCGTGGGGCAGGGTCGGTGCTCCTTCAGGGGGCGGGAGGCGGGCCCTCGGGCTCCGCTTTGCCCCTCCCTGTGTGCCCTCGGAGCCTCTTAGACACCAGGCCCCAGTTATGCGGCCGGATGACCTGGGTTCCCGAATGGGCTCTTCCTCCAGGAGAAGGTGCCTGGCAACAGCCCAGCTGTGGAGTCTAGGAAGAAGCAGGCAGATGTGAGGCGAGGAGAGCTGGAGGCGGCTGGTTGTCTCCCAGACCTCCCCAGTCACCTGTGGGAAATGTGTTAGAAATGAAAACTGGTTAGAAACACAGAGCGAGGGCCGCTTCTGGAAACCTGTGCTGACTCTGTGTGCGCGTGGGGCGGGGTGTCAGGAAGAAACCAGTCCCTGGCAATGGCAATCCCCGCCCACTTGGCAACTGTCTCTTCCACAGTCTTCAGAGCAGTTGGAAGAGGGAGCACTGCCCCCACTCCCGTGATGGAGCAAAGAGAAGGACGGAGCCGTTAAAGGGCAGCCTGGTGAGCTGCGGGGTCCAGGTCGTGCTGGGCTCTTCACGCTGGGCAGACCTGCCCGTTCGGGGCTGTGACGTGGGGACCTGGAGGAAGAGGTAGAAAGCAATTATTTTATTGGTTCTCAGAAAGTTTTCAGATCTGTGCAGAGGGTGACTACCCACAGCACACAAGGTTTGGGAACCCAGGGGGAGAGAAAAGCAGAGTTCTCAGACAGCAGCTCCAAGCAAGGAGCCTGGCTGTGCGGCCAGGCTCACACAGTGCCCGGGGCCTGGCGCACCACTGTTCTCTTGCTGAGCAGCCAGAAAAATGAGCTGTGTGACCTTATCCTTATCATCTGCAAAGTGGGCGCAGTCACTGCTCATCTCCTGAGACGCGGCAAAGAATTCTGAATTGAAATGGTCACAGAGCACTGAGTGAAGTTTATAAAAGTGCTATGGAGAACAGACACAGAAATCAATAAAGTGCTACAGAGAACAGATACAGAAATCAATACAGATTTGCATGTCTTTTTCCTAGGAAGTTTATTTTTGTGGACTAAGAAAAGACTTCCAGTCTCAGTGAAAACTTTGGAACAATGGGCTATCTGAGAAGCAAGACATGGTGTCAAGGTCACATATACATTTCTCCTCCAGAGTCGCAGACTGAAGAGGCTAGCTGAAACCTGTCTGGTGACTGCAATATAGTTTCAGTTAAGTGTCCCAATAGAATATATTGCATTTTTCATTGACATGGAAATTTTGCCCATATTTTATTTTTTTTTAATTTGAAAAACGTGATCCCCTATTTAGTTCCTTTTTATTTGTTCATTTTTTTACATTATCAAAGGGTTGTCAATAATATTCTAAATATCTCTGAAGCTGTCGTAGGGCTTCACTTATCATTACTATTACCTTAAAATCCTGACATTCATGCAACACAGCATGTAGCTAGTACCTTTTCTTTCTTTTTTTAAAAATTTTATTTTTACTTTGTTCTATGGTACAATACTGTATTGGTTTTGCCATACATTGACATGAATCAGCCACAGGTGTACACGAGCTCCCAATGCCGAAGCCCCCTCCCACCTCCCACCCCATATCATCTCCCCGGATCATCCCGTGCACCAGCCCCAAGCATCCTGTATCCTGTATTGAACATAGACTGGCGCTTCGTTTCTTACATGATAGTATACATGTTTCAATGCCATTCTCCCAAATCATCCTACCCTCCCCTCTCCCTCAGAGGCCAAAAGTCCGTTCTATACCTCTGTGTCTCTTTTGCTGTCTCACACACAGGGTCCTCGCTACCATCTTCCTAAACTCCGTATATATGTGCCGGTACATATATATGACCTGTGGGCCTGGTAGCCCTTCTGGTTTCAGTCCCGCCTCATTAACCCCTCGGTGTTCTTCGCCTTCTCTGCTGTTGCTGGCAGATTATGCTACAAAGCGCAAATGCTTTTGGTATGTTTACTAATTTAACTGACTCCAAATGTAGAGGAGAGCTGCCTTCTGAAGTTTAGATCCAGAATTTTCACCTGTCAGAATTTCATAAGTGTCTTCCTGTGTCTTCGATGAAGACTCTGGGAAGCTGCTTTGGCGTTTTAGCTTTTGAACTTAGCTGTTTCTATTTTTAGGTTTCTATCGCCAAGTACTGTGTTTTGTTCACAAATAATACAAGTCATGTGTTCAGTCAATGGGCCCTGTGTTTCTGCCTTATCCATTCATGAGGATTTTAGAAATATCTATGCCTTAGAATCTGGCATTACTAGAAGCGGCAAACACCAAACTTCTGACTTCCTTGTAACCTGAGTCCAGTCTCTTCATACCTGTCCAACCCGCAACCCACGGCCCCAGTGGATCGGAAGGCACAGAGGCTAAAGGCTGAGGCTGAAAAGGCTTGGTATGAGCTTGAGCTCCGATGCCAGTCTGCATTTGATCCTGGCAATATTTCAAGGCTTTCATCTATAAAATCGAATGAAACAGTTGATGCAAAAACAGGAAAAGAAAAAGGAGAATTTATGCATGTGTTTGCGCACATGCATGGTTTTCAGAACACAAGCCACGCATGTGTGGTTTCGCGTGCACTGTGGTGTAGGAAAAAGTTCAGCCGTAAGACTCTTTGATCTGCAAGATCACTGTGATTCCCTGTGTCTGTTTCTCGCTGTTCCCCTCCTTTCCATCTCCTCCCTCCCCTCTTCCCTCTCTTCCTTCCTCATCTATCATTCACACGCGCACACACGCTCACACACGCACACACACTCACACACACCGCACAGAGCCTTGGAGGACTGATATCAGAAGCTAAACTGTCAATTGCATTAGAGGTTAAATTTGTTATTTTTCTCAGTACATATATTTTAAAGTTTTATTTATGCTGACTACAGGTGATTTGCATGTCGTCCTGGTTTTAGGTGCACAGTCGAGTGGTCCAGTTATACATACGTGCGTGTGTCTTGACCCCATGGACTGTAGCCCGCCAGGCTCCTCTGTCCATGGGACTTCCCGGTAAGAATGCTGGAGTGGGCTGCCATTTCCTACTCCAGGGAATCTTCCCTACCCAGGGATTGAAACTGGGTCTCCTGCATTGCAGGCAGGAGTTATATATATACTCACATATATCTCTTCTTTTTCAAACACTTTCCCATTTAGCTTATTACAGAATATTGAGTGAGATTCCTTGTGCTACACAGTAGGCCCTGTAAGCAGGTCCTGTTGATTATCTAGTTTGTATCTAGCTGTGTATGTATGTTAATTCCAAACTCCTGACTTATCCCTCACCCCCACATCTTTCCTCTTTGGTAACTGCAAGTTTGCTTTCTCAGTCTATTTCGTAAGTAAGTTCGTCTGCATCTTTTTTGAGATCCCACGTGTGATACCGTATGATATTTGTCTTTCTCTGTCTGGCTTAGCTCACTTAGGATGCTAGCTTCCAGGTCCACCCTGTTACTCCAAATGGCAATATTTCCTTCTTTTTTATGGCTGAGTAATACCCCATTGTCTATGCGCACAACATCTTTATCCACTTACCTGCCATGGGATTCCCTGGTGGCTCAGGCAGCAAAGCGTCTGCCCACATTGTGGGAGAGCTGGGCTCGACCCCTGGGTCGGGAAGATCCCCTGGAGAAGGAAATAGCAACCCACTCCAGTATTCTTGCCTAGAAAATCCCATGGGTGGAGGAGTCTGGTGGGCCACGGTGCATGGGACCACAGAGAGTCGGACACGACTGAGCGACTTTGTGGACATTTAGGTTGCTTCCACGTCCTGACTGTTGTAAATAGTACTTCAATTAGGATGCACGTATCAGAGCAGAAGTAGATGAAATAGAAATGAAGAAAACAATAGTAAAGATCAATGAAGCTAAAAGCTGTTTTTTAACGCTGGTATTTTGAAGATAAGCAAAACTGATAAGCCTTTAGCTAGATTCATCAAGAAAAAAGGGCTCAAATCAATACAATTAGAAATGAAAAAGAAGTTATAACAGACACCACAGAAATACAAATGATCCTAAGCGACTACTACAAGCACCTATATACCAATAAAATGGACAGCCTGGAAGGAGCGGGGCTTCTCTGTGGCTCAGACAGGAGAGAACCTGCCTGCAATGCGGGAAGCCTGGGTTTGATCCCTGGGTTGGGAAGATGCCCTGGGGGAGGGAATGGCAAGAAATGAACAAATTCTTAGAAATGTACACTCTCCCAAGACTGAACTGTCAAGAAATAGAAAATGCAAACAGGCAAAGAACAGGCACTTAAATTGGATCTGTGGTTAATAAACTCCCAACAAAAAAAGTTTAGAACCAAGTATCTTCACAGGCAAATTCCATCAAACATTTAGAAAAGTGTTAACACCAACCCGTCTGAAACTATTCTAAACACTGCAGAGCAAGGAACACTTTCAAACTATCCTATGAGGCCACCATCACCCTGATACCAAAGCCAGACGGAGATTCCACAAAAAACTGCTGTTGTCTAAAGAGTTAGAGAAAGAAGGTGAAGTCGCTCAGTCGGGTCCAACTCTTAGTGACCCCATGGACTGTAGCCGGCCAGCCTCCTCTGCCCCTGGCGTTTTCCAGGCAAGAGAACCAGGTTATGTTGTAGATAAGTTGAAGTAAGAGTCATTCAATCTATGTAAGATGCTTAGTAGTACGCTATATCACTGTTGCATCAATATTATACTTGCCTATCAATGACTAGGAATCACATTATTGATAGCCATTAATTAATTTTCATAATACCTTATTCTCAAATAATTTTACTATTGTTCCTTAAAGACTATCTGAAAGCAAAAGTTCAAGTCCCTTGAACTTGATGCAATATTACAAAATAGCAACATATATGTCAGAGACGGCCCTTTTTTGACCTCTTATTTTGCTGCAGTGGTGGATGTTGATATACAATTTGAAATGGATATATCTAAAATTTTCAGTGCAATGAAGTTCAACAATTATTTTTATATATCCATGTAGCCACTACTTAAAATAAGATCAAAAATATCTCTATTGTCCTAAAAATTTCCCCTATGCCCTTTCCAGTTAACTTATAGACAGTCACTTTCTGATTTCAGGCTGCACGGAACCGTCTCGCCCAGCACACGGCTTCTGGCCCCGGCCACGCACGCGGTGCTCTGAGGCTTGGCTTCCTCAGGGCCGTGCTCCCATGAGGCGCCTGTGCTGGCGCGTCCTGTGTGGGTGGATTATCCATATTTGTGAATGTGATTTGCACACACACGTTGTCTCCCATGAGCGTGAGCATGACGTGTTTCTCCATTCTCTTAGATCTCCTTTTATTGCCGTAAACAATATGTTTTAGCTTTCAGTGCAGAGATCACACACATATTTTATTAGATTTATTACCTATATGATGTTTAAAATAATGTTTGGATTTCATTTGTAAAACTGTTTGCTGACGGTGGATAGAACTACAGGTATTTTTCTGTATTGGCCCTGAATCTTGTGACTTCATGGAAGTCGTGAATATTGTGATTTACAGATTCTAGAAATTTCCTTTTTTTTTTTTTGTAAATTCAGTAGGGTTTTCTAAGTACAAAATAATCAGATTTAAAGTAAAGGAAAGTAGTTCATTCTAGTCTATTGTCCAGATTCACTTACTTTTCTAAANTTCTCTGCTGTCGCTGGCAGATTATGCTACAAAGCGCAAATGCTTTTGGTATGTTTACTAATTTAACTGACTCCAAATGTAGAGGAGAGCTGCCTTCTGAAGTTTAGATCCAGAATTTTCACCTGTCAGAATTTCATAAGTGTCTTCCTGTGTCTTCGATGAAGACTCTGGGAAGCTGCTTTGGCGTTTTAGCTTTTGAACTTAGCTGTTTCTATTTTTAGGTTTCTATCGCCAAGTACTGTGTTTTGTTCACAAATAATACAAGTCATGTGTTCAGTCAATGGGCCCTGTGTTTCTGCCTTATCCATTCATGAGGATTTTAGAAATATCTATGCCTTAGAATCTGGCATTACTAGAAGCGGCAAACACCAAACTTCTGACTTCCTTGTAACCTGAGTCCAGTCTCTTCATACCTGTCCAACCCGCAACCCACGGCCCCAGTGGATCGGAAGGCACAGAGGCTAAAGGCTGAGGCTGAAAAGGCTTGGTATGAGCTTGAGCTCCGATGCCAGTCTGCATTTGATCCTGGCAATATTTCAAGGCTTTCATCTATAAAATCGAATGAAACAGTTGATGCAAAAACAGGAAAAGAAAAAGGAGAATTTATGCATGTGTTTGCGCACATGCATGGTTTTCAGAACACAAGCCACGCATGTGTGGTTTCGCGTGCACTGTGGTGTAGGAAAAAGTTCAGCCGTAAGACTCTTTGATCTGCAAGATCACTGTGATTCCCTGTGTCTGTTTCTCGCTGTTCCCCTCCTTTCCATCTCCTCCCTCCCCTCTTCCCTCTCTTCCTTCCTCATCTATCATTCACACGCGCACACACGCTCACACACGCACACACACTCACACACACCGCACAGAGCCTTGGAGGACTGATATCAGAAGCTAAACTGTCAATTGCATTAGAGGTTAAATTTGTTATTTTTCTCAGTACATATATTTTAAAGTTTTATTTATGCTGACTACAGGTGATTTGCATGTCGTCCTGGTTTTAGGTGCACAGTCGAGTGGTCCAGTTATACATACGTGCGTGTGTCTTGACCCCATGGACTGTAGCCCGCCAGGCTCCTCTGTCCATGGGACTTCCCGGTAAGAATGCTGGAGTGGGCTGCCATTTCCTACTCCAGGGAATCTTCCCTACCCAGGGATTGAAACTGGGTCTCCTGCATTGCAGGCAGGAGTTATATATATACTCACATATATCTCTTCTTTTTCAAACACTTTCCCATTTAGCTTATTACAGAATATTGAGTGAGATTCCTTGTGCTACACAGTAGGCCCTGTAAGCAGGTCCTGTTGATTATCTAGTTTGTATCTAGCTGTGTATGTATGTTAATTCCAAACTCCTGACTTATCCCTCACCCCCACATCTTTCCTCTTTGGTAACTGCAAGTTTGCTTTCTCAGTCTATTTCGTAAGTAAGTTCGTCTGCATCGTTTTTGAGATCCCACGTGTGATACCGTATGATATTTGTCTTTCTCTGTCTGGCTTAGCTCACTTAGGATGCTAGCTTCCAGGTCCACCCTGTTACTCCAAATGGCAATATTTCCTTCTTTTTTATGGCTGAGTAATACCCCATTGTCTATGCGCACAACATCTTTATCCACTTACCTGCCATGGGATTCCCTGGTGGCTCAGGCAGCAAAGCGTCTGCCCACATTGTGGGAGAGCTGGGCTCGACCCCTGGGTCGGGAAGATCCCCTGGAGAAGGAAATAGCAACCCACTCCAGTATTCTTGCCTAGAAAATCCCATGGGTGGAGGAGTCTGGTGGGCCACGGTGCATGGGACCACAGAGAGTCAGACACGACTGAGCGACTTTGTGGACATTTAGGTTGCTTCCACGTCCTGACTGTTGTAAATAGTACTTCAATTAGGATGCTCGTATCAGAGCAGAAGTAGATGAAATAGAAATGAAGAAAACAATAGAAAAGATCAATGAAGCTAAAAGCTGTTTTTTAACGCTGGTATTTTGAAGATAAGCAAAACTGATAAGCCTTTAGCTAGATTCATCAAGAAAAAAGGGCTCAAATCAATACAATTAGAAATGAAAAAGAAGTTATAACAGACACCACAGAAATACAAATGATCCTAAGCGACTACTACAAGCACCTATATACCAATAAAATGGACAGCCTGGAAGGAGCGGGGCTTCCCTGTGGCTCAGACAGGAGAGAACCTGCCTGCAATGCGGGAAGCCCGGGTTTGATCCCTGGGTTGGGAAGATGCCCTGGGAGAGGGAATGGCAAGAAATGAACAAATTCTTAGAAATGTACACTCTCCCCAGACTGAACTGTCAAGAAATAGAAAATGCAAACAGGCAAAGAACAGGCACTTAAATTGGATCTGTGGTTAATAAACTCCCAACAAAAAAAGTTTAGAACCAAGTATCTTCACAGGCAAATTCCATCAAACATTTAGAAAAGTGTTAACACCAACCCGTCTGAAACTATTCTAAACACTGCAGAGCAAGGAACACTTTCAAACTATCCTATGAGGCCACCATCACCCTGACACCAAAGCCAGACGGAGATTCCACAAAAAACTGCTGTTGCTTAAAGAGTTAGAGGAAGAAGGTGAAGTCGCTCAGTCGGGTCCAACTCTTAGTGACCCCATGGACCGTAGCCGGCCAGCCTCCTCTGCCCCTGCGGTTTTCCAGGCAAGAGAACCAGGTTATGTTGTAGATAAGTTGAAGTAAGAGTCATTCAATCTATGTAAGATACTTAGTAGTATGATATATCACTGTTGCATCAATATTATACTTGCCTATCAATGACTAGGAATCACGTTATTGATAGCCATTAATTAATTTTCATAATACCTTATTCTCAAATAATTTTACTATTGTTCCTTAAAGACTATCTGAAAGCAAAAGTTCAAGTCCCTTGAACTTGATGCAATATTACAAAATAGCAACATATATGTCAGAGACGGCCCTTTTTTGACCTCTTATTTTGCTGCAGTGGTGGATGTTGATATACAATTTGAAATGGATATATCTAAAATTTTCAGTGCAATGAAGTTCAACAATTATTTTTATATATCCATGTAGCCACTACTTAAAATCAAAAATATCTCTATTGTCCTAAAAATTTCCCCTATGCCCTTTCCAGTTAACTTATAGACAGTCACTTTCTGATTTCAGGCTGCACGGAACCGTCTCGCCCAGCACATGGCTTCTGGCCCCGGCCCCGCACGTGGTGCTCTGCGGCTTGGCTTCCTCGGGGCCGTGCTCCCATGAGGCGTCTGTGCTGGCGCGTCCTGTGTGGGTGGATTATCCATATTTGTGAATGTGATTTGCACACACACGTTGTCTCCCATGAGCGTGAGCATGACGTGTTTCTCCATTCTCTTAGATCTCCTTTTATTGCCGTAAACAATATGTTTTAGCTTTCAGTGCAGAGATCACACACATATTTTATTAGATTTATTACCTATATGATGTTTAAAACAATGTTTGGATTTCATTTGTAAAACTGTTTGCTGACGGTGGATAGAACTATAGGTATTTTTCTGTATTGGCCCTGAATCTTGTGACTTCATGGAAGTCGTGAATATTGTGATTTACAGATTCTAGAAATTTCCTTTTTTTTTTTTTGTAAATTCAGTAGGGTTTTCTAAGTACAAAATAATCAGATTTAAAGTAAAGGAAAGTAGTTCATTCTAGTCTATTGTCCAGATTCACTTACTTTTCTAAATGTTAAGAGGTAATATGTATATTAGAATTTTATGATAGAGGCCATTTTATCATTTACTTTTGAAATGTATTTGAAAACCAAAGTTAAATAAAAACCCTGTGATTTTAAATTTATAAAAAATACCGAGAACTTATGACATATTTTTTTTTCCTCTTCAAGGTACATTTTGTAGTTCTGTCCAGAGAAAATACTTAAAAGCAACGACAGCCCTATCACAATTAGCACCCATAGCACCCAGTTCATGGTCTTTACACACGATTTTCCACTAAAACAATTCAAGACTTCTTGAAGAAATCGCTGCTTCTACGTTTGGAACGAGAAATGTAAAGGATGAACTTTTATGTGCGTTCAACTCAAAGGATCCTACTGGTCTGAGGTGGAGGATTTGAGCACAAATGTCATAGTGCTAAAATGGATTGAAATCCAATATTTATGTTTAAAATGTTTGAGTTCTAATTTCATATTTTAAAAGAGCAAAACCCTCACTGGTAAAGGTTCACTATATCTAGATTACTAATTCCTTACTCTTAAAATTTATAAAGGACAAGAATAAAACACCTATCCTCCATTTAGCTCCTNAATGGATTGAAATCCAATATTTATGTTTAAAATGTTTGAGTTCTAATTTCATATTTTAAAAGAGCAAAACCCTCACTGGTAAAGGTTCACTATATCTAGATTACTAATTCCTTACTCTTAAAATTTATAAAGGACAAGAATAAAACACCTATCCTCCATTTAGCTCCTGCTGCTGCTGCTGCTCCTCCTGCTGCTGCTGCTGCCGAGTCACTTCAGTCGTATAAACTATAATCAAATAATTGCTTCTTTACAGACAATTCTGGTTAATGTAAATAGAAGAAATGATAAAAACAAAAAATTATGACTTTGTAACTCCTAATGAATGACGGATTTGGGCAATGATTATCCATAGCTA
>SJYW01014199.1:0-11894 GCA_006410735.1 Raphicerus campestris
ACAGCTTTCTTATCCATTCATCTGCTGATGGACATGTAGGTTGCTTCCATGTCCTGGCTGTTATAAACAGTGCTGTGATGAACATTGGGGTACACGTAACAGTTGCACTTTCTTTCCATCAAGTAACTGGACTGTGGCGCTGAAGGTCGGCTTTTTCTCTGACATCTCTGCCTGGGAAGTCTCAGAATGGATACATTTTTCCTCTCCTCATGGCCTCCCCCTTTTGTGAAATGGTGTGTGAGTCCCGCTCCGCACTCACCCAGGGCTTGGGCTGGCCAAGCTCCCTGTGCACTGACAGCTCCACGTGCCCAGCCCCCTGCACCACTTCACTTTGGGGGCAGAGGACCCCACCCAGCCTACCTCCCAGCTCTGAACAGTGCTGCATCTAGGCAGGACAGGGGGTCCCCTCCGGGCCCTAGTAGGTCTCCAGGATGTCAAAAAGCACAGGGTCTCTTGTGGGGCTGGTGGGAGGGCTGTGGTTTAGGATGGAGTCCACCCTGAGCCTCCATATCCTTCTCCAGGGGCTCTTCCCCACCCAGGGACTGAACCTGGGTCTCCTCTAGTGTTTGAACCTACCCAAGGGGCCAGCCCAACCCAGAAGGTGACAGAATGTCCTGTCCTGTATGGCCTGCCCCATCCCTGCAGGGCTCAGTGATGTGGAGTGACGGATGTCCGGATGTCCAGGAGAGTCTATTGCTGTGAACACTGCAGAACAGGCAGGTTGTTTTTTTTTTTTTTTTTAAGGAAGAAAACATTTCCCACCCAGGGGTTCTGTTTTACCATAATTAATATAAGCTGTGAATCCAGGGAGTGTTTAGGTGCTGCAAACGTCCCGAGAAAAGGAAGGCTCTGAGTTGGCACCATGCTAGGTTGTTCCAACCAAATGTGCAGCCTGGTCTCGGCTTCCCAAGCTTTGCTTCTGGCCTCGGAGCCTCCAGCTCTCCAGTCTGGAAGCTTTGCCGAGTCCCATTTCCTTCTCTTCTGCAGAACCAGGTCTCCATCCTGCCTCTGGGACTGGCAGAAGGGTCAGAGATAATATATAAGGAACTCGTTCTGGAATGAATGGAAAGTAGCTCCAGAATGAGGCTCCAGAAGCCCCACGTGTGCGGACTATGGGGCAGGAAGCCTCTCTCCCTGGCTTGGGGCCCAGAGTCCCTGGCTGTACAGTCAGGGTTTTCCCCATCCATGTCATCTTTCTTGGTCAAAATACGTTGTTTGTCACTCAGGCAGAACTTCTTGTTCCTCTTTCACCTGTGCAGCCTCGGAAGCCCTGAAGAATCGAGAACCTGGCCCTGGGGAAATCCAGGCACTGGTTCAAATGAGGAAAGGGGTTCCCGAGGCCCAAGGAAGGGGGCCAACAGTCATTCATTTATCTCATGATGCAACTTCTCACACGGTAAGAGTGTGAAGGGATCGTAAAGACCCAGATACCACCTGCCTCAGATGAAGGTATGTGATATGCGATAAAACAGCTTCCAGGCTCATCGATTTTACTCTTGGAAGTGTATGCGAGAAGTTTAGTAATTTAAGATATTTTGATATTAAATATCTGGAGGAGGAAATGGCAACCCACTCCTGTATACTTGCGTGGAAAATGCTGTGCTCAGAGGAGCCTCATGGGGCTACAGTCTATGGGGTCGCAAAGAGTCGGACATGACTGAGCAACTGAGCCTGTTATCAAATAAAGATGTTTGTAAAATGTGGAGGTTTTGGACTTGCGGTTTAACAAGGCTGGCACGAGAGGGTATGTGTAACACCCCCACCCCCGGGGAACACTCCCACTCCATCGCTTCCACGCAGACTCATATGGCCCACCCCATAGCCACTGAATTGGGACCTTAAGAGGGAGTTGTGTCTAAAAGGGCTCCCAGGTGGCTCTAAGGTTCAGATAGAATTAGCAATGCCAGCTCAAGTGTGTTTGTTTTTCGATGGAAAGGTCTGGAAGGTACTCCCTCAGTGGTGGTTTCTGGTCTCTTTGCAGATGAGCTAGTGGTTTCTTGAAGATCTCAGTGATACACTGATAAGTTTATTGGGAAGCTTTGCCGGATCAAAGCGATATGAACATCACACCCTTGAGGGTGAGGATGTCCTGAGGGGTCAGCTCCAGACGGCCTCAAAGCTGCACAGAGTGCCCGAGACGCTGGGTACAGGTCTGCTGAAGAGGACCCAGGTCTCACGCCTGGGTGGCTTTTTCCATCTTTTGATAATGGGGAGCAAGTGATCTAAGGATACCTATCAAAACCCTGGGAAAGAAAGGTAAGACAGCATCCCCCAAAGTACCCCCCTACCTCCCCCACCGAGGCCTGGAGGTGATGCTTCCTTCACGGGACCAGGGACAGATGGAAAAACCACAGAAAAAGGAGAGTTCCCAGAGAGGTGCAGGTNTCTGGAAGCTTTGCCGAGTCCCATTTCCTTCTCTTCTGCAGAACCAGGTCTCCATCCTGCCTCTGGGACTGGCAGAAGGGTCAGAGATAATATATAAGGAACTCGTTCTGGAATGAATGGAAAGTAGCTCCAGAATGAGGCTCCAGAAGCCCCACGTGTGCGGACTATGGGGCAGGAAGCCTCTCTCCCTGGCTTGGGGCCCAGAGTCCCTGGCTGTACAGTCAGGGTTTTCCCCATCCATGTCATCTTTCTTGGTCAAAATACGTTGTTTGTCACTCAGGCAGAACTTCTTGTTCCTCTTTCACCTGTGCAGCCTCGGAAGCCCTGAAGAATCGAGAACCTGGCCCTGGGGAAATCCAGGCACTGGTTCAAATGAGGAAAGGGGTTCCCGAGGCCCAAGGAAGGGGGCCAACAGTCATTCATTTATCTCATGATGCAACTTCTCACACGGTAAGAGTGTGAAGGGATCGTAAAGACCCAGATACCACCTGCCTCAGATGAAGGTATGTGATATGCGATAAAACAGCTTCCAGGCTCATCGATTTTACTCTTGGAAGTGTATGCGAGAAGTTTAGTAATTTAAGATATTTTGATATTAAATATCTGGAGGAGGAAATGGCAACCCACTCCTGTATACTTGCGTGGAAAATGCTGTGCTCAGAGGAGCCTCATGGGGCTACAGTCTATGGGGTCGCAAAGAGTCGGACATGACTGAGCAACTGAGCCTGTTATCAAATAAAGATGTTTGTAAAATGTGGAGGTTTTGGACTTGCGGTTTAACAAGGCTGGCACGAGAGGGTATGTGTAACACCCCCACCCCCGGGGAACACTCCCACTCCATCGCTTCCACGCAGACTCATTTGGCCCACCCCATAGCCACTGAATTGGGACCTTAAGAGGGAGTTGTGTCTAAAAGGGCTCCCAGGTGGCTCTAAGGTTCAGATAGAATTAGCAATGCCAGCTCAAGTGTGTTTGTTTTTCGATGGAAAGGTCTGGAAGGTACTCCCTCAGTGGTGGTTTCTGGTCTCTTTGCAGATGAGCTAGTGGTTTCTTGAAGATCTCAGTGATACACTGATAAGTTTATTGGGAAGCTTTGCCGGATCAAAGCGATATGAACATCACACCCTTGAGGGTGAGGATGTCCTGAGGGGTCAGCTCCAGACGGCCTCAAAGCTGCACAGAGTGCCCGAGACGCTGGGTACAGGTCTGCTGAAGAGGACCCAGGTCTCACGCCTGGGTGGCTTTTTCCATCTTTTGATAATGGGGAGCAAGTGATCTAAGGATACCTATCAAAACCCTGGGAAAGAAAGGTAAGACAGCATCCCCCAAAGTACCCCCCTACCTCCCCCACCGAGGCCTGGAGGTGATGCTTCCTTCATGGGACCAGGGACAGATGGAAAAACCACAGAAAAAGGAGAGTTCCCAGAGAGGTGCAGGTCCTAAGTTTTCAAAAAAAATTCTTGGCACCCAGAACAGGGATTCTTAGGCAGGCAGCTCAGCTCCTCATTGTTCCACAAAGAACATAGTGTCTTTCATTAGGTTTCTGAGGCAGTTTTCTGACGAAGCTGCCAGGTTGATGGACAGCGTGTGCATGGTGGTGAGGACCGTCCAGGGCCGACCTGGTTAGCTCTCAAGCCAGCCCTTGGGGAACAGTCGTCTGGGGCCTGGCTGCAGAGAGGCCTCCAGAGGACTGGGAAAGGGTGAGACAGTCCTGTAAGAAGGGGGCCTGAGGCTCAGGAAGGCTGGCCGACTGTGGCGTCTCAACTAGAATGTCAGCAAGGGCGCAGAACAAAGAGGGCTGAAGACCGTGGGCGTCAGAGTCCCAACAACCTGGGCCGAATGCCGGTTCTGGCCCTCGCCGTGTGACCTTGGGAAGTACATCCATCTGAGGTGGTCTTCTCTGTAAGGGGGTGAGATTTCTTCCCCGACAGAGTATAAGGATTAAATGCGACTGTGTATAAAATGGGGCTTCTCTGGTGGCTCGGTCAGTAAAGAATCTGCCTGCAGTGCGGGAGATTTGGGTTCAATCCCTGGGTTGGAAAGATCCCCTGGAGGAGGGCATGGCTACCCACTCTGGTATTCTGGCCTGGGACATTTGGTAGCACGCTTACCCTATGGAACTTAATGGGTATTTTAGCCATTTAAAAATGTTTTTTTGTCACTTGCCTAACATAGAATGTCATCTCAAGTTGACTGGCTAAATGAGGGCTTGGTTGAAGGTTTATTTAATAAACTCAAATATTTTCCTAAAGTAGTGGTTCTCACTTTGCTGTACACCCAAGACTAACTCAGTGTTGTAAATCAACTATACTCCAACAGAATGAAATTATAAAAAAAAAAGGCAGTGGCAATTTTGCACCCCAGAGTACTACTGGCAATGTGTGACTGCATTTTGGATTGTCACAACTGTGTGTGTGTGTGTGTGTGTGTGTGTGTGTGTGTGTGTGTGTGTGTGTGTGTGCGCAAGCGCGCGCGCGCGCGCGCGCGCGCGAGACTGACATCTGACTGGTGGAGGGCAGGGCTGCTACGCAACACTACACGGGACAGCACCTCCCACCCCCACCGCCTGGTCCCAGGTGCCTCGGCCCAAATATCAAGTGCTGAGGTTGAAAGCCCCTGATTGAAGGGTGAAGCTGAGGCTAGCCCATTCAGACGAGGGGAGTGGGGGAAGCAAATGGGATCCCCAATTCTCGGATCTGGCAGCAAATGAAATCTCTTGGACACATCCCTGGAAATGGAACCCTCTTCTCAATTAGGACACTTTTAGTGGTTAGCACTCAAGGGGTTAAGTCAGAGAAACTGGATTCAGAATTAAAACTCGGTGGACTGATGCAAATAGCTTTTTGGGAAGCTGAAAANAAGTCAGAGAAACTGGATTCAGAAGTAAAACTCGGTGGACTGATTCAAATAGCTTTTTGGGAAGCTGAAAATTGTGAAAAATCAGTAACAATTAGAGGGTCAGAAAGGGAAAGCAACTGGGGGTTGAAATGTGATCCAGGAGAAAAAAAAAAAGGCATTTCACAGTAGTAAAATAGATGAGACCTCTCTCCCATTTAAAAAAAATTTTTTTCTAGGACAAAACAAATTACATCCTAAGAGAATGTAAGTAAAGGAAAGTTTCCATGATTCTGGAAAGACTAATTCCTCAGAAGGTCAACAGTTACCTGATTGGGTCAGTATCTGCTCATGGCTATGGTCTTAAAGAAGAAATTAAAAACCTAAAGTGAAAATCCTGGTTTGACTACAGTTTCAGCCAATTTTGACATCCCATTTGCGTGTCAGAGCACTTTATAGTGCCCAGCCTGAGTCCACAGATCAGTTTTGAAAGACGACATGGTGGGCTTCCCTGGTGCCTCATTGGAGAAGAATCCCCAGTGTAGGAGACACAGTTCGATCCCTGGTCCGGGGAGATCCCACATGCTGCGGAGCAACTAAGCCTGTGTTCTAGAGCCCAGAACTCCTGAATCCACGTGCTGCGATGACTGAAGCCCCTGCAGCCCAGAGCCCATGTTCCAAAGCGAAGCCACGGCGGTGAGCAGCCCTCACAGCACAACTAGAGAGCAGAGCCTGCCTGCTGGTAAGAGGAAAGTCCAGGGAGCAACGAAGACCCAGCACAGCCAAGACACCCATAAACAAAATAAAAAAGGAAATGTGGAGCCTGAATCCAGCCCAAGTCCTTCATGCTCATGATAGTCTGAGAATATTTACAAATGAACCCAATTATATTAAGAAGTGCTGCTGAGATTTTTTGATTGGCATGCCCAGGAATTAGAGGGCCATTGTGTTCTGTGAAAAATGCTCAGGCTCTAAGAAACTCATGAGACATTTCCCAGGAGATCTTCCTGAAAATGCTTTTAGATCTGGGTTTTTTTTAAATCTTTATCTTAAGTCAGTTACTTATATTCTTAAGCTTCAGCTTTTTTTTTTCCTCTGCAAAATGGAGATAATGGTTCCTACCCCCAGGGCTGTGGTCAAGATTAACTAAGATTATGCACCTGAGTTCACTCTGTACTAACTGGGTCACTCAATTAAAGGTCGCACTTTCAAACCCGAAGGTTCTTTTACTTCTACTTCACGTTGCTCTCAGCAGCACCTCAACATTTTCTTTCAGGGTCATGCTGGGTGTTACAAAGAGCCAAAAGAACAAGAAGGATGCTGCCAAGGAGGGAGTGAACATGATTTCACAGTGTCTCCTGGTCTTGGTTTCTTACTTGAATTTCATGTAGGTAAATCATTTCCATTTTACGGAAATAAGGAAAATGAGATTCAAAGTACATAAGCTGTCAAGCATAGCAGTAGATGCCCTTTATCGAAGCCAGATAATAAGAGAACTGGAATTGAGAGAAACTCGCAGTTCAATTGATTCCATGTTTTACCCGGAAGGGTTTACCTGTGTGTGTGTCTGTGTGTGTATTTCCTGTGTGTGTACCTCTGTGTGTGTTTGTGTACGCGTGCACGCACGCTCAGTCATGTCCAGCTCTTGTGACTCCATGGTCTATAGCCCACCAGGCTCTCTGTTCATGGGATTTTTTTTCCAGGCAAGAATACTGGAGCGGGTTGCTATTTCCTCCTCCACAGGATCTTCCTGACCCTGGGATCGAAAGCGAATTTCCCAGGTCTCTGGGACTGGCAGGCGGACTCTTCACTACTGAGCTGCTGGGCAGNGGGTGGCTTTTTCCATCTTTTGATAATGGGGAGCAAGTGATCTAAGGATACCTATCAAAACCCTGGGAAAGAAAGGTAAGACAGCATCCCCCAAAGTACCCGCCTACCTCCCCCACCGAGGCCTGGAGGTGATGCTTCCTTCATGGGACCAGGGACAGATGGAAAAACCACAGAAAAAGGAGAGTTCCCAGAGAGGTGCAGGTCCTAAGTTTTCAAAAAAAATTCTTGGCACCCAGAACAGGGATTCTTAGGCAGGCAGCTCAGCTCCTCATTGTTCCACAAAGAACACAGTGTCTTTCATTAGGTTTCTGAGGCAGTTTTCTGACGAAGCTGCCAGGTTGATGGACAGCGTGTGCATGGTGGTGAGGACCGTCCAGGGCCGACCTGGTTAGCTCTCAAGCCAGCCCTTGGGGAACAGTCGTCTGGGGCCTGGCTGCAGAGAGGCCTCCAGAGGACTGGGAAAGGGTGAGACAGTCCTGTAAGAAGGGGGCCTGAGGCTCAGGAAGGCTGGCCGACTGTGGCGTCTCAACTAGAATGTCAGCAAGGGCGCAGAACAAAGAGGGCTGAAGACCGTGGGCGTCAGAGTCCCAACAACCTGGGCCGAATGCCGGTTCTGGCCCTCGCCGTGTGACCTTGGGAAGTACATCCATCTGAGGTGGTCTTCTCTGTAAGGAGGTGAGATTTCTTCCCCGACAGAGTATAAGGATTAAATGCGACTGTGTATAAAATGGGGCTTCTCTGGTGGCTCGGTCAGTAAAGAATCTGTCTGCAGTGCGGGAGATTTGGGTTCAATCCCTGGGTTGGAAAGATCCCCTGGAGGAGGGCATGGCTACCCACTCTGGTATTCTGGCCTGGGACATTTGGTAGCACGCTTACCCTATGGAACTTAATGGGTATTTTAGCCATTTAAAAATGTTTTTTTGTCACTTGCCTAACATAGAATGTCATCTCAAGTTGACTGGCTAAATGAGGGCTTGGTTGAAGGTTTATTTAATAAACTCAAATATTTTCCTAAAGTAGTGGTTCTCACTTTGCTGTACACCCAAGACTAACTCAGTGTTGTAAATCAACTATACTCCAACAGAATGAAATTATAAAAAAAAAAGGCAGTGGCAATTTTGCACCCCAGAGTACTACTGGCAATGTGTGACTGCATTTTGGATTGTCACAACTGTGTGTGTGTGTGTGTGTGTGTGTGTGTGCGTGCGACTGACATCTGACTGGCGGAGGGCAGGGCTGCTACGCAACACTACACGGGACAGCACCTCCCACCCCCACCGCCTGGTCCCAGGTGCCTCGGCCCAAATATCAAGTGCTGAGGTTGAAAGCCCCTGATTGAAGGGTGAAGCTGAGGCTAGCCCATTCAGACGAGGGGAGTGGGGGAAGCAAATGGGATCCCCAATTCTCGGATCTGGCAGCAAATGAAATCTCTTGGACACATCCCTGGAAATGGAACCCTCTTCTCAATTAGGACACTTTTAGTGGTTAGCACTCAAGGGGTTAAGTCAGAGAAACTGGATTCAGAATTAAAACTCGGTGGACTGATTCAAATAGCTTTTTGGGAAGCTGAAAATTGTGAAAAATCAGTAACAATTAGAGGGTCAGAAAGGGAAAGCAACTGGGGGTTGAAATGTGATCCAGGAGAAAAAAAAAAAGGCATTTCACAGTAGCAAAATAGATGAGACCTCTCTCCCATTTAAAAAAAATTTTTTTCTAGGACAAAACAAATTACATCCTAAGAGAATGTAAGTAAAGGAAAGTTTCCATGATTCTGGAAAGACTAATTCCTCAGAAGGTCAACAGTTACCTGATTGGGTCAGTATCTGCTCATGGCTATGGTCTTAAAGAAGAAATTAAAAACCTAAAGTGAAAATCCTGGTTTGACTACAGTTTCAGCCAATTTTGACATCCCATTTGCGTGTCAGAGCACTTTATAGTGCCCAGCCTGAGTCCACAGATCAGTTTTGAAAGACGACATGGTGGGCTTCCCTGGTGCCTCATTGGTGAAGAATCCCCAGTGTAGGAGACACAGTTCGATCCCTGGTCCGGGGAGATCCCACATGCTGCGGAGCAACTAAGCCTGTGTTCTAGAGCCCAGAACTCCTGAATCCACGTGCTGCGATGACTGAAGCCCCTGCAGCCCAGAGCCCATGTTCCAAAGCGAAGCCACGGCGGTGAGCAGCCCTCACAGCACAACTAGAGAGCAGAGCCTGCCTGCTGGTAAGAGGAAAGTCCAGGGAGCAACGAAGACCCAGCACAGCCAAGACACCCATAAACAAAATAAAAAAGGAAATGTGGAGCCTGAATCCAGCCCAAGTCCTTCATGCTCATGATAGTCTGAGAATATTTACAAATGAACCCAATTATATTAAGAAGTGCTGCTGAGATTTTTTGATTGGCATGCCCAGGAATTAGAGGGCCATTGTGTTCTGTGAAAAATGCTCAGGCTCTAAGAAACTCATGAGACATTTCCCAGGAGATCTTCCTGAAAATGCTTTTAGATCTGGGTTTTTTTTAAATCTTTATCTTAAGTCAGTTACTTATATTCTTAAGCTTCAGCTTTTTTTTTTCCTCTGCAAAATGGAGATAATGGTTCCTACCCCCAGGGCTGTGGTCAAGATTAACTAAGATTATGCACCTGAGTTCACTCTGTACTAACTGGGTCACTCAATTAAAGGTCGCACTTTCAAACCCGAAGGTTCTTTTACTTCTACTTCACGTTGCTCTCAGCAGCACCTCAACATTTTCTTTCAGGGTCATGCTGGGTGTTACAAAGAGCCAAAAGAACAAGAAGGATGCTGCCAAGGAGGGAGTGAACATGATTTCACAGTGTCTCCTGGTCTTGGTTTCTTACTTGAATTTCATGTAGGTAAATCATTTCCATTTTACGGAAATAAGGAAAATGAGATTCAAAGTACATAAGCTGTCAAGCATAGCAGTAGATGCCCTTTATCGAAGCCAGATAATAAGAGAACTGGAATTGAGAGAAACTCGCAGTTCAATTGATTCCATGTTTTACCCGGAAGGGTTTACCTGTGTGTGTGTCTGTGTGTGTATTTCCTGTGTGTGTACCTCTGTGTGTGTTTGTGTACGCGTGCACGCACGCTCAGTCATGTCCAGCTCTTGTGACTCCATGGTCTATAGCCCACCAGGCTCTCTGTTCATGGGATTTTTTTTCCAGGCAAGAATACTGGAGCGGGTTGCTATTTCCTCCTCCACAGGATCTTCCTGACCCTGGGATCGAAAGCGAATTTCCCAGGTCTCTGGGACTGGCAGGCGGACTCTTCACTACTGAGCTGCTGGGCAGNTGGGAGGTGCTGTCCCGTGTAGTGTTGCGTAGCAGCCCTGCCCTCCACCAGTCAGATGTCAGTCTCGCGCGCGCGCGCGCGCGCGCGCGCTTGCGCACACACACACACACACACACACACACACACACACACACACACACACACACACAGTTGTGACAATCCAAAATGCAGTCACACATTGCCAGTAGTACTCTGGGGTGCAAAATTGCCACTGCCTTTTTTTTTTATAATTTCATTCTGTTGGAGTATAGTTGATTTACAACACTGAGTTAGTCTTGGGTGTACAGCAAAGTGAGAACCACTACTTTAGGAAAATATTTGAGTTTATTAAATAAACCTTCAACCAAGCCCTCATTTAGCCAGTCAACTTGAGATGACATTCTATGTTAGGCAAGTGACAAAAAAACATTTTTAAATGGCTAAAATACCCATTAAGTTCCATAGGGTAAGCGTGCTACCAAATGTCCCAGGCCAGAATACCAGAGTGGGTAGCCATGCCCTCCTCCAGGGGATCTTTCCAACCCAGGGATTGAACCCAAATCTCCCGCACTGCAGGCAGATTCTTTACTGACCGAGCCACCAGAGAAGCCCCATTTTATACACAGTCGCATTTAATCCTTATACTCTGTCGGGGAAGAAATCTCACCCCCTTACAGAGAAGACCACCTCAGATGGATGTACTTCCCAAGGTCACACGGCGAGGGCCAGAACCGGCATTCGGCCCAGGTTGTTGGGACTCTGACGCCCACGGTCTTCAGCCCTCTTTGTTCTGCGCCCTTGCTGACATTCTAGTTGAGACGCCACAGTTGGCCAGCCTTCCTGAGCCTCAGGCCCCCTTCTTACAGGACTGTCTCACCCTTTCCCAGTCCTCTGGAGGCCTCTCTGCAGCCAGGCCCCAGACGACTGTTCCCCAAGGGCTGGCTTGAGAGCTAACCAGGTCGGCCCTGGATGGTCCTCACCACCATGCACACGCTGTCCATCAACCTGGCAGCTTCGTCAGAAAACTGCCTCAGAAACCTGATGAAAGACACTGTGTTCTTTGTGGAACAATGAGGAGCTGAGCTGCCTGCCTAAGAATCCCTGTTCTGGGTGCCAAGAATTTTTTTTGAAAACTTAGGACCTGCACCTCTCTGGGAACTCTCCTTTTTCTGTGGTTTTTCCATCTGTCCCTGGTCCCGTGAAGGAAGCATCACCTCCAGGCCTCGGTGGGGGAGGTAGGCGGGTACTTCGGGGGATGCTGTCTTACCTTTCTTTCCCAGGGTTTAGATAGGTATCCTTAGATCACTCGCTCCCCATTATCAAAAGATGGACAAAGCCACCCAGGCGTGAGACCTGGGTCCTCTTCAGCAGACCTGTACCCAGCATCTCGGGCACTCTGTGCAGCTTTGAGGCCATCTGGAGCTGACCCCTCAGGACATCCTCACCCTCAAGGGTGTGATGTTCATACCGCTTTGATCTGGCAAAGCTTCCCAATAAACTTATCAGTGTATCACTGAGATCTTCAAGAAACCACTAGCTCATCTGCAAAGAGACCAG
>SJYW01014202.1:0-12082 GCA_006410735.1 Raphicerus campestris
AGGGAAGCGAGGATGGCTGTGCTTCCTAGAGGATGTGCAACTCTTTAAAGCCAAGTGGGCTTGGGAAGTGTACATTAGAATAATTGTTCCTATGACTAGCTTCTTGTTTTTCTTAAAAAAATTTATTTGGCTATGCCAGGTCTTAGCTGTGGCGTATGAGGCCTCGTTCCCTGACCAGGTATTGAACCTTGACTCCCTGCATTGGGAGCATGGAGTCTTAGCCACTGGACCACCAGCGCAGTCCCAAGTCTAGCTCTTTTTACTGAACCCTGCTTCCCTGGTGGCTCAGACAGTAAAGAATCTACCTGTAAGTGGGAGACCTGGGTTCGAGCCCTGGAGAAGGAATGGCCACCCACTCCAGTATTCTTGCCTGGGAAATGTCATGGACAGAGGAGCTTGGTGGGCTACAGTCCATAGGGTCATAAAGAGTTGGACATGACTGAGCGACGAACACATACACATTGTATGTGAACTCCTGGCCAAGCACCTTATGTACAATTTTCTAAGTTAATCCTCCTTGCCATTCCACAAAGCATATTGTATCATTCCTTCTGTAGTGGGTTGAATAGTGTCCCCCTTCCCTCCCCTATTCAAATCTACCTGGAACCTTGGGATATGACCTTATTTGGAAATAAAAATCTTTGTAGATATAATTAGTTAATAATTTAGAGATGAAATCATCCTGGATTTAGAGTGGACCCTAAATCCAGTGTCCTTCTGAGGAGATAAACAGACAGAGGCAGAGACTGGAGTGATGTGGCCCCAAGCCAAGGACACAAGGAGCCCCAGAAGCTGGAAGCAGCCAGGGAGGATTCTCCCCTAGAGCTTGCAGAGGACCCTCTGGCCTCCAGAAAGATCTGTGCAAGAGTAAACTTCTATTGTTGTAAGCCACCGAGTCTGTGATTAACATGTTATGGCAGCCTCGGGAAACTAATAAGATACTAGGCTAGAATAATGTCCATTTCAGAGTTAGGAAAAAACCTCACGCATGGAGAGTTTTCTCTAAATCTCCTAAGACATGGCAGGGATGAGTTTTGACTTCATCATGTGACTTGTGGTCTATGATCTCAACCTCTCTAATCTTCCTGCCTCCTCCAATTAATACTACTATTTATTTAACAATGACTGAGTCAGGCACCATCTTAAGCCTTTTGCTTTAAAGATTTCATGTATCTTGAGGATTACCTTGCAAGAGATAAGTTCATTAGAAAATATCGATGGGTACTGTCTCAATTTTGAAGGGCAGTACACCATTTTAAAAGTCCTGTTTCTTTCTTTCTTTTTTGTCCCTTGCATCTCATTTTCCGAATGGAGACTTTCCACCTTGAGTGAGCTAAGCGGTATGAGAGGAAGTGTCAAGCATGTCAACCAGCAGCTCATGAAATATTTCATCTTGTACTACATTAATAGAGAAAACCGAGGCGATTCTCAGCCCATTCCAGTAAATTGGTTTTAGCACTAATGAATTGTTCTGTTTGAGCACAGCATTATTGGGAAAATGCTGACGTTAATAGTGACATTGAGGCATTTGAAACTCCATCAAAAATTATAATCTCAAAATAAAAGGCTAGGAGAATTTCTGTGTTCTATTAATTAACATAGTTGTCCGATCGATATTTTTAATTGGCAGCAGATTAAAGTATGGATTTGCGCCATGCAAATCTGCAGATTGGCTGTTTTGCTACCTGTTGCTTCTGATGACCTCATTCCAACATTTATATTCAAATCTGATGGCTTGGAGCTTCAGTAGTCAGTAGATCATAAATTTCACCCAGTTCCTCTGGCTGAATTTCAAGCATGTAGACCATGTGCTAACAGTGAGAATGATCAGAAAGACAGTTGTAGACAAACGGAGCATGAAGAAAATCATTCTTATTGGAGGACGTGGCAGAAACAATTTTCCTCTGTGCTAGGCAGATGTCAGCTCTGCAGAAGTAGCTAGAAATAAAGATTGCTCCACTGATGGGCTGTAACAAGAGGAGAAGGAGGCCACCGGGTGCCCCTCCAACCCAGATGCCCATGGAGCTGGCAGCCTGGCTTCACAAAATGGCCAGAGGGGGTTTTGCAAAGCAAGAAGGTAGGCCTGAGCAGAGGGAGGAATCAGGAAGTGAACAACAGCCAGTGTTCGAGGAGCATCCCTGTGTGCCAGGCGCCGTGCTCATCTCCTTTCATCTCACAGCAGCTCTGTGATGGAGGCATCCAGTGGAACCATGTGAAAATGTCACTGTTGTAAGTCAGGAAGAGCTGAATATTGGCGATTTTTGTTTAGCCCAACCTCTGGTATGTTTAGCCTTAGTTTGTAGCTGAGGAAAGGAAGGCTGAAGGCACTTGCCTAAAATCGCATGCTAGAAAGTTCCCAGCAATTCAGAAATGCCTCTGGGAAAGCACCCTACCTCCTCCCCTCTCCGGCTCCTCTTTCTCCTCTTTCCCCCTCCTCTCCTTTTTATTGGCAGAGGTTGATGGTGGTGGATGATCAGATGTACACTTTGAAGGCCCTGCTGGGTTACGCTGGTAGCACTGTGGGGGTGTATGTGGGGAACCAGAATGGATTCTAGAAAGCTCTTTGTGCGTGCATGCTCAGTCATGTCTGACTCATGGCAACTCATAAAGTTTACCTGGCAAGAATACTGGAGTGAATTGCCATTTCCTTCTGCAGGGGAATCTTCCTGACCCAAGGATCGAACCCACATCTCTTGTGTCTCCCATATGAGCAGAAAGGCTCTTTACCAACTGAGCCACCAGGGAAGCCTGAAAACTCTTTAAGAAGTTGTTACGGTAGTCCAAGTAGAATGACTTGGTGGCTTAGACTAGAGTGACATCAGGGGAAGTGTCAAGAAGAGGACTCACTTGGGAAATATTTAGAAGTGAGAATTGACAGGACACGGTGTTTGATGGAAGGACTTCATCCCCAACTTCTCCTTCCCCCTCTCCTGTGTCTCTATGTGATGCATGCTCATAAAATTTGCCATTTTCTCTTTGCTATACATGCCTTCAATAGCTGTGAGTTCTCTAAGGGTGGGAGTCATGTCTCTCCTTTAAGGGTACCCCTAGGGCCATCATATGGGCTTCCCAGGTGGTACTAGTGATAACGAACCTGGCTGCCAGTGCAAGAGACATAAGAGACAAGTGTTTGATCCTTGGGCCCGGAAGATCCTTGGAGGAGGGCATGGCAACCCACTGCAGTATTCTTGCCTGGAGAATCCCATGGACAGAGGAACCTGGCAGGCTGCAGTCCATGGGGTCGCAAAGAGTCANCTCTGTGATGGAGGCATCCAGTGGAACCATGTGAAAATGTCACTGTTGTAAGTCAGGAAGAGCTGAATATTGGCGATTTTTGTTTAGCCCAACCTCTGGTATGTTTAGCCTTAGTTTGTAGCTGAGGAAAGGAAGGCTGAAGGCACTTGCCTAAAATCGCATGCTAGAAAGTTCCCAGCAATTCAGAAATGCCTCTGGGAAAGCACCCTACCTCCTCCCCTCTCCGGCTCCTCTTTCTCCTCTTTCCCCCTCCTCTCCTTTTTATTGGCAGAGGTTGATGGTGGTGGATGATCAGATGTACACTTTGAAGGCCCTGCTGGGTTACGCTGGTAGCACTGTGGGGGTGTATGTGGGGAACCAGAATGGATTCTAGAAAGCTCTTTGTGCATGCATGCTCAGTCATGTCTGACTCATGGCAACTCATAAAGTTTACCTGGCAAGAATACTGGAGTGAATTGCCATTTCCTTCTGCAGGGGAATCTTCCTGACCCAAGGATCGAACCCACATCTCTTGTGTCTCCCATATGAGCAGAAAGGCTCTTTACCAACTGAGCCACCAGGGAAGCCTGAAAACTCTTTAAGAAGTTGTTACGGTAGTCCAAGTAGAATGACTTGGTGGCTTAGACTAGAGTGACATCAGGGGAAGCGTCAAGAAGAGGACTCACTTGGGAAATATTTAGAAGTGAGAATTGACAGGACACGGTGTTTGATGGAAGGACTTCATCCCCAACTTCTCCTTCCCCCTCTCCTGTGTCTCTATGTGATGCATGCTCATAAAATTTGCCATTTTCTCTTTGCTATACATGCCTTCAATAGCTGTGAGTTCTCTAAGGGTGGGAGTCATGTCTCTCCTTTAAGGGTACCCCTAGGGCCATCATATGGGCTTCCCAGGTGGTACTAGTGATAACGAACCTGGCTGCCAGTGCAAGAGACATAAGAGACAAGTGTTTGATCCTTGGGCCCGGAAGATCCTTGGAGGAGGGCATGGCAACCCACTGCAGTATTCTTGCCTGGAGAATCCCATGGACAGAGGAACCTGGCAGGCTGCAGTCCATGGGGTCGCAAAGAGTCAAACACTACTGAAGTGACTTAGTACGCAGGCATTATAGGACCATCATAATTAGGCAGTCAAAATTCGTTGGATAGATGAAAGATTTCAGAACAAGCATTCAGTTACAAATGTCTTGAATCCTCCCTTCATCAGTGAATATCTGTTTCCTGAAATTTTGAATTTCCTGACGTAGAGACAGTCAAAAGAGGAGAAAAATATTCATGACCCGCCCTGCACTCATCCTTCAATTTCTGCAGTATCGTCTCAGCAACCCTGGTGGGTCTCTTGAACTCACCAACCAATTTTTCAACACTCATGTTTACAGGATGCTATGTCTTTATCCATTTAACTCAGCTAGTTTGGATCATTTACATGAAATGTTTCTGGACTATTTAATGAGGAATACTCTGACCATTACTATATGCTAAATTGCTTTTAAACAAGGGAAGTTCTGTCATCTGCAGAATAAAATATCTTTCCTACAGTTTTTTTTTTTTGAATGAAAATGTGAGGAGTAAAGACATTTAGTGAATCTTTATTGCCCAAACAAGTGAAAGACCTATTGACAATCACATTGATTTTTGCTGATGGATGTAAAGGGTTTTGAACATGAATTTTTACCCTGGCAAGACTCACTTGGTCCAGGCTTGTACTGTGCCCTTATAAGACATTAACGGTGAATGAAGGAAGACAAATTTTGCCACAAATGTAACAATTCCAACTGATGATTTATATCAACGGGACAATATAAGCTGAGTACTTGACACTCAAGTGGAGACATTTGTCAGGTAAAAGGGATGATGATTTGGTTTCTGGCTTCTGTTGGCAAAGCATCAGAGAGTGCAGTGGGCTTGAAACACTCAGAAAATCCAAACAGGGAGGTGGACAGGAGGATGGAGGGTGTTAGCAGTTATAGAAAAATCTGGGAGTTCTCAAGACTCAGAAGCAAAAACTAGACGTGTTACTTCCTCTTTTAGTTCTCACCTGTCTCTAAGAATTTTGGAAGGTTCCACCTCATCAGCCTGTTGAACATCCCTGGTCGTCTCCCCAAATAGTCCCCTGGCTGAGCTGACACTTCATCTCCTGAAACATCCTTGGGGTCCCTTCTCTCCCTTCCTGCAGCCTTGCTGACCTCTTGCTGGGCTCAGTCCAGTGGGAAAGTCATGTCCCAGGCAGTTGTGTGGTCTTGGGCAGCATACAGCCCTGGGCACATACCCTGGCTCCACCAGGGAGTGGCTGTATCATCTGTAATGTAGGTTAATAATGACTCCCACATAGACTTCTAATGGAGGGATCACTGGGATAAGTGGGGTGAGTCTTTGGGACATTTCCTGGCACATCTGCGCAGTCAGTCAAGGCGAAATCCCAAAGAAAACATACTGTCATTAGCGACAAAGATGTTGCTCCAAGCACAGCAGATACCTCTTGGTGGATCTCTGACCTGATGAACACAATTTTGATCAAACTCCAAGAGACAGTGAAGGACAGGAAAGCCTGGCATGCTGCAGTCCATGGGGTGCAAAGAGTTAGACATGACTTAGCGACCAAACAACAAAAATAGCAGTTTTATCCTGCCATCCTCCTGCAGAGAATAGTGTGTGCATTTGCAAGAACTCAGTAGACTGGGGTTAGGCTTGGGCTCAAATCCTGGCTGGGGCACAGCTGTGTGGCCTTAGGTCTGTGACTTGCCCTCTTCATGCCCCTTTCTCTCTTTGGGTTGTGCAGTCTGCCGTCGGTTTCTCTCAGAATGTATCTATCCCCCCGTCCCGACCCCTTCTCTCTGCAGCCAGTGGCCATCTGGCCTTGCTCACTGTTGAGTCTCTTGTGTCCAGTGCATGGACGCACAGGGCCAAAGCGGCGGCCACCACCACCCTTTGCTGCGGCGACTTTTCAGTTCATCGGCCATCCACTCAGACTATGGCCTCTTCCCGCTCATTCTGCACAGAGTGACTGCTTGGTTGCCTGCCATCCAATGGACTTGTTCCCTTTGCGTCAGGTCTCAGCCTTTGTGCAGCAAGTTGAGGCTGGTGGTGAGGTCTTATGGGGTCTTATGAGGTCTTCCCATGGCAGCCATGGGAAGTGATGTGTGATGGAGTTCAGTTCCTAAACTGTGGACTGCAGCTGCCCTTTGACTTCAGGTTCCTAAGTTAGGAGGTATTCAGGTTGTCAGGAGGAACAGCCTAGTCTTCTGAGATTCTGAGAACGACACCTCCATTTCTTCAGCTCTGTGGGATATTATATTAGATACAGACACCATGTCTCCACCACCACTGAACCCAATTTAAGGTCTCAGGACCATCTCCTATTAAATCATTCCCCGACCCCACACTCTTAACTGAGTCTAAGAAGGGAAATGCCGTGTTGTGTTCCAGAGGCAAAAAAACCTGAGTTAGGTGTTTTGGGGACATTTTACCACAAAATGGGGCTATTCATTGAAATATAATGAACAGCTGGGAAAGAAACATCTCTCTTATGTGGGCTGTTAAGTGTAGAATTTCCTTAAATCACCTCACAAAGAAAGCTTCTCACTTTCCAAGGCCTGCCATGGCATACCTGTGTTTGCTGCACCTCTGGCCCAGCAGGAGGCTGGATTAAAGCCCCTGGGCAGTGGCTCCTCATGACTGGTGAAAGTCTAGATGCCCTGACCCCCCTTTGGCATTGCCCACCCACCATGGGTCAAAGGGATGCAAGGTGCATCCACTCCTAGGTGGTGGCTGACTTGCTAAAAATAAACTATGTGAGCTCATACTTTGTACATCCAGCAAATACATTTTTTGATGTTTCATTTTAATTTTTTGTTTATTTTAAATTAAATTTTAATGGAGTGCCGTTGCTTTACAGTGCTATGTTAGTTTCTCTGGCACAGCGAAGTGAATCAGCTGTATGTATACATACGTCCCTTCCTTTCTGGATCTCCTTCCCATTTAGGTCACCACAGAGCACAGAGCTGTGCAGTCGGTTCTCATTGTTAGCCATTTGGTGCATGGCATCAGTCGTGTGGGCTTCCCAGGTGACACTAGTAGCAAAGAACCTACCTGCCAAAGCAGGAGATGCAGGAGATGCTGGTTCCGTCCCTGAGTTGGGAAGATACCTTGGAGGAGGGCACGGCAGCCCACTCCAGTGTTCTTGCCTGGAGAATCCCATGGACAGAGGAGCCTGGCGGGCTACCGTCCATAGGGTCTCAAAGAGTTGGATGCCTGCAGGCACGCATCACTAGTATATATATGTCAGTCCCAATCTCCCAGTTCCTCCACCACACCCTTCTCCCATTGGCATCTATCTGTTTGTTCCCTGTGTCTGTGTCTCTATTTCTGCTTTGCAAGTAAGATCACCTGTACCATTTTTCTAGATTCCACATACATGTGTTAGTATACACTATTTGTTTTTCTCCTTCTGACTTGTTCCACTCGGTGTGACAGTCTCTAGGTCCATCCACATCTCTGCAAATGAGCCAGTTCCATTCCTTTTTATGGCTCAGTAGTATTCCATTGTATATATGCACCACACCTTCTTTATCCATTCCTCTGTTGATGGACATTTAGGTTCAGCAAGTATTGTTTGAGCTCCATTGATGTGCCTGGCATGGCTCTGGGCACTTGGGCTAAATCAAGAGCTAAAAGCTAAATCAAGTGCTGCCCTCTCAGACATTCATTCCTGAAGCCGGCAGGGTCTGCCTGCTGTCTGCCCCTCCAATTTCAGCTTGGAACTTGCATCCAGGTCATCTTCCTTCCCACCACAGGGCCTTTGCATGTGACTTTCCTCTGCCTGAAATGCTCCCTTGAGCCTCTTTATCTGACTATCTCTGACTCACCCCAGCTTCCTCAGAGAAGTCTCCGGCACTGCTGCCCCTCACCCGGGCAGGCAGTCCACCCCCAGGTTGCTTGGTTATTTTGCACACTCACAATCATTTTGCCTTCCTTCCCTTTCCCACAGGAGCACACATCTCACTTTCTCCTTACACGTTTACTTGCATCATTATTTGTCTACCTTTCTCTCACACTAAACCCTAAACTCTGTGAGACTTAGAGAGGTTAAGTAACTTGCTCAGGACCCACAGGGACAGAGTGGAGAGAGTCAGGATTTGGGCAGGTCTGCTCTGTGCTCCTTACATAGTCTAACATTGAGCTGGAAATATGTGGAAGCATGTGGGCCACCCGGAGGCTTTTTACATCTTCCTTCCTAATTTATCTACACCTTTGCATAGTTCTGTGCTTGCAATCTGTGTGAAGATAATAACAGCTANGCTGGAAATATGTGGAAGCATGTGGGCCACCCGGAGGCTTTTTACATCTTCCTTCCTAATTTATCTACACCTTTGCATAGTTCTGTGCTTGCAATCTGTGTGAAGATAATAACAGCTACCCTTTGCTGGGCTTCCCAGGTGGCTCAGCGATAAAGAATCCACCTGCCAGTGTAGGAGATGTGGTTTCGATCCCTGGGTTGGGAAGTTGCCCCTGGAGAAAGAAATGGCAACCCACTCCAGTATTCACATCAGGGAAACCCCATCCCATGGACAGAGGAGCCTGGTGGCTACAATCTGTGAGGCCGCAAAAGAGTTGGACACGACTGAGCAGCTAAACAGCAACAACCCTTTGCTGAGGTTGCATGGCTCATGAGGCACCGCGATAAATATGTGCTCTCCAGGCATTAGCTCCAAGTATCTAAGGAGGCAGGAGCGCTATAAGGAACCCCATTGCATAGATGAGAGAGCTGAGGCTTGGCTAGGAGGCAGGGTTTGAACCTGGCCCTGCTGGATCCCCAGCCACCGCAGCTTCTGCTGTCTCCCTCCTGGCACTCTCACCCAGAAAGGAAATGCAAGTGGAATAACGAGCGGCCAGCCTACTGCCCTGGGTTCTGATTACATCCACAGACCCTGAGATTTGCGAAGGGGAGCTACCCTGGTGGATCAGATGGTAAAGAATCTGCCTGCAATGCAGGAGACCTGAGTTCAATCCCTGGGTCAGGAAGGTCCCCTGGAGAAGGGAATGGTTACGCACTCCAGTGCTCTTGCCTGGAGAATTCCATGGACAGAGGAGCCTGGTGGGCTACATCTATGGTGTTGCAAAGAGTTGTAAATGACTGAATGACTAACCCTCATTTTTTTCTGGTGGGATGGCTGAGGCAGGTTTATTGGCTTGTTGATTCCTTCCGCCTCGGCATGTAGACAGCTGAGAGAATCTGAGCCAGTTTGGAGCTCCCCTTCTGATGGTTCTTTCATGCTCAGACCCTGCTGTGGTTGAAATCGGGGGACTGTGGGAGAGGCCTCTTTGGCATCAGATCTTTCTTTGCTTTCCAGGGTGCAGTGTTTTGCTTGGCTGTACACAAACAGTTCTACGGGGAATCTTGGTGCCAGGGAGAAGAGGAAGGATTGTTGTCTGAGTTCAGAGTCAGGAGGAAGCTTGCCGCAATGCTTACTCCAGGGTGACATTTGTGTAGGGGTGCTCTGGGACTTCTTGCAACTTCCAGGTGGGCTTCTCTGAGGCCCCAGTGATTCAAAGCTGAACCATATGCACCAGAGATGCACAGCATGCTTTGTGGGAGTGTGGACAGGCTGTGAGGCAGGAGTGTGACACGTGATAGCTCCGTGACCTGCGTGAGCTCCTCAGCTTCTCAGAGCTTTAGTGCTCCCGTCTGGAAAATGGGACTCATCATTGTCTATGGTCCACAGTCCGTGCCTTTCATTGTTGTGATGGTTAAATGAGGTCACATGTAAATTGCTCAGCCAGCATCTGGTGTACAGTGGGCACTCACTGAATGACAGATATATACCGAAAATATCTGTTTGACAGAGAGCCCAGATACAGCCTTCCATTTATTCCTTTTGAGTGATAGGATTCTGTCTGGAGTAGGCTCCTTGAGAAAACCAAAGCATCTCTTCCTCTGGTCTGGTTGGTCCCAGTTGTTAATTTCCAAGACCCATTTAATTTTTTACCCCTTCACTCTCAAGAACAAAGATACCCTGCTGAAAGATCCAGAAATGAGAGATAGGGAAGGGAACCTCTCAGAGAGCGATGATTTGTAATGACCCATCAACAGGGATAAACTCCACTGCGGCAAAAAATAATGAAACATCGATTCTCAGAACCTATTAAAAGTCAGATTTATATGAGAGTTTAGAAAAGCAATTAGTCTGGATTGAAACTAATTAGTGATTCCCCTCCCATTCTTGGGACAGTTCAGATATGGAGAGGTTATTAAGTACCTAACTCTGTGCTGGACTTAAGAGGACTCAAAGATGGTAAAAAAAATTCTAATCTNCAGGCCCAAGTGCCCCAACGGTAACCAGAGTGAACTAACTTGGGCTAGCAAACCAGACTGTGGGATAGCTACCATGCGAAAAGCTCTAACATAAGACACTTCCAGGACTGTGCACAGAACAAAGGACAGAACAGCATTAGCCAGTTGCAGACCATCCCCCTCAGGTGACAGGCAGCCAGAGCCAGAAGGGCCTGAAGGGGGCAATAGCAGCCCCAGAGAGACATTAACTACCAAACTGAAAACAGGCTTCTTTGCTAGCTAAGACTTCTCAGAGTTCTGGACAGTTATCATCCACCTGAGAAGGTGTGCCAGTTATNGGGCAATAGCAGCCCCAGAGAGACATTAACTACCAAACTGCAAACAGGCTTCTTTGTTAGCTAAGACTTCTCAGAGTTCTGGACAGTTATCATCCACCTGAGAAGGTGTGCCAGTTATACACCCAGAAAACTGAGCAGCAGGGATGGGAGAGGCAATAAGTCGTAGTGACCACACTCGCCAAACACCTGAGCTACTTGGACCAGGGAAGGACACAAAACGCAGGCCCAACTGAGTCTGTGCCTCTGAGGACTACCTGAGTGCCTGAGCCTGAGCAGCTTAGACCTGGGAGGTGCATGCAGCCCAAGGCCGGCCTTAGATGGCTCCCAGCAGAGCAACCTAGAGCCTGAGCTGTGTGCGCCGTGAGCAGGGGCAGGCCCAGTGTGGCTGAGACACTAGGAGCACACGCCAGTGTTATTTGTTTGCAGCGTCCCTCCCTCCCCACAGCACGACTGAACAGTGAGCCTAAAAAAAGTGTCCACCACCGCCCCCCCCCTTATATCAGGGCAGAAAGTAGACACTGAAGAGACCAGCAAGCAGAAGCTAAAACAGAGGGAGCCACCTTGGAAGTGACAGGTGCAATAGATAAAAGCCCTGTCATTAGAACCAACTACATAGGAAGGGGCCTATAGATCTTGAGAAATATAAGCCGAACCAAGGAACCATCCAAAAATAAACTGATCCCACACTGCCCACAAAAACACTAGAGAAAGTCCTAGATATATCTTTACTATTTTTACAATCATTCTTTTTTTCTTCTTTTCTTTTTCTTTTTTTTTTACTTTTTAAAATTTTTAAGTCCTCTATTACTCCCTTAATTTTCATTTTTATAACCTACTATTACTTTTCAAAAAAAGACCCTATTTTAAAAGCAAACTGTATATATATATATATATATATATTAATAATTCTTGTGACTTTTTCTTCTTCTTTTCTTTAATATAGTATTTTCAAAAATCCAACCTCTACTCTAGATTTTTAATCTTTGGTTTTTGGTATTTGTTATCAATTTTGTACCATCAAAAACTCAATCATCAGTACCTATTTTTACTTGAGAGCAAGAGTCCTCCTTTGAACACTCTTTTTCTCCACCAGGTCGCCTCTGTCTCCTCCCTTCCCCTTCTCTTCTCTACCCAACTCTATGACTCTCTGTGTGTTCCAGACAGTGAAGAACACTTAGGGAACTGATTACTGGCTGGATCT
>SJYW01014202.1:23308-41144 GCA_006410735.1 Raphicerus campestris
GACCTTTTACTTCTCTGTTTTCATTCTCTGTGAATCAGACATGATAATAATATTCACCTTTCATGTGGTCTTTTTGTGAGGGTTAAATATTTTAATTCATGTTTGATGGGGGAGGGGGGTTTGCCACTGTTCTCTCCACAGCATTACCACTTCTCTTCCTCACCCCTGTCCATCTTTTAAGGGGTCTATAAATCTCCTTTGAAGAAGGAGGGGCACCTGCAAAAGTGAGGGGCAGATGGAGAGGTTCCGTCGGGGCAGTAGGAGTCCTTCTGGACCACTGACGGGCCTGGGGCAGCTGTTCTTGGAAGGCTCTTTCCAGGTGTTGCTGGGGCTCCTTATCCTGGGTTATGTGACCTCCCTCAAAGGGGCGAGATTGTTCTGTGGGCCTTGGCTTGGCAGCTGCCTTTGGATATCAGAAAGTAACCCTAATCTTCCTGGAGGCAAGGAAGAGGCCTCTGATTGATGGAAAGTCTTATATAAGGGAAGGCATCAAGGAAAAGCACCAAGTTCAATTCAGGTTCTAATCCCGCTGCAGGAGCAAAGTGTGTCACCTGCTTGGGTATCATGTAGCAGCTGTTATGAGTATTGTTGCTCCATGTCCCAGTGTCGTAGTTTTCGTCANCCATGGGGTCGCAAAGAGTCGGACACAACTGAGCGACTTCACTTTCACTTTCACACACATACCATTTTACAATATATTCAACAATATATCCTGGCTATATTTCCACATCAATAACTGAAAGTTGCTCAGTTGTGTCTGACTCTTTGCGACCCCACAGACTGTAGCCTACCAGGCTCCTCCGTCCCTGGGATTCTCCAGGCAAGAACACTGGAGTGGGTTGCCATTTCCTCCTCCAATGCATGCAAGTGAAAAGTGAAAGTGAAGTCGCTCAGTTGTGTCCGACCCTCAGCCACCCCATGGACTGCAGCCTACCAGGCTCCTCCATCCATGGGATTCTCCAGGCAAGAGTACTGGAGTGGGGTGCCACTGCCTTTAGTCCCCCAACCAGGGACTTAAACCCAGGCCCATGGCAGCAAAGGCCTGGTATCCTGCCAGGCTACCAGGGAACTCCCAAGACTACTTTTAATAACAGCTTTATTGTATTTCACCAATTAAACCAATTGCCTATTCTCAGATCTAAGATACAGAAAACTGCCTTTATATATTAAGTGCTTTTCTCCAGATAGGGGGATTCCAGGTGACTTTATTATTTTATTAGTGCTTTTTGTGTGCTTTGAATTTTCTTCAACGAACATGAATTTTTTAAGCGTAAGAACAAAGGAGAAATAGTACTTATATTTTAAAAGGACCAAACAACACCTTACAAATACCTTCATCTCCATCAAGAAGGCTCATGTTACGAACTGTGGTTGCCATGGGGGAGGGGGAGGGCAAGGGAGGGTTGGATTGGGAGTTTGGGATGAGCGGATGCAAACTACTGGATGTAAAATGGATAAGAATGTCCTACTGTATAGCACAGGTAACTATATTCAATATCCTATAATAAACCATGATGGAAAAGAATGCAAAAAAAGAGTATTTTAAAAAATAAATTAAAAAAAGAAGGCTCATGTCACTCCCAGTGTGCTGGCAATAGAGTAGATTCAATAATAAAGTTAAACAACTGGGTCCCCAGCCAAGCATAACTATAACTACTCATTAGAAAGCTGCTCACAAGGGATAGCGTCTCCTGGTTACTAAATGGCCATCTTTATTCAGAGATGGCATTATGAATATAAAACAGACCCTCTCACTAGCCATGCATATATTTTCCAGATCATGCACTTCTAAGTGCCAAAGAAGAATATTAGATGAGACGTGAGAGAAGCAATAAGAGCACGGTGGTAATGAGCCTAAACCCTGGAACCTGACAGTCTCTATTCAGATCATAATCCACCACTTATTAACTGTGTGACAGCAGCAAGTCGCTTAGTTTCTCTGTGCTTCTTATTGTTCATATGGAAAATGAGGATACTAATAGCAGCTACATCATAGAGTTGTTACAAAGATCAAATGGATTCACAACTGTAAACCATCTGGAACAGCATCTGGGAAAAACTAAACACTACAAAGTCGCCTGACCCACCTTAAGCACTAGTTATACTGGTTTTTCACTTTCAAATAATGTTTCTACCTTTATAGTCTTTCTTTACTGCTATCACCCCCCAAATATTATCCAAGGTCAAANTAAATCTGTTTACTGTTTTTATTTGCATTAGATATCAAATTAAATATTGCATTAAGTGAGTTAAATATTAATATTGCATTAAATATATATTGCATTTTAAAAATTGAATACTAGATGCTCTTCCTCAAAGTTGGATTATAAAGGCTTTAGCACAACATCCCAGCATGTGCTGACTGTGTATGGTTGCTTTCTGTGTCACTGTTGATTTATTAGAGTCCATGGGAACAAGGGGAAAGGCAAGAGTCCACAGGGGCTCGCAGATGGGTGGTGTGGCTAGGAGGGCAGGGCTACACAGGGATAGTTGATGTCTGATGGCAGGAGAGAGGAGAGGAGAGGCGGAAGGGGGATATAGAATTTACTGTGCACCTATTATTTACCAAGGGCTTCCCTGGTAGCTCAGTGGTAAACAATCCACCTGCCAGTGCAGGAGATGCAGGTTTGATCCCTGGGTTGGGAAGATTCCCTGGAAAAGGAAATGGTAGCCCACTTAAGTATTCTTGCCTGGGAAATCCTATGCACAGAGAAGCCTGGTGGGCTACAGTCCATGGGTTTGCAAAAGAGTCGGACATGACTTAGAGACTAACAGCATTATTTACTATGTATTGTCCTAAGGGATGTGCATGGATTATCTCATTTCATTTCCTTAGAGACCAATGAAACAGGTATGTTTATTATTCTACCTCACACAGGTGAGTCTCAGAGAGGCTGGGAGATGTGCACAGGGACTCGTAGTCTTGGTGGGGTGATCATGGGCAGAGTGATCACTTTCTTAACT
This sequence comes from Raphicerus campestris, assembly GCA_006410735.1. Taxonomy (NCBI): domain Eukaryota; kingdom Metazoa; phylum Chordata; class Mammalia; order Artiodactyla; family Bovidae; genus Raphicerus; species Raphicerus campestris. Next base: position 26,273 of record SJYW01014202.1, read on the forward strand.
ATGATCCTTTGCTGTTTCTTGAAGGAAGCGCTTACAGATTGATGTTAATAAAAAATGGACTCGTGGATTTTAAGGAATTTTAAATTCTGGTTGCCTTAACAACAAGGGAACATGATGGAACTTAGACCCACTTGTCCCTCTAACCTCACCTAATAGCACCTTTTAGGTGCTCTGTGTCTCCAACTTGGATGCAAGCCCCAGAGTTCGGGAAGTGCCCCTGGCTCCTGTGGATTGCCAGTTCACCAAGCACAGTGCCAGGACCCAGCAGGCCCCAGGAAATAGTGGTGCAGTGAAGGAATGAATGAGTAAATGAATGAATGTGTGAGTGCACGAGGGAAGGAATGAACAAATGAATGAGGCAGCCAGGTGACAGAACAGAGGATGATTCCTCTAAGCTGGGGCTCTTTTGCTTGTAGGGCTGCACACTGAGGGATTTAGAAGTGGAGTGGAACTGTGATGCTGTCCTTCCTGTGTCCATGCTATGGCAGACACAGAACCCTCCCTTTGAGCAGGGACTGAACCTAGCTCTGAGCAGCGTGGACAGATGACAGCCTCCAGCATCAGCACCCCGGGCCCGCCTCAGCCCCTGAGCTGCCCTGCTCTGCCTGGCCCCATCCGTTGACTGCATGGCTGCGGTCCTCGGGCCTGGCCGTTTCTGCCTGACAGGGGCAGTCCCTCTAAGGGGCACTTGAGTCTGGAGTCCCTGGTGGGCAGCCAGAAATGGTCAGGTCTGCAGCCCCGCCTGGCAGCTCCCTTTGTCCAGTCCCGCCTCCTTCCTTCTCCTCTCACAGCTGTGTCAGTGTCCTGTGGCTGCAGTGAAACATGATGATGAGCTGGGCGCCTTCAAGCAGCAGAATTTTCTCCTCTCATGCTTCTGGAGGCCGGAAGTCCAAAGTCAAGGGAGCGGTTCTCCTTTGAAGGCTCTTAGAGGGACTGCACCTGTTTCTTCCAGCTTCTGTGGCTCCAGGCCTTCCTTGGCTTGTGGCTGCATCACTCCAGTCTCTGCCTCTGTCTTCACATCACCCTCTTCTCGGAGTCAGTTCTGTCTCAAACCTTCCTCTTCTCTCTTAAGAGCACTGTCTTTGGATTTATGTGTTAGTCACTCCGTTGTGTCCAGCTCTTTGCAGCCCCGTGGAGTGTAGCCCACCAGGCTCCTCTGTCCATGGGATTCTCCAGGCAAGAATATTGGAGTGGGTTGCCATTTTCTTCTCCAGAGGATCTTCCCGACCCAGGGATTGAACCCAGGTCTCCTGCACTGCAGGTGAATTCTTTACCGTTTGAGCCACTAGGGAAGCCTGACTTTGGATGTAGGGCCCCCAAATAAATCACATGCACAGGTTCTGGGGGACTGGACTTGAACATGTTTTTTGGGGAGAGGACACTATTGAGCCCCCACTCAGGTGTTACTCCCCAGTAGGCCTTTTGCACACCTGATGCCCCCTTGGCATCTGCTTTCCAGGAGACTTAGTTGACAGGCTTTCTTCCCTCATCTAGAGTGTTCTGTTCCTTGCCTGTTATGATATTCCACTTCTGCTTAAATCATTTTTTTTTGCTTTCCTGAGTCACTTGGAAGTTACGAGAGGGCAAGCGTGTGTCCTTCTGCACAAGGCCAAGCATGACCTTTCATGTATGTGAAAGAATCTGGGAACAAGAGAGGACCTGGAATTAGAAGTAAACGAACCAGGTTTGAATCCCAGCTCACCAACCACGGGGACTCTGTGACCTTTTACTTCTCTGTTTTCATTCTCTGTGAATCAGACATGATAATAATATTCACCTTTCATGTGGTCTTTTTGTGAGGGTTAAATATTTTAATTCATGTTTGATGGGGGAGGGGGGTTTGCCACTGTTCTCTCCACAGCATTACCACTTCTCTTCCTCACCCCTGTCCATCTTTTAAGGGGTCTATAAATCTCCTTTGAAGAAGGAGGGGCACCTGCAAAAGTGAGGGGCAGATGGAGAGGTTCCGTCGGGGCAGTAGGAGTCCTTCTGGACCACTGACGGGCCTGGGGCAGCTGTTCTTGGAAGGCTCTTTCCAGGTGTTGCTGGGGCTCCTTATCCTGGGTTATGTGACCTCCCTCAAAGGGGCGAGATTGTTCTGTGGGCCTTGGCTTGGCAGCTGCCTTTGGATATCAGAAAGTAACCCTAATCTTCCTGGAGGCAAGGAAGAGGCCTCTGATTGATGGAAAGTCTTATATAAGGGAAGGCATCAAGGAAAAGCACCAAGTTCAATTCAGGTTCTAATCCCGCTGCAGGAGCAAAGTGTGTCACCTGCTTGGGTATCATGTAGCAGCTGTTATGAGTATTGTTGCTCCATGTCCCAGTGTCGTAGTTTTCGTCATCAGGGTGGGTAGTGAAGGACATGCTCGGATGTTGAGGTGGAAATTCTGCTCATGAAACGGAGGACATGGAAGGAGTGTGTGCAGAAATGCTCTGCTGGGTGGCGGGGGTCGGGGGGGTGGGGGTGGATGGAGACGATGCAAGCAAGCCTGGTCCTTTCCTGCAGGTTTGCATTCTTGCTGTGCCTTCTAGGGGATGGCAGGCTGGGGAGGAAACAGGAGATGGTAGACTGGCTCAGAGGTGACTTCACCTCGTCCCGGTCTTCCTGTTTGCAGGGTCGTGAGAGCAGAGGATAGGTCCAATTGCATGGAGGAGTGACCTCTGAGCTTCCCGAGAGAGAGTGTGGTGCGATCGTTAACACCAGGATCCTGCTCCGCACTGCCCTCTGCCCCTCCCTCCCCCTCTTCCCTCTCTCCTTCATTCCCCACTCCTTCCTTCACCACTTCCTTCCACCCCCAGATGGGCGAGTAGAGGGGGAAGGTGGGGAGATGAGCCTGCAGCGGGGGACAGTGCCTCATTACTGAACTGGGCGCTGCTCAGAATCAGAACTGTGGGCCCTACAGCTCCCGCAGCAGCCAGCCAGGCTCTGATGAAAGTTTCATGTGGTTTTCTCTTCCGTTTAAAGCCTGTGGGGGCATCTTCAGCAGAGGAGAAAGGGGTAGAGTTCACCTTAATCCTTCTCTGTCCCATATTTCTGCCTCTAAGTGGATCCAAGCCCGTACCTTGTAATTATCTCAAAAATAGACCCGATAGCCACGGTGCATTCGGTGGGTTTCCTTGGCGGTGTCTAATGAAACAGCGCGGGGAGAAGGAGAGAGCCTGGTGGCAGGGTGGATAGATGGCCCTGCGTCTGTTAATCTCACATTTCATCTCCGTTTAAGCAGTCTCGGAGCTCATTAATTGTCTTTCTGAGAAGAGCCAGGCATTTATCTTTGAGAGCCATCTAGCCTTACTGAGTTCATCCAGGCTAAAGAGAAGAGGAGGGGCCGACCGTGGCTGTCCACCTAATATTGCTGAACAAGAAATAGATAGTTAGACAGAGTGATGGCTCTTGATCTGTTTTGCCTGATTGCTCAGCCACCAGAAAGCTGGTACTGATGGCTGCCCTCCCATCAACAGTGGATGAGAGTGTCACCTCCCCACGCCATCATGGCTTGGAAGATCACCTATCTCTTTCTGACACAGGGTGGAATTCTGTCAACGCCTACATCATAGAAAAAAACATAAAAGAAACTCATAGAGCTGCCTAATGCACACAGAGTACCTGTCTGTTTTAAACAAACCAGATGCACAGCCTTTCAGATTTTATGAAAAGGATAAAGTACGATGACTTTTTATATGTTGTAATGTTTTTTTAACCATCAAGTCCCTCTGACTCCTTTAAAGTAGATGTTGAATGTTGATGGATAGGCATATGTGCGTGCTAAGTCACTTCAGTCGTGTCAGACTCTTTGTGACCCCATGGACTGTAGCCTGCTGGGCTGTTCTGTCTGTGGGATTCTCCAGACAAGAATACTGGAGTGGGTTGCCATGCCCTTCTCCAGGGGATCTTCCCAATCCAGGGGTCAAACCTGCATCTCTTACATCTCCTGCATTGGCAGGTGGGTTCTTTAACACTAGTGCCACCTAGAAAGCCCTGAAGAGTAGGTAAATAAACGATAGTACATTCATAGAACAGAATTCTACACAGTTGTTAAAAAAGGAAGTGATGGCTCCACCCAAGGGCTTCTCAGCTGGTGATCCCCTTTTGGGGGGGACCCTTGGCTGTGTCTGGAGACACTTTTGGTTGTCGCCTGTGGGGGAGAGGATGTGGTCCTGGCATCTAGTAGGTAGAGGCCAAGGGTGTTGTTAACCATCCTACAATGTGCATGACAGCCCAGTCCCGCACCACAAAGACTTTTCCAGTCCAGATTTTCAACAGTGCTGAAATCAAGAAACTCCATTCTACATGAGCTGTCTGGAAAAAATTTTCATACTCTATTGTTAAGTTTATGAAAAGCAACTATTTAGTTCAGCATCTACAGTGCCAACCCATTTTTTAAAATTAAAAAGTGTATATTGTGGGCATCTGTATATGTATACATATGCAGATATATTTGAGCAAGTTTAGGAAAAAGACCCAAAGAATAACATGTCTGATTTGTATTGTTTTTTTTCCAGGGGTGAGCTTGGTAAATAGTAGGGGCTTTCTTAATTTATAATTTAGAAAAGAGTGGTGAGGAAAATCACATTGATTTTGATTTGTATAGATTCGATGGACACCCTACCTTTCCAAGATCACACATGCTGCAAAATGGATTTTCACAGGGGCAGCACATACATTGCTTTTCAAGGGACTGTTATGTGAGGCTATCTAGATGAATGCTATAAATGAGATTTTTATAGGAGACTCTTTCTTTTCATTGCCCAGTGTCTGCCATTAGTTACAGCCGAGCCTGGCAATACTAGGTCTTGATTTCTTAAACAAACAAAATAAAATGAAACTCCGAATATGGGGGAATAAACAGCTCCTAGTGGCTAAAGAGGCGTAAAAAGTCTTTAAAACCACATCATGGCACAATGAGATGACCAACACTCAGAAAAAAGCAACTGCAGTAGAATATTCATTTTGACCAAATGGTCCTGCTGGTCCTTTGCTTTCAGCCAAACGGTTTTCAGTAGCACAAAGAGACTTGTTCAGAAGCTTTGAAGCATCTATTATTATGCAGTTATTATGCGGTAACCAGACCAGGGAGGAGGGCGCAGTGCAGGAGACACAGCTGCTGTGGAACAAGAGGAACCGAACCTGGGGCTGAGTGAGAGCAGGCACCCCGGCTTTGGGCTCCGTGGGCTGGCAGAACTGGGATGCGCTTCTCCAACCGGGGAGATGGAGGAGGCACAGCTGGTGAAACGAGGGGCACGTAGCTTGGCCCGTGTGATGTTGAAATGTCAGTGGGATGCCCGTGTAGACAGAGCAAGAGGACAGCCAGTTTGTTGGGTCTGGAGCTCAGGACGGCAGCCATGACCAGACACGCACATTGTCCTGGAGAAGGTGGGGGCTGAGGTCTGGGTGGGACTGTAAATGCTTCCAAGGGAGGGGGTATCGTGTGCTTGCAGAGGCGAGTCCTAGAGGACACTGGAGTTCCCCAGATAGGGTAGGAAGCGGAGCCCGAAGGACGAAGGGCGTTGGGAAAGGATGTCAGAGAAGAGACAGATGGAGCTTTAAGACTCACTACAGAGGGTTAACGGAAGGTGAGAGGGGACGAGGGTCCTGGGCTGTGCAGTGAAGCTGTTTGGGTGGGAGGGAGTGGTGGGCACTGAGGAGTAAGTGAGAAGGTGGGAGCCCCCATGAGCTCCTCTTCAGAGCTGTGGCCTTACTTGTGTTTGTGATTCCCAAATTCCCGTCTGCTCCTCCTCCCTGACTCTGAGTGCCCTCGGGGACCATGTCCATTTGTGCTTCTTGCTGTGTCTCCAATATTGCACACAGCTCTGGTGGGCAGAGGGAGAAAAGGAAAGAGAACCAAGCTTTTACAGCATCTAACGGAGGTGAGGGGGTAAGGAAGAGAAGGGCCCAGAGAAAGAGGAGGTGTAGAAGGAGGGCTTGAAGACCGGGGAGGGAGGTTGGACAGAGTAGGCACAGGGCTTGGTTCTGAGACCCCAGGAGAAAGGTCTGTGTTGGTTCACCCCCTTACACACAGACCCTGGACTCCACCTTACCCCTGCCCTCTTGCTGACTGCCTCCCTTGTAAGCTGAGGTCAGAGACTCACCTGAGCCTGCACCCTGGACCAGGCACCGATGGGGGAGAAGGCAGGTGATCTACCCCGTCTGTGGCTTTCCGCACAGGCAGGCAGGACGAGCCCCCTTGGTGTACTTTGCAAACGGGAGAGAAAAACACCATAGTCTTGCCTGGTCTAACAGTCTTTGGGAGAGAGTAGGAAAACAGCTCAACATTTATTCTGTGAGTTACCTGCTCCCAAACTGTAGCTCTAGCGCTGTCATGTCCCCAAAGATTTCTTTTTATGTGGACAGTCTGTGCTGACTGGTCCTCCCCCACGTTCACTGTTAATCTGTGGTGTGTGAACTTGACCAACAGTGATAATAAATACTAGTAGCAGTTTTGGGTATTTTTGTCCTAAATCTTCTTTGCTGTAAACACCTTTGCTGCAAACATTTTTGCCCATAACTAATTGGCTGTAGGGAAATTTTGCCATAAAGGATAAAATGACTGGTTAACAGTTGATTTCATTTCTCCATTGGCGCAGACCGCCCATTTTTGTCTTTCATCAATCTCAGCCCTCATAATGGTCTAAACAGTGATGAGTAGACGGTTGTCTTAAAACAGTGAATGGTAACAAACATGTACATCGACTTGATAGAAAGTACTTGATAGATAAAACTTATTGTAAGTGTGAAATAATGCAAAGCCAAATCACATATTATACTAGAAAATGGTAACACTAGTTTGCAAATCCTTTTGTGATTTGAAGGAGCAGAGTTGAACACATGTTTCCAGTAGAGCTTGGAATGTTCGCCAGTGGACACATGTCAGTCTGCCAAGAAGAAACAGCAGTGACACGTAGTTTAGTTACAAGCATGCATCCTGGCGTTTGGGCTTCCCTGGTGGCTCAGATAGTAAAGAATCTGCCTGTAATGCAAGAAACCTGGGTTCACTCCCTAGGTTGGGAAGATCCCCTGGAGAAGGGAATGGATACCCTCTCCAATATGCATCAGATGTCTTTAAAACCACATCATGGCAAACCGAGATGACCAACACTCGGAAAAACAACTACTGTAGGATATTCATTTCGACAAACCTGCATATTCATTAGAGTACTGATGCTGAAGCTGAAGCTCCAATACTTTGGCCACCTGGTGCAAAGAACTGACTCATTGGAAAAGATCCTGATGCTGGGAAAGATTGAGGGCAGGAAGAGAAGGGGGCGACAGGATGAGATGGTTGGATGGCATCACCAACTCAATGGACATGGGTTTGGGCAAACTTAGCAACTGAACAGCAACAACAACAAATCCTGGGGTCTGAACCTGGTCACTCTCGGCTATTTGTCCAGTATTGCTGTGAATCTGCGTGAATTTATTTTTTTAGTTATTATTTTAGCATATAGTTGATTTACGATGTTGTGTTAGTTTCTGCTGTATAGCAAAGTGATTTAGTTATAAAAGACCCTGATGCTGGGAGGGACTGGGGGCAGGGGGAGAAGGGGATGACAGATGAGATGGCTGGAGGGCATCACCAACTCGATGGACATGAGTTTGAGTGAACTCCGGGAGTTGGTGATGGACAGGGAGGCCTGGCGTGCTTCAGTTCATGGGGTCGCAAAGAGTCAGACACGACTGAGCGACTGAACTGAGCTAGCTGAACTGATACATATATCCACTTATTTTTTTTTCAGATTCTTGGGCCATATAGGTCATTACAGAGTACTGAATGGAGTTCCCTGAGCTTCTTGTTAGTTATCTGTTTTATATATAGTGTATATAGTGTTGTGTGCATATTTCAATCCCATCTCCCAGTTTACCCCTCTCCCTGTTCCTTTCCCCCTTGGTAACCATAAGTTTGTTTTCAACATCTGTGAGTCTATTTCTATTTTGTAAATACGTTCACTTGTACCGATTTTTTTAGATGCCACATGTAAGCGATATCCTCTGCTTACTTGTCTTTCTCTGACTTACTTCACTCAGTATATGCTCCAGGTCCATCCATGTCTGTGCAGATGACGTTATGTGTCCTTTTTTATGGCTGAATAATATTCCACTGTGTACATCTACATGCCTTTTATACATGTGTGCAGACAGTTTGTATTTCACAATAAATTCTTAAATTTTGTTCCTCATTTTTCTTGTTTCATTATGTCCTTTTTAATGTCCCTCTTTAGTTTTTTGTTATTTTATCTTTTATAGCAAATCGCCTCATGGTCAATTAGTTTTGCAGTGAAAATGTTTGTGGTGAAAATGCTTGCAGCAAAGATGCTTATGGCAAAAAATGCTGGTCTAGGCTGATAAACAGCTCTTGAGACTGGGGTCTTTGATGAGTGCCATCTGTGAACTGGGTATGTGGTATTTAATCCCCACCACCACCCAATGAAGTAGGAGGGGAGCCTAGAGTTCAGCAGGGGTGGGTGGGAGGTCACAGTGGAATGTTATCTCCTCAATGGCTGTGAGAAGAGCTCTGCTGTACCCGAGATCTTGGGCTGAACATCCTCTCTCTTTGTCTTTAAGGTACTGGCTTGGTTAAGCTCCCCACAGCTTGTTGGGCCTGAAGCCTGGGGATTGGAACTAGCCAGTGCCAGGGCATTTTCTTTTGTCCAGCAGAGTCCAGGAAAGGGGTTCTCTTGTTTCTCTTCCGTGGAAGTGCTGGTGGAGGTCACAGGCGTGTGATGAAGGGGCTTGATCTGGATTTAAGGTGGGGAAAAGGGGAGCATGTGGTGTCTTCTTTTCGGTGGGAAACCATCTCAACCAATAGGAAATATGGTGGAAACACGAGCCAAGGGCAGAGGGAGAGAGGAAGGGAGGAAGGTTTACTTGGCATGGACAGTGATGTCCTGGGCTTGGGGGCAGGCTGGCCCTGGGGTTTGCATTTCACAAAGTGTCCTTGCAACTCGCCTTTCCCCTTCATCTCAGCTGGGACCCCTGCTGTGCTGGAAGCTGGCCCGGCATTCCAAGAACAAGTGCAGCATGAGTGAGTCAGTCAATAGCATGGGGACTCTTCGGGGCTCCCAAGTAGGGTGCGGCTTTTGTTCTGTGAAAATGTGCTTACAGTCAACTGAACTGCTTAGAAAAAGGCCAAATTCAATGTGTTGACCTTCAAGGCCAGATGTGATCTGGCCCCTGCCTGCCTCTCTGATGTCTGACCGTCCCCAGAGACTCCAGCCTGCCTGCCCCAGGGCCTTTGTACCTGATGTTCCCGTACTGAAAATACCTGCTCCAGCTGTGTCCAGCTCCTTGTCGCCGTCTGACTCNTGTGATCTGGCCCCTGCCTGCCTCTCTGATGTCTGACCGTCCCCAGAGACTCCAGCCTGCCTGCCCCAGGGCCTTTGTACCTGATGTTCCCGTACTGAAAATACCTGCTCCAGCTGTGTCCAGCTCCTTGTCGCCATCTGACTCTCAACCCTCTCTGACCCTCCGCATAAAATAGCACCCGTCATGCTCCGTCCCATTCTTTTTTTTTTACCATTGTTGGACTTTTCACTCCCTGATATTATCTTCATTTCTGGTAATTTATTACCTTCCTTATTTGCTATGTCCTTCTTCCTCTCTCCCACCTGGTGGCAGGGGCCTGCCCTCTTGTTTATCGTGAAAAACATGGAGCCGGCAGTGGCATCTGGCCTGTGTTAGTGGTGCCTAAGTGTTTTCAAAGGAAAAGCAGTTGTTTTCAATGCAAAACTCAATGTTTCTTGTCTTTGTCTTTTTTTATGCAGGATCTACCGTCCCTGCCGTACAGCCTGGTCGAGGGTCAGGTAAGTACTCATTTTGTCCTGATTAGGATTGCTGTTAAGTCTGGTGGAAAGGAAAGAGCTAAACACTTCTCTTGTTTTCTTTCACTGTGCAAACCCAGCCTAGCCATGCATGGCGTGGCTAAAGAGTCGGCTGGGCACTGCCAGCGCTCAGAGCCTATCATTTTTTTTAACCTTGTTACCAGGCACAGATGTCCAATCCCATGCCCAAGGCAGACATCTCTAATCATCTGCAGCACAATTCAACCCTTCCAGAGAACAGTTACTACTGATTGATCAGGGAAGGCTGGTGAAATGAAGCTTATTTGCACCCTTGATGTATGATGTTCTCTAGGTGGGTGGTTAGGTGGCTTCTCTTTAGGAACAATGAGAGTAATTGTCAGGAATCTTGCCCTTCCCTCTGTCTTCAGCGTTACCCCTGCCACAGTTTTATTTAGCATTCGAGCCACCAGAGCTTGGTCTTATAAGAATATAATTGAACAAAACGGATCTCTACCTTGGGGCAAAGTGTTTTTTTTTTATTGATTCCAACTCTACATTATTATTGTTGCTTAATGAGGAACTAATGTAATTTCTGATGAAGCCACATGGCCCTCAGACAGACAAAGGCAGGTTTTATTTCCCTCGTGATGCTGTTTCATCTCTTCAGTTAAAACCCAGGAAGGAAAATTAATACACATGTAAAGGATTTTTTTTTTCTTTCTCTGAGATCATTGTCAAGGCGGCAACTTTTTGTTACTCATGTACATTTCCCATTTGATGGGATTGGAGAGAGGGTGTGGCTGGCCCTTGAGTGGACTGGAGATGCGGTAAGTGGCGGAAGAGGCTTCGTGGAGAGGCTGAACCAGTGGTTTCTGTCGTTTGAGTGTGATTAGAGAGGGCTCTGTGCTCCGCTGGCCCCTTCCCACCTCCCACATCACTATCCTTTGAAGCAATGTTCCCCAGGCTCCTGCTGTCTGCTGCCAGCTACTGGCAGAAGAGTCTGAGGAACTGTGGGGGTTTTTTGGGGGAAGTAATTTATTGATATGAGATCCATATAACATAATAATATCCATTTTAAAGTGGTTAATTTTGTGGCATCAGGTATATTGTTGTTCACCTTCTGCCTCATCACCCCAAAAGATGACCCCATTCACACCCATTTTCCTTTCCACCTCCTCCTAAGCCCTAAGTAACCACCAATCTGCTTTCTATCTCTCTCTGGATTGGCCTGTTCTGGACATTTCATATAAATGGAACCAACCGTGTATGGCCTCTTTGACTGATTTCTTCCACTGAGCATCTTGTTTATGAGACTTGTCCATGTGGTGGCCCCTTTTATGGATGGATAACGTGTGCCTGGCAAATCCCATGGATGGAGGAGCCTGGTGGGCTGCAGTCCATGGGGTCGCTAGGAGTTGGACACGACTGAGTGACTTCCCTTTCACTTTCACTTTCATGCATTGGAGAAGGAAATGGCAACCCACTCCAGTGTTCTTGCCTGGAGAATCCCAGGGACAGGGGAGCCTGGTGGGCTGTTGTCTATGGGGTCACACAGAGTCGGACACGAGTAAAGTGACTTAGCAGCAGATGCAACGTGCCATTGTACGGACAGGCCACATTTGTTTATACATTTGTCTGTTGGTAGATATCTGGGTTGTTTTCTACCTTTTGGCTGTGGTAAATATTGCTTCTCTGAACATGTGTGTACAAGTATTTGTTTGGACACCTGTTTTCATTTCTTTCGGGCATGTACCTAGGAGTGGATTTGCATGGTTATATGGTAATTCTGTGTTTAACTTTTCAAAGAACTATATTCAACTTTGTTTAACTTCTTGGAGAACTTTCCTATCTATAACGAGAGGAAAAAGATTCTCGGCAAGGTCTCTGGTGTTTGCTAGGATTTGAAGCCTGGCAGGCTGGCTCTTGGGCCCTTGTCTCTGACCACCATCTGTCTTGCATTTAGGGGTGTCAGCCCTGTGTAACACGCCCTGTTCTGGGCACTGCCCCGGGGAAAACTAGGGTGGGAGAAGAGTGGAGGGCATGCAGGCTCCCGTCACCCTGAGGGACTGTTGTGTCATTCCTGGCCAGTCTTCCTCGGTCCATGTGGCATCTTGACCTCTACACTTTGGAGACTCTGCAGTTGCTGGGCCACTTGATCAAGCGGTCACTTGATTGGTTGATAGGTTGTTTGACCCAGGTACTCAGTCTGTTTCTCTCTGTCTCTCAGGGCTGACAGAGTCAGCTTGACAAAATAATAACCATTCTTTGGGCATCAGCTGTGAGCTGTGTGCTACTACTTGAATTAGTCTCAGTCTCCAGACAGCACCTGAGCAGACTAAATCTCTTCATCCCTCTTTTCCTACTGGAGGTGGGGTTTGGAAGCCCAGAGAGATGAAGTAATTTGCCTACAGTCACACAGCTTGTAAGTGACAGAGATAGAATTTGAATGTAAGTTCGTGCATCTCTGCAGCCTGGCTTCTCCCAGCTGTGTCTGCAGGTTTCTCCAGACTCCTTTAGGCATTTTCCACATGGGCGTGGAGATTTGGGGGCTTTCCCAGTGGCTCAGTGGTAAAGAAACCACCTTCAGTGCAGGAGCTGTGTATGGATTCAGTCCCTGGGTTGGGAAGATCCCCTGGAGGAGGACATGGCAACCCACTCCAGTGTCCTTGCTGGAGAATCCCATGGAGAATGGGCTACAGTCCATGGGGTCGCAGAGTCGGACATGACTGAAGCGACTGAGCATGCATACATGCATGTGGTGATTTTTAAAAAACGCCACTACAGTTTGGGCTCTCCTGGCCCCACATAGTCCTTGGAACATCTTGAGATGCTGAAAAGTTCTAAGTTGGTTGTGAGAAAATGAGAATTCCTATGTGGGGATGGGGCAGGGAGGAAGACATTCCATTCTTCTCTTTTCCTCTTGAAACCACAAGGAGGCATATTGCAAGACAGATGATCTGGTATCTACGGTCAAGGTGGTTGTTTTTTAACTGACTTTGTGCCCTGCCTTCTCGGCAGTAACGGGGATGTGGTCCATATTCTGTGTGTATAGCTGTTCATCCTTCTCCCGCCAGCAGGATGCTGCACAAAACTGCACAGGGAGGCTCTAGGTCCCTAGCATTGCAGGCAGCCCAGGAAGCTGGAGATAGGATGCTTCTCAGGTGAGAGGGGGAAGATGGTGATAAAGTGACAAGGCTAGGTATGTCCTGCCCCAGGGAGTCCCTGGTACCCCAGGCACCCAGCAGTTAAATGCTCTGCCTGGAAAGTAACTTCCACCAGGTTTCCTCTCCTGAGCGTGATAAAGCACGAAGGGGAGCTGGGGCATATTTACACCTGCTCCGTGCACAAGTTTCAATGGCAGTAATTCTCTGACCTTTTAAAATGGATAAATCTCCTTGGCAGTGGCATATTTCGCAAAGCTTAGCTCAGAGTGGGGGCCGAGGAGCTGGGAGACGTGGCCAGCCCAAGGAGAAGATTGATGAGCCCCGAGGGGTCTGTTCTGGAAACCTGCCACACCCATGGCCGCACTCAGGGTGGTCTGGGTAGAAAAAGTGTGTTCTTGGCTGGAGTGTGAGGCCTTTCATCACCTCCCAGATGGATGAAAGCAGGCAGGCTGTTTTTCAGATTGCAGTGGATTTATTCCTTTGATCACCTGCCTTCGCCTGCCTCCTCTCTGTGAGTTCTGATGGATGCTCTGTTCCCGTGTCTCTGCTGTGGGGAACGCAGGGCAAGAATCTTATTATCACGGGTTCTTTAACTCCCTTGCAGCATCACCAGGGAGCATAATAACCCCTGCAGTTGGCAGTTCTCTTCCTTTTATCGTCTTTTCCTTCCTCCTCCCTCCAGAACTTCCGACCAAGAGTGCAGGAGAGCCCAGAGGGAAGGGTCTGGCGTTTTCAGACCCTCTGTGTGCCCGGTGGACTCTCGCAAGAAAGGGTATCAGTAAACCCACTTGCAGGTGGGGAGCCTCACACCCAGAGAGGGAAATTACCGTCCCAGGCCACCCAGCTCTCTGGAGGCAGGACAGGGATTAAATACGGGTTCCACCAACTGTGGTGTTCATGCCTTCTGATGCTGCCTTGAGAGCCGGCAGCGAGTCTCCTTCCCAGCGTCCAGGCTCCTCACTTACTTCTCAGGGTAGTTCTGGTGCCCCCATCTCACCTCCTTTCATCAGCCGTTTGTAAATTCATGGCATCCTCCCTGTTTGAGCGGCTGGGGCTGGCTTCCCAGTGATCATCTCCTAACAGGAGGAATGCTCTTTCCAGCTCAGCAAGTGTCGGTTCATAATTACTAGTGTAATTAGAGCAGGATTTACCATCTGAGCCTCTGTGGATGCTGCAAGCCTGCCAGCACAGGTAGCTCTGGCTTCAAAAGGTGTCTGGTTCCCCAGGGAACCTGAGGTGTCTTCTGGGCCTGACAGAACCATATGGAATTACCCGTTCCAAGTACCCAGGCAGATCCAGAGGCATCCCATGGTTCTAAGAATAATATCCAGGCACCCTGACCGGGGCTGGCTCCCAGGCACCTTTCTGACCTTGGAGGCTCTCATATCCAGTGCCATCTCCTTTAAGGAGCCTCTAAGGACTGGCCAAAGAATGAGCATCTTTCCTGGCCCTCTCACGTCCGTTCCTATTGCTCTGTTTTACCTCCTTCCTGGCACTCTGTGTTATCCAGAATAACATTCTTTTCTTGTGCTCGTGTTTATTTACTCGACTGTCTTACTAAAATATAAGCTTGGTCAAGAACCATGTCTTTCTCACTTGTCTTCGCATGTCTTGTTGAATGAAAACCTGAGACCTTTGCCGACACCTTATTATTCCTGTTACACTCGGTCACACCCCATTGTTTATCTTCACGCCTCTGTTTTTAATAACTTTGTCTACTTACCTTTCTTTGTGCTTGGAGAAGGTCTGTAAAATCCCTAATAGCAGGAACCATATCTTTTTATTCCATTGGAGCTGCGGCACTTTGTGTAGTATCTGGTATGGAGTAGATTTTCAGTGCACATTGGATGGGTGGGTGGGTGAATGGATCAGTGGATGGATGGATGGTTGAATGAATGGATGGGTAGGTGAATGATTAGATGGGTAAATGAGTG
>SJYW01014202.1:66028-79054 GCA_006410735.1 Raphicerus campestris
GTGTGTGTGTGTGTGTGTGTGTGTCTGTGTGTGTGTGTGTGTGTGGCTACCACTCTGGGTGGCTCAACCTGCAATGCAGGAGACTCCGGTTTGATCCCTGGGTCCATTCCCTGCCTGGGTCAGGAAGAGCCCCTGGAGAAGTGAATAGCTTTCCACTCCAGTATTCTTGCCTGGAGAATTCCATGGACAGAGGAGCCTGGTGGTCTATAATCCATGGGGTCACAAAGTGTGTGTGTGTGTGAGTGTGAATGTGTGTGTGAGTGTGTCTGTGAATGTGTACAGCAGCCTTTAACACTGATACCAAAGTACTCACACAGAACACACTCTTTCAGACGTGATTTTTTTTTCTTGTATTTTGGAGCCCTTTCTCTATCAGCACAGTCAGCTCTATCTCTTTCTTCTCGATGGCTCTGTGAGATGGCACCTTGTGTCTGTGCCATGATTTGTTTGATCTCAATAGGTAGGCTGTTTCCACGGATTTGTCCTCAGAAACAACATTCCAGTGAACATCACTGTGTATACATCTTGTTGAAATTTGTAGAGAAATCCATGTATAGACTATATCTATTCCACCATCAGGCTCAGTTAAAGATCAGAGCATTTTATTTATTAAAATTTTTTTTTCTTTACTTGGCTGTGTCAGCTCTTAGTTGTGGCATTTGGCATTTTCTTTTTAAAAATTTGCAGCATGAGAACTTTTAGTTGTGGTATGTGGGATCTCATTCCTCAACCAGGGATGGAACCTGGGTCCCTTGCACTGGGTGTGTGGAGTCTTAGCCACTGGTTCACCAGGGAAGTCCCAATCAGAGCATTTTAAATTGCCATAGATATTGTGAAAGTACCCTTTGTGATGGTTGTAGCCACATGCGTAACCTTATCATTGAGTATCAGAGCCTGGTTCCCCACACAAGTATGCGTGTGTGCATGCTAAGTCGCTACAGGTGTGTCCAACTCTTTGTGACGCCGAACTGTAGCCCTCCAGGCTCCTCTGTCCATGGGATTCTCCAGGCAAGAATACTGGAGTGGGTTGCCATGCTCTTCTCCAGGGGATCTTCTGGACTCAGGGATCGAACCTGTGTCTCTTACGTCTCCTGCGTTGGCAGGTGGGCTCTCTACCACTAGTACCACCTGGGAAGCACCCCCACACCAGTATATTACGTCTAAAAACACTCACAGACTCACTGTTGGGAGTGGAGGATGTGGTTTGTGGTTCCTCTTGCACTGGTAGTACTTACCCTGTTGACTCCTCTTGGCTCCCTCATTACACTGGTGCCCTTTAAAGCTGGATGGGGTCTTAAACTAAGCATCCTTCCCCAGCTCCACAGAGAGATTACAGCTGATAACCATACATGCTGGCTTGAATCTCTCCACTGTTCCACGATGACTGCCATGGAAACACGTTCTCAGCTCTCAAGGATTTGATTATCACCCAGCTGTGTGTCTTTCTTCTTGATCATGGCCAGTTGCTGTGTCTTGGAAAAGGAAGATACTGTGTACTTCCTTAGGCTGAAATTTCTGGTCAGTCTTTGGATTACTGTGTTTGAGCTACTGTAACGAATAACGAGTTCATCACAGACTGGGTGCCTGAAGCAACAGAAACCAGGCTGGAAGTCCGAGATCAAGGTGCCACAGGGTCGTTTCTTCTGGGGCCCCTGTCTTCTTCATGTCCTCACACGGTCGTCCCCCTGTGTGTGTCTGTCGTAATCTCATCTTATTGGGACACAGTCATGTTGATTAGGCTCCCCATGTGACCTCATTTTTACCTTGATTACCTCTCTGAAGACTGTCTCTCCCAGTGCAGTCACATTCTTGGGTTCAGGAGGTCAGGTCTTTGACATGTGCATTTTGGAGGGGGCACAGTTCAACCCATAACAGCTCTCCTCTTAGGTCGTGACCACAGGGGTGCCCGCCCCAGGTAGGAGCCTACACTTAGAGCTCTTATGATGGTGTCACACGGCGAGCCCACGGGACTTCATTTTCGCCGCCACACTGTCTTTCCTCATCTCTTTTGGAGACCTGGCCCCTGTGAGACTTGAGGCCCAGATGGGCCTTGACATGTCTGAGACTGGGCCACTTGGACCTCATTACTTCTCAGGCTGTGAACCCGGATGGCTTTCCTGTGCCTGGTGCTCCTGCAGGTTGAAGGAGTCTTAAACACTCCACGCCACAGTTAGAAACAAAGAGCTTACTTCCTGGGCCAAGGAGAAGAAGGACAGATGTGTGTTTGGCCGATTCTCCTTCCTCTTGGATCCCAACCAGGAATGGGTGGTGAGGTGCGACTTTTCACAGGTGAAGCCTGTGGAGGAAAGAGAGCCAGGGTGGCTCACTGCAAAACTCAGTGAGTGAGCCAGGAAGGAAGACAAAGCAGACCTTGATTCAAATCTGATTTTCACGCTAATACCAGCAGACTGTAGGCAGGGCTGGAAGTGCTGTGTACATGGACTCAGAGACCATGCCCAGGTTCATTAAAAAACAATGTCTTGATCGATTCAGGATGCCTGCCAAGGGCAGAGGGTGGAGTGTGTGGGGTGCTGGTGCTATTCCCGCTTCTAAGCCTGCCACAGTTGTGCACAGATCAGGCCATCCTGGCCTGAAGTCGCCTTCCAGAGACCTCTGCTGCTGCTGAGTTGTTTAGTCATGTCCAATTCTTTGCAACCCCATGGCTATAGCCCACCAGACTCCTCTGTCCGTGGAAGACAGGAATACTGGAGTGGGTTGCCCTTTCCTTCTCCGGGGATCTTTCCGACCCAGGGATCGAAGAAGCTGTGTCTCCTGTGTCTTCTGCATTGCAGGCAGATTCTTCACCTGCTGAGCCACCTCTGGCAAACAGCAAACGACTGTTCCTGGAAGCGAGAAGCAGCCATCTTTGGGCTGAGTGGGATCTGGGACAGGGAATCATCTCAAGGTCCTGATGGCAAATGAAAGATGAGGGCCATTGTTCTTCCAAGACTCTGAGCAGCTTGTGGGTTAGAAGACCCTTTTCCAACCCCTTGCTTTTGAATTTTCTCTGAGAAGTGACCACAGGGCAGTTACATTATCTGTCACAGCCAAAGAAATGGGTCACACATTGGTGTCACAAAGCTCTAACCCCAGCAAGAACTTTCATGTCTGTGGCCCTGTCCAGGGGAGTACATAAAATGTTTTACAAAGCTTGATGTTGGGCTAGGGGCGATTGATGCAGATATTCTCATCATCTTACATGACTTGTGGGCTCCCAGGGTGAGGTTTAGTCACATTTTCTCTGGAGTCATTCTGGAAGCACCAATAGGAGGGGTGGCAAGCCTGATGTACATGCCACCATGCTCCTGGCCGGCATCATCAGTCCATCAGGATGCACTCAATGGTCTCATTGACCTGTGAGCACTGTTCATCTCTCCTCTCATGCCTGGCTCCAGAGGCCCCTAGGGGAAGCCTTGCTCAACTAATCCTATAAGGCATGTCCCCTAACCCTGCCCTCCACCCCCACCTATAATGCACTGGCTGCTGCTGCTAAGTCTTTTCAGTCGTGTTCAACTCTGTGCGATGCCATAGACGGCAGCCCACCAGGCTCCCTCGTCCCTGGGATTCTCCAGGCAAGAACACTGGAGTGGGTTGCCATTTCCTTCTCCAATGCATGAAAGTGAAAAGTGAAAGTGAAGTCACTCAGACTCCTCACGACCCCACGGACTGCAGCCTACCAGGCTGCACTGTCCATGGGATTTTCCAGGCAAGAGTACTGGAGTGGGGTGCCATCGCCTTCTCCGATAACACACTGGAGTTGATTTAATTTCTAAGGCTCTTTCGGATCCAATTGTCTTTGGTTTCCACACCCTTCAGATCTCATCCTGTAGACCCACGGCTTCCTGTCTGTATGACGGTCTTGGCTGTCAGACTCCATGTAGTGAAGTGTGAAATACAGTGTACCTCACTACTTCTGGATATGCCAATTTGTCTTTATAATGCTACAGATAGGATCAGAGCTGCAATTCGCCTTCGGATCTGCTGATAAAGCACAGGCATGTCGAGTGAATACAATTATGGATGAATGTATTAGTTATCTAGTACCGTGTAACAAATTACCCCCAAACTTTGCAGCTTAAAACAACACACATTTATCATCTCATGGATTCTGTGGGTCACAGGTTGTGCTGTGACTTCGCAGAGGCCTCTGTTTGAAGATCTCTTGCAGACTGTGATCAAGTTGTCAAACAGGAGTGCAGTCATACTGAAGCTTTGCTGGTCAGGAGCCATTTCTAAATTCACACAGGAGGCTGGTAGAGCCTCAGGTCTTCACTCACTGTTGGCTGGAGACATTAGTTGCTTGACACATGGGCCCCCCTCCAAAGGGAAGCTCATAGGGTACTAGCTTCTGCTAGTGAGAGAGGGCACTCAAGACAGAAGGGCAGATTTTTGTAACCTAACCTTGGATGCGGAGAAGGCAATGGCACCCCACTCCAGTACTCCTACCTGGAAAATCCCACGGACGGAGGAGCCTGGTAGGCTGTAGTCCATGGGGTCGAGAGGAGTTGGACACGACTGAGCGACTACACTTTCACTTTCCACTTGCATGCACTGGAGAAGGAAATGTTATCCCACTCCAGTGTTCTTGCCTGGAGAATCCCAGGGGTGGCAGAGCCTGGTGGGCTACTGTCTACGGGGTCGCAGAGAGTCGGACACGACTGAGGCGACTAAGCAGCAGCAGCAGCAGCAGCAGCAGCAACTTTGGATGTGACATCTCATTGCCTCTGCTTTATTCCTTTCATTAGGAATGAAATTAGAATAATTTCATTAGAATTAACGCCAGCAAATGAGTGAGTTCAGCCCATACTCAAGTGGAGGGGATTATATAAGGATGTGGATACCACCCAGAGGTGGGGATCATTGGGGACCATCTTGGAGATTATCTCCATTTCATGAATGAGGAAATAGAGACTTCCAGAGGCTCAGTAACTTCCCCTGGCTGCCTGACTCTGAAGCCCAGGTTTTCAACCATGAAGCTCCATTACCCTCGAACAACTTTAATGCATTTCCTTAAACACTGACGAGAACTTGAGAAGTGAACACATATTCTGTGTTTTGAATACAGGAATGGACGTGAGTTGGGGACCAAGACAGAATCTTTGCTTGGTTTCCTTCTCTGCCACTTAACACTGTGCCCTGAAGGATATTATTATCCTCTTAGACCTCATTTTCTCCATGTGCAGTAGAGACGATCAAAATGGAGTTCTTCTGTTGTAGGATTATTGTGAGAATTGAGAGAGGCAGCATGTGTAAAGTATGCCACTCCTGGTAAGAATTCAGTACAAGCTAGTTTCCCTTCCTCCCAATAATTTATTCTAATTTTGACAATGCTTTTCTCTCCCTTGAAGCATTTCCTTCAGGAACTTCTTTATACCAGTGATTCTTTAAAATAATTACACTTAAAACCCTATAAAAAATGCTCTGCAACTCAGAGTGCCTCCCGACTCGGAAGTCTCCGTGGCAGAGGCCTGACTGCAGGGCTGTCAGCTTTTGAGATCCATCCAGGGTCGTCTGACGTCCTGAAGCTGCCCGAGATGGAGAGTCTGTTCGGAGGGAGAGGCAAGGGGGCTCCATGATGCTTCTTGTTCTCTATCTGACCTTCAGGGTGGATGTCTCATCTTCTGAGCAAGGTGAGAGGAGCCAAGGGGACCATTGAGAGACTATGTTCTTGGCAGACATCGATATTCAAGTACATGCCTGTTGGGAGTGAGTGGTTTTAAGTATGGACTGCCTGGCAGGGGCAGACAGGGAAGCTGGAGGATAGGAGGTTTGGGCAGATGGCAGCAGGTACATGGGATGCCCAGCTGCCAGTTGGCGGTCAGGTCTTCTTGATTTGGAGGGAGCAGTGCTCTGCTCAGAGAAGTACCTGGAGAGTCTCTTTCCTCCCCGGTCAACTTGACCAGCCTGTCAGTGTTTTCTCTCTCTCTCGCTCTCTGAGAGTGTGAATCCACTTGGTTTTACCTGGGTCACTCCCAGGAGATAGAGAAGACATTGGCCAGGACTCACACCTTTCTTATTTCTGAGTATGAAGCAGGCATTGGTACGACTCAGATACTTTCTCCTTTTAACTTAAATTTTTCTTTTCATGGCTTCCAGGAATTTAAGAATAAAGTCCAAGACTCTGTTTCTGGGCTTTCCCACACCTCTCGTTGCCCTCAGTGTGCTCCGCTTTCGGTACCGTTTTCCCCTTGGAATGCTGATAGTGTCCGTGACGATCATGGAAGGTGGTGGGGATGATGATACTGACAATGGTGATGTTAACGGATGGTGTTGGTGGTGGTGATGATGATAATGGGTGATGTTGGTGATATGATAACAGAGGAGGAGGAGGATGAAAAAGAAGGTGAGGATGGTGCTGGTGGCGGTGGTGATGATGAGATAATGGCTGAAACTCAAGTGCTGATTTATAATGCCAGTACTCCACCAAGTGCTTCACATACATTATTTCCTTTAGTTCTCGCAAGGACTTTTTCTGATAGTTTCTGTTTCCTTCATTATTTGTGTTTCCATAAATGAGGACGCCACAGCACAGAGGGATCGTCTAACTCAGCTGGCCTCACTCTGCTGGTGACGGCAGAGCCAGGCCTGATCTCCTGCTCTGGCTGACCCTGCGGCTCTGTGGGCAGAGCAGGGAGAAGGTTGTGGCATCTCTGCACAGTGGTGGTTGCAGGCCACTGGCAGACTCATACAGCTTTCTTTTCTTGACCTCCTGTCCTCTCTCCCTTGACTGTGCTTGACTCTGCACTGAAGGTGAAGACTCGGGGACCATGTGGTGAGGTGGGAGCTGTTAGCTTTCTTGGAAAGAGGACAGAGGACAAGGAACTCGGCATGAACATCCTCAGTGTCCAAGGCTTGCTCCCCATGGGTGAGGACGAGACGGTGGCTTAAGTTCTAATTCAGCCAGGTGGGTAAAAAAGCACAGTGTTGAGATTAGACAGGTTTGGGTTCAAATTCAACTTTTAGCCCCCACTGGCCATGTGACCTTGGGTAAGATGATGACCTTGTCTCCTTGTCTTAACACTCTTTATGAGGACTGGTGCTCACCCATACGGATGTCATGGCATGAAGTCTTCACCTGTGCGCTGGTATTATTACCATTGGTATTGCTACTGTTTCATGAACGCAGAGCCACCAAGAAGTGGGGGTAACACCCCCTGAGCCCTGGTGTGTGGCAGATGCTTGATACTCACTGCCCTGGGCACTCGTGTAAACCCTGTTAAGATGACTGACTTCACCGGGAAATGGATGGCTCCCTGTGGGGTCACGTAGCTATTTCAGGGCCATGCAGTTAATTAGGTACCAGAGTTGGGATATGAAGCTCAGAGGGCTCCCAAGCCGGTATCTTCCCTCCACCAGACCCAGGNGTTTGGGTTCAAATTCAACTTTTAGCCCCCACTGGCCATGTGACCTTGGGTAAGATGATGACCTTGTCTCCTTGTCTTAAGACTCTTTATGAGGACTGGTGCTCACCCATACGGATGTCATGGCATGGAGTCTTCACCTGTGCGCTGGTATTATTACCATTGGTATTGCTACTGTTTCATGAATGCAGAGCCACCAAGAAGTGGGGGTAACACCCCCTGAGCCCTGATGTGTGGCAGATGCTTGATACTCACTGCCCTGGGCACTCGTGTAAACCCTGTTAAGATGACTGACTTCACCAGGAAATGGATGGCTCCCTGTGGAGTCACGTAGCTATTTCAGGGCCATGTAGTTAATTAGGTACCAGAGTTGGGATATGGAGCTCAGAGGGCCCCCAAGCCGGTATCTTCCCTCCACCAGACCCAAGCATTCCAGATAGCCGCCAACCTTCTTGGCACCATAAGTGCTGAATCCTAGGATGTCTCAAAGCCCAGAGCATCTGGAAGGAGGTCAGCCTCAGGCCTGGGCTACTGTTTCCAACTGCTGTCCATCTTGGTGCTGACCAAGCTAAGGGTGACCTCGGCCATGATCTCTCAGAGTAGAAGGTCGTGAGCTGCAGCCACTGGCCTGGCAGGACACTTGTCCTCAGTTTCCCCAGGAGGCAGGGCTGGATGGCCCAAGGAGATGAATTCCAGCTGCCCTTCTGCGGTTACTCTCTCTGCTGGTGTCTAGCTATGATTGGCAGAGATGTCTCTGTGTGAGTGCGTTCTAAGTCACCTCAGTCATGTCTGACTGTGAGACCCCATGAACTATAGCCCACCAGGCTGCTCTGTCCATGGGATTCTCAGGCAAGAATACTGGAGTGGGTTGCCATGCCCTCCTTCAGGGGATCTTCCTGACCAAGGGGCTGAACCTGCATCTCTTATGTCTCTTGCATTGGCAGGTAGGTTCTTTACCACTAACGACACATGGGAAGCCCCAGGAATAAGAGCTACCAGTTACATTCTCAGTTACACANCTGGGTCCTCATGGGATGAAAGTGATGAAGGAGCTCTCTGGGGGATCTCATCTGTAAGGGCACTAATCCCATTCATGAGTACTCCACCCTCATGACCTAATCACTTCCCAAAGGCCCCACTTCCTGATACCATTGCCTTCGGGGTTAGGGTTCCAACATATGAACTCTGGAGGAGACACAGCGTTCAGTTCATTGGAGGTGCCCAACAGCTTTTGCCTACTGAGCATCGAGGTGGACCAGCTGAGGGACCTCAGAGATGAAGTTGGGGGAGTCAAGGTGATTGAAAGCTCCAGTAGCAGATATGACCCCGGATGGCACCCTCTCCAGCCCTTGTTCTTTATGCTGCAAACATACTGATCGTGTCCCAGCCACTCTCACTGTTGCCTTTTCTTGTTCTCTCCCCGCTCCCCCTGCCCCGCACCCTATCTTCCCACATCTGGCTCCTTCTCACCACTTGGTCTGGTCTTACATGTCCCCGTCTCTGAGCGGCCTTCCCACCAACTGAGAGCGGCTCCTCTGGCCACACTGCATTCCAGCCCCTGTTTAGTACCTTCATCTCCTGCGTCTCAGTCTGCCAGTGTCTCATCTCCTCATTGTTCGCACATGTCCACCAGGAGGAACCTCATCTGTCTGGCTTATGGCTGTTGACCGCGGGGCAGACACAGAGCAAGCACTCAGCAAACAAGTGAGAGGAAGCAGGGGCTGCCTTGGGGGGAAATGACCCCTTCTTTGAACTCCCTCTGTTGCCGGAGAGTTTGATGGTCATTGCATCTTTATTTGCAACTGGCTGCTCCATGCCTGTGTTGGGATTCTCTCCTAGTTAGAGATCATTTCCAATTAAAAACTGCATAAACCACAGCCAAAGCACTAATACGTTTCTGCCCAGTAGAAAGACCCAGATCATGGATTTTATCATTTGCCACCATTGATTTTCCATGAGTAATAATTACATTTTATACACAACATCTGCACTAAGTGATATTTATATCTGCAATTATCTGGAGTAACTTTTAATGTTAAAATATATTATTTTGGGGAGGAGAAGGGGATGTTGACTAAATTGAATTTTTTTTCCTTTTGCCATCGCTTTTTGTCCAGACAATGCTTATTCTCATATGAAATAATAATTTAGCAATCAGAGCCTGAAATGGTTTTATAAATGAAGTTTGAATTGACATTTCCACCAGCTGGGATAGTAATTTTCAGCTTTCATCAGGGTTGGTGAATTTAGATTCACTCCTGAAATTTACTTTGCTATTATTATCTTAGAAATCCTCTGGAGGGTTTTCTCAGATAACACAAGCTCTTCTTTTCATCACGCTGGGTATTACTCCTTCTGTGAAGCTGTTGGCACATCGCCGTATTCCTTAGCTTGGCATTCAAGGCCTCCTATGGCTGATGCATCTTTTGTGGATTCAGAAATGCTTGTTAAGCCTCATCCACGCACCGTGTGTTCCAGGTGCTGGAAATCCAGTGGTGACTGAGACAGATTTCTCCTCCCCTTCTGGAACTTGCAATACAGCTGGGGAGACAGGCAATGAAGAAACAGATTTGGGCAAGAGAGTTTATAGATTCTGATCATTGCCCAAGAGGAACAGGGTGATGAAATAGGAATTTAGGGGGAGGATGCTCTAGGTGGGTTGGCTTTGAGGAGAGCGTCTCTGAGGAGGTGACATTTGAAATGACACCTGAAAGATCAAGAGGAACCAGTCAAAGAGAGAGAGGAGGAAAGAATATTCGTGGAAGAAGGAAAAACCGGTGCAAAGGCTGGAAGGTGGGGGGCCAGCTGGCCCTTTTGAGTGATAGAAAGGAACTTAGAGTAGCTGGGGTGAGTAAGGGTTGGGAGGAAGCAGCCAGAGGCCAGGCCCTGGAGGGCACCGGAGGTCTTGTTAAAGGGACTGCATTTTATTCAGAGAGTGTGGGTTGGGGAAATTTAATTAAGTGGTATATGCACTCTGTGTGTATTAAGTTATGTCAAACTCTTTGCGACCCCATGGACTGTAGCCCGCCAGGCTCCTCTGTCCATGGAATTCTCCAGGCAAGAATACTGGAGTGGGTTGTCATCTCCTCCAGGGGGGCTTTCCCAAACCAGAGATCAAGCCTACTTCTCTCGAGTCTCCGGCATTGGCTGGCGGGTTCTCCACCACTAGCGCCGCCTGGGAAGCCCAGTGGTGTATGAGTGCTAGTCATTGTTCAGTTTAGTGTGTGTTTTCAGAAGGCCATGCTGGCTACTGTGAGGATGATATAAGGTGGAGGGCAGTCTTGGTACCATGGTGGGGGCTGTGGTTCCATGGAGGAGGCTGTGGCTTTTGTCTAGGCTGGAGATGAAACGATGGTACCTCAGACCAGGCTGATGGAGAGAGGTGGGCATGTTGAGAGATGGACAGTCACACAGCCAGCTTAATGGTGGCTTATTTCCCAGCAGAAGCCTTCTTTCTGCCAGATGGTCCTGCCCTATAACGTGTGTTATCCCGACATGGGGCTGAGTCTCCCACACCCCACCCTCCCTGTTGCTCAGCACTTCCTCTCCACCTGTTGTCGTCCCTGGGTTCTTAGGATTGGATCTACGATCTTTCCTCTGTGAATTCTCTGGCTGCTGCAGGTCTGCTGATCTCACCACCTCCCGTACCCTTTTTCAGGAGCACGAAGTCAGTGGTTCTCAGGGGTGGAGTGGGTAAATGGTTCCAGGTCAGCTAGATGAAATGCAGTCTTCAGAACCTTGTCCTGCAGGGAATTCTTATTCACTGGGTCTTCCTGGGTCCCAGGAGTCTGACTTCTCACAAGCAGCATCTTGGTGTTGATGCTGGCAGCCCCGTCTGGCTCTGTTCTGTCTTCTGACATTTCACCTCACTCACGTTGCATCTTCTGTTCTAGATCATATGCCTTTGGAGGGTGAAAGTGAAAGTGAAGCTGCTCAGTTGTGTCCGACTCTTTGCGACTCCATGAACTGTAGCCTACCAGGCTCCTCCCTCCATGGGATTCTCCGGGGAAGAATACTGGAGTGGACTGCCATTTCCTTCTCCAGGGGATATTCCCGACCCAGGGATTGAACCCGGGTGTCCCTCATTCCAGGCAGACACTTTAACCTCTGAGCCACCAGGGAAGCCTTGGAGGGTAGAACCAGACGTTACTTCATGTTTGTCATCCCCCTGTGCCTGGGCTTGTGCTGTGAAGGAAGAGATACTCAAGTGTCTGTCCTGTGGCTGGTCAGCCTGTCCTGACACAGATGGCATTGCCCCCCTTCCCCGTTTGCTGCACTCAGGTCCCAGATTTCCGTCCTTCCTTCTACTTGGTAACACCTGTTGATTGCTCAGTCCAGGTTTGAAAGTTAACTCTGCACTGAGTCTTTCACTCCTACTTTTTAGAAGGACAAAAGGAGGTTTAGAGAAGCTAGATCCCTTGACTGAGACCCCACAGTTAGGGCAGGATAAAGATCGGAACCCAGAATTCTCTGACTCCAAAACGGCCCCTCATCATTTCTTTTCCCTCTGTCAACAAATATTTATTATGTGCCTGTCACGTGCCATGCATGAGTCTCCCACTGTCTCCCTTTTCCCTCTTCCTACCCTCAAATTCTCCTGGGTCTGCCCTTGGGGAGAACAGATTAGTCCACTCTGTGCAAGGGTCAGATCAGAAAACTGCTGCTTGTAGGCAGCTCTTAGGTTTCCCCCATGCCTCTTGCTGTATGATACCTCCTGACTCAGAGTTCTCTCCTACCCTGGGCACCTCTCTGGGAACACCCTCCTCAGCCAGTGCCCCTTCAAATGTGGAGCCACCTTCGGAGGCTCCAGGTCTGGTCTCATTAGGGCAAAGCAGTCTTGTCAGTGTCAATTCCATAAACTCCTGGGACGGTAACTTCTTCACCACACAGTTGGTTCACCAGCTTGCTGGTCTCACTAGGGACAGCTTCCATCCATAATTCTGCATTGCCTTTAAGATTACAATTTTGGCTCCATTTTACCTCTCATCCTCCTCAAATCCCAGTGAAGCAGACTGTAAGGGCAAGGAATGTGTGACTAAGAGAAGTTAACGCCCCAGAGATGTCTTGCAGTGACCAGACATCATAATTTTTAATATATATATTTTTTTACAGCAACTGCTTTCAGCTTTACATGAGCCCCATAAAAGAAAACATGATTATCCACTTTCCAGCCAAGCAGGCTCCTGAGTTTCTAAATCAATTAATAGCAGATGAACTATATGGTCACCCTGCCCATCAAGTGAAAGGGTTAGTGGAGGGTGGGAGGTGGCGGGTAAGCAGGGCACCCCTTGCGTTAAGATAGTTTTCTCTGGAAGCCGATGGGGCTGCAGTCAAACCTCAAGCTGGCTTTGGCTAAGTTACTTAAGCTCTCAGAGCATCAGTTTTCTGATCTGCGAAATGAAGGCAACGGTGGCATCTCCTTCCTGAGTTGCTGAAGTATTAAATGAGAAGGTGTGTGCAGATCTCAAAACACAGGACATGGTAACATGGTCAGTGCTTAGTGAAGGCCAATCTGACCGTTACTGTTGTTGCGGGGGGTGCAGGCAGGTAAGGAGCTATAGTGCAGACTGATTAGTGGGGCAGGCAGAAGGGAGCTGTGGTCTTAGTTAAACCAGGGGAAGGAGTCCAGAGGGACTTCTTGGAGGAGGGGGTGAATGAGGTGGTG
>SJYW01014202.1:90569-103250 GCA_006410735.1 Raphicerus campestris
TCTGAGTGAACTCCGAGAGATGGTAATGAACAGGGAGGCCTGGCATGCTGCAATTCATGGAGTCGCAAAGAGTTGGACACAACTGAGCGACTGAACTGAACTGAACTGAACTGAACTTCATCTGCTACTGTCTGGCATCTGCCCTTCTGTTCGCTCAAGCCTTGACTCAAAAGTCCCCTTCCAGAGACCACCAGATCTAGAGTCCTATTCCTTCCCCCAGCACTTTGTTTTCCTCATAGTGGGTCCCTGGGGCTCAGCATAACCTGGGTTCGAATCCTGGCCCTGCTATAAGTTGTGTACAACCTTTCTGTGCCTCAGTTTCCCCACCTTTAAAAATGGAATTGAACAGAAGATACTTCACGGGATTGTGGTGAGGACAGAGGGCACATGTTCACGTCAAGTGTTTAGAACAATGCCTGGCGTGGAGTCAGCAATGCTGACTACTGTTGCTGCCGCCGTGGCTCCTGTTACAATTGCTGCTCTTATTTTTGGAATGCTTTGCCATTACTGGAAACCATCTCCTTATTGATTGGTGTTGATCATCCATCTTTCTTCCTTCAGCAGCATGTGAGCTCTATGAGAGCAGAGAGGTTCTCGCCTTTGCTCCCTCCAGTTTCTCTGCCATGGGGAGCATGTGTGGGTGTTCAGTAAGCATGCGGTGAATGAATGAACCTGGTGTTGGTGGACATCGGGCTGAATGGGCAATTTCCCAAGAGGCTGGAGTTGGCGGAGACCCACCTGCTCTGTTTTCTGGATATGAAGGGGACATTTCCTGTGCATTGAGTTGTATCCACCTGCCCTCCCACGAATGGTGTGTTGAAGTCCTAAACCCCAGTACCTGTGGATGTGACCTTATTTGGAAATGGGGTCTTTTAGATGTAATCAAGTTAAGATGAAGTCACGCTGGATTGGGGTTGGCCCTACTCCAGTGGGCTTCCCAGGTGGCAATAGTAGTGAAGAACCCGCCTGCCAGTGCAGGAGATGCGAGAGACATGGGCTTGATCCCTGAGTTGAGAAGAGCCCCTGGAGAAGGAAGTGCAACCCACTCCAGTATTCTTGCCTGGAGAATCCCACGGGCAGAAGAGCCTGGCAGGCTACAATCCATGGAGTTGCAAAGAGTCGGACATGACTGAGGGGTCTTGTAGGACCTCTGCCAGCAAATGACTCAAATGACTGCTCTGGTGACTGGTGACCTTACAGAGAAGGAAATCTGGACACACGCACACGGACATAGGGAAGAAGGCCGTGCAAGGATGGAGGCAGATTTGAGAGCTGGATCTGCACACCAGGGAATGCCAGGGGTTACTCGCAGCCACCAGGAGACAGGAAGAGGCGAGAAGGAGTCTCCCTAGAGCCTTTGGAGAGCCTTGCGGACACCTTGATTCCAGTCATTGGCTATTCACAACTGTAAGAGACAGGGTTTATGCTGTTTGGGGCCATCTGGTTTGTGGTGACGTGTCATGGTGGCCCCTAGGGAGCTAGCACAGCTTTTTCCGTGTGCTCATGTCCTATCGGGATGGGAAAGAAGTAGGTGAGTCAGCCCAAGTCAGTGTGTTCATTTTCCATTGCTCCACAACACCATACAAACTTAGCAGCTTGATCAGAGAAGGTGATGGCATCCCACTCCAGTACTCTTGCCTGAAAAATCCCATGGACGGAAAAGTCCATGGGGTCGCGAAGAGTCAGACATGACTGAGCGACCTCACTTTCACTTTTCATTTTCATGCATTGGAGAAGGAAATGGCAGCCCACTCTAGTGTTCTTGCCTGGAGAATCCCAGGGACTGCAGAGCCTGGTGGGCTGTCGTCTATGGGGTCGCACAGAGTTGGACACGACTGAAGCTAATTAGCAGTAGCAGCAGCAGCTTGATACAACATATTTATCTTCTTCTTTAAAAAAAAAGTTTATTATTTATTTGGCTGTGCTGGATCTTAGTTGAGGGATCTTTGATTTCTGTTGTGGCACATGGGATCTTTAGGTGTAGTTTGTGGGATCCAGTTCCCAGACCATGGATCGAACCCCAGGCCCCTTGCATTGGGAGTGCAGAGTCTTGGCCTCTGGACCACCAGGGAAGTCCCACATATAAAATATTTATTATCTCACTGCATCTGAGTCGGGAGTCTGGGCAGGTCTTAGCCAGATCCTCTGCTACTAAACCATATAGGCAGCAATCATGGTGTCGGCCAGGGCTGAGGTCTCATCTGAGGCTTGACTGGGAGGAATCCAATCCCTTGTTGCTCTAAGTCCTGGAGCCTCAGTTCTGTTCAGAAGCCACCTACCATTCTTTGGCTTGTGGGTCTCCTTACCCCAACATGGCCACTTGCTTCATCAAAGCCAGCAAGGGTGAGGGAGTTTCCAGAAGGTGGACATTGCAGTTTTCATGTAGTGTAATCACCCTGACACTATCCAAGTGTGGTGTTGGCAAAGACTCTTGAGAATCCCTTAGACAGCAAGCAGATCAAACCAGTCAGTCCTGAAGGAAATCAACCCTGAATATTCCCTGGAAGGTCTGATGCTAAAGCTGAAGCTCCAATACTTTGGCCACCTGATGCGAAGAGCTGACTCACTGGAAAAGACANCTGAATATTCTCTGGAAGGTCTGATGCTAAAGCTGAAGCTCCAATACTTTGGCCACCTGATGCGAAGAGCTGACTCACTGGAAAAGACACTGATGCTGGGAAAAATTGAAGGCTGGAGGAGAAGAGGATGACAGGATGAGATGGTTAGATAGCTTCACTGACTCAGTGGATGTGAGTTTGAGAAACTCTGGGAGATAGTGAAGGACACATGCAAGCCTGGTGTGTTGCAGTCCATGGGGTCAGAAAGAGTTGAACACAACTTAGAAACTAACAACAATTACCTTTGCCATATTCTATCCACTTAAAGAAAATCACAGGTCTTGCCCACACTCAAGGACAGGGGACGGCACAGTATGGCTCTCAGGAGGTGGGGATGACGGGCCACCTCAAAGCGTGTTGAGCAGAGTCAGGTTGGCAGAAGAGCCAACCAGACTTCTGACATCTGGTGGGACTGTGTCCTTTGTGGGCAGGCAGATGCGGAGAGTTCCTATGGCAACTGACAGTCTGGGGCTTCTGCCAGGTCCCTAAGGTCGTGGGAGCTCTGTCTTTACTTGTTCCTCTCAAGCCAGAGGTGCACATAAGCTCAGGGATCTTGTTGTAAACTCAGCTGATTTCTCTCACAGCTACACCCCACTCAGTCATACTGAGTGTAACTGTGTCTGAAATGCCAGGGGTGCAGCATGAAGCAGAGACGAGTTGCGTTTCCACTCTCATAGCCTTAGCGTCCAATGTGTGATTTAGACAGTAGACAGCCACGTGCCTCGGAGCATGTGACGACCCACTGAGATCTGTGCTGTGACGTGCAAGGGCAGTGCGGGAACAGAGGGCCTTTGGATCAGACGTGGCCCTGGGTGATGAGGGGTGAGTACAAGCAGGTAAAACCACAGATGGAAAGATGCCGCAGCTGGACGGACTGCGGAGCATTCTGGGCTGAGAAGGCTGGCGATGCCCTCTGCTGTCTCCCCTGCGGACGGTAAGCTTCAGCGTGGCAGGGCCCTTGGTCATCGTCATACGTGTGTCTCCAGCACTGCACACTGTGCTGTTAGCACTCAAGGAATATCTGTTAAGTGAAAAAACACAGAGAGTGAAGGGGAGAGTGGAATGAGAGGAGGTGGCTGGGGCCCCAGGGTGCGGGCTTTGTGAAACTCTGTCCCTGTTCCAAAGAGCAGTGGTGGGCCCTCCGAGGTTCACCTCGCTCCCCAGGGGAGAGCCATCTTTGGGATGCATTTTCAGTACTCCCTGTGGCTGTCGTGTGGACGATGGATTGAGGAGCAAGAGAGGGGGTGCAGGAGGGCATAGGATGGGGGCACGGCCCTGGGCCAGGCTGATGGATGTTTAGAGCCAGGTGGTCACATACACAGAGAAGAGTGGATGGATCCAAGAGATTCTGTTGGAGGTAAAAGTGAGGCCTTGGCAGTGGATATGTAAGTAAGAGGCTGAGGTCATGCCCAGTAGCCTGTGTCATGGCCTGGCTGAGTGTCCCCTGAATCGAAAAGTTGTCTATCTTTTAATTCTTTGCTTTTAGAGGGTGACCATGTGGCATCAAGTGCACTGAAGTTCAAAGCTCAGCTCTGCCCTTCCCAGGACATGTCACTAAAACTTCTGATATTCCATCACCTTCCCTTCGGGAGGGGCCTGACATACCTGCTTATCAGGACCGTTGTAAAGATCCATGATGATCAAATGAGGGAAGGCACCAGCACAGGGCCTGGCCCAGACCCTGCCAGCTGTGTGACTTGTGCTGGCTGCTTAACCTGTCTGCACCTCAGTTCCCTGGTTGCTAAAACAGAGCCCACTGTTCTGCGATTGCAATAGGACAGACCATTCCAGAACTCAGTGGCTTTAAATGGCAATCACATTAGCTCATGTCGCTGCGGGTTATCTGGGCCCTGGATGATCCTGGCTGGGTGTAGGGCAAGTCCTTCTTCCTGCAGGCATGTGAGTCCGTGGGTGGCTCTGTTCCTTGTGTTTCTCATCCCGCTCAACGGAGCATGCAGGGCCTGTTGATCTCATGGAGTTGGCAGGATACAAGAGGGAAGCAGAAAGACATGGAGCCTCTGAAGGCCCAGCCTTGTCACCTCTGGACCTGGCACCAGTGGCCAAAGCAAGGGACATGGTCGAGTCTGGACTCAGGACAGGGAAGGACATTCTGCCCAGGGTGAAGCCAGAGTGAAGGTGAGAACATGACTGGAGGTGAAGAATCGAGGCCGTCCGTTCAGTCTTCCAAGGGTTGTTAACCTGTAGAGTTGCCCTCCTCAGAGATGAGTATGATGGTTAATTTTATGAGTCAGCTTGGCTGGCTCACTGGGTATTTGTGTTTTGGTCAAACATTCTCTGTGCTCCTCTTAGGGAGTTTTTGGATGAGATTGACATTGAAAAATGGGTGGACTTGAGTAAAGCAGATTCCGTCTGTCTGTGGGTGGCCTTCCTCCATCAGCTGAAGACCTGAACAGAACAAGAGGCCAGCTTCCTCCAAGCAAGAGGGAATCTCCAGCTGACAACTTTCAGAATTCCTCTGCGGCATTGACTTTTTCTCCTGACTGGCCTTTGAACCGGCCTGTAAGCTTGCCATGAGACTCCTGAACTACTGGCCTACCTACAGATTTTGCGTTTACCAGCCTCCTTAGTTGTGTGAACCAATTGCTATGATAAGTCTCTGTCTCCCTGTTGTTGTCTGTCTGTCTTTGTCTCTCTGCCTAATGCATTGGTTCTGTTTCTCTGATGAGAGTGGAATGAGAGGAGGTGGCTGGAGGTCCAGGGTGCAGGCTTTGTGAAACTCTGTCCCTGTTCCAAAGAGCAGTGGTAGGCCCTCTGAGGTACACCACTGTACAGAGAGAAAAATGAGCTACTCCACACCAAGCTCCTAGAACCCAGCCTGGCACGTCATAAATGATCTGTGTAAACTGGAGTGTCTTAGCTTCAGCACTGTTGACACCTTGGGCCAAATAGTTCTCTACCCTGAGGCTTCCCTGGTAGCTCAGCTGGTAACGAATCCACCTCAATGCAGGAGACCCTGGTTCGATTCCAGGGTCAGAAAGATCCCCTGGAGAAGGGATAGGCTACCCATTCCAGTATTCTTGGGTTTCCCTGGTGGCTGAGACAATAAAGAATCTGCCTGCAAAGCAGGAGACCTGGATTCGATCTCTGGGTTGAGAAGATCCCCTGGAGGAAGGCATGACAACCCACTCCAGTATTCTTGCCTGGAGAATCCCATGGACAGAGGAGCCTGGCAGGCTATAGTCCGTGAGGTTGCAGACTCAGACACGACTGAGTGACTAAGCACAGCAATAGTGGGGGCCCATCCTGCATGTCGTAGGGCGTTTAGCAGCTTCCCTGGCCTCCACCCACTAGATGCCAGTAGCACTGCCCAGCCATGACAACCAAAACCAGAGATGTCTCTAGACTTGGCCAGAGGTCCTCTGGTTGAGAGCCACTGGTGAAAAGCTTAGTCATCCTTAGTATTATCTGAGTCACTGCATATCATGGATCCACATGACTATTATTATTATTGTTCTCTTTTGCTCTTTTATTGAAGCCATTGCTGTAAAAGGGAGGAGCCATATAATGAAACAGTCAGCTGTGAAAAAGCAGTGCAGTTTGTTTTTCTAATTTGTCTTCAAAGGAATTAGAAAGTTACCCAGAGCTCAGACTAAGCCCTGGCTCCCAAAGGTTTTGGAAGAGGAAACTAGCTATTCTTATCCCTAGAAGCATCAGTAGCTGCATCTTAAACAGTGGCAGAGGCTGAACACAAATGCTCTTAGTTTTGAACCTCCGGTTTGAGGACGTGTGCAAAGTGAAGAGGAGTGAGCATTCTGGTCTCTTTGTTTTCTCTGCAGAGATCCTCAGGGGATGCCTTTATTTTTCTTGTCATAAGGTTTTCATTATTTTCTCTCTGTCTCCTTCCCTCCCTCCCTGTAGCCCTCCTCCATCCCTCTTCACACACACATAAACACACACACACATACACCATGAACAATTAATAACCTTGGGAGATAGCTTCAAATATTATTCTCATTTTATAGATGAATAAGCTGAGGCTGAGAGAGGTAAAGCAGCTAGCCTGGAGTTGTACAGCAAGTGAGTGAATTGAACTCATGTTGGTTTGATTTCAGTGTTCAGCCTCCTAAACACAACATAATTACTTTATCAGGGTGAATCTAACTATGTCCCTAAAGGTCTCAGAATCTTACTGAGGGGGAGACCAGAAGATTGAAGTGAATTGTTACTTCCCAGCTGTGTGGAGTACAGCCTGCCTGAATGAAGTGTGTAAAGCACCAGGTATTAAAGTTTATGAGTCTATTAATCCACGGCTTTGGAGGAATTAAAGTTTCATATTGATGATAAACCTTCCCTAATAAAACGTAAGGGAAGCAGGAATAAATCTCTGATTCCAAAAGACCCCAAACCACTTAAACAATTGTATGTGAGATGGATGGGTGCTATGGCAGTGGGGTGATATGTCTTGTCCAGTGGAGGGTACTTTGCAAAGTGGTTTTTTTGCTTCTGCTAAGTGTGGAGATAAAATGATGGATGTGTGCTATTGATTTCATGGGAGTTTGCAGGAGAGTGAGCACAGCTGGATGAGAACCCCTGGTGCAGCTGAAAGCTGCTGAATATGCATTTAGGAGGAGACAAAAGGCATTTGGGGCGGCCAGTTTCATCAAAAAGCGAAAAGCTGGCAAATATGTGGCAATCACTCTCCCTCCCTCTATTATTCTCTCTCTCTTTTCTCCTTCCCACCTCCTTCCATCCATCCCTTCTTTCCTCCTCCCACCCCTTGCCTCCCTCCCTATTTTTGTCACATGGGGAGTGTCTCAGTGGGCGTAGGTGAGCTGTGGGGTATAAATGTTGACTCTAACACAGTCCTGGATTAGAATCCTAGATTTGTTGTGTATTAGCGCTGTGACTTTGGGCAATTTACTTAATCTCTCTTGGTTTTGGTTTATTTTTACTTTTTAAAATAAAAATAGAATAGTTTTATATCTTCAGAAATGTTGGAAAGATAGCTCAGTGTGCTCCTATATATCCTCTACCCCACTTCTCCTATTGTCAACGTCTTAAATCACGATGGTGCCTTTGTCACGATTGATGTACCAGTATTGACGCACTGTTATCAGCTAATGCGGGAGTCGATGATTGACAGGGAAGTCTGGCGTGTTGCAGTCTGCAGGGTTGCAAGGAGTTGGACACAACTAAGAAACCGAACTGAACTAAATACTTCCTGAAGGTTTCCTTATCTCCTACACATGCCTGTTTACTGTCCCAGGATCCTCTCCAGGGCACCACGACAGTCACCAGACAGTCCTCAGGCTGTCTTTGTTTTTTTGAACATTTTAATTGTGGTAAAAGTCACACACAAAACATGCTACTTGAGCCATATATGAGTGTCCAGTTTAGTGGCACTAAGTACATTCACCGTGTGGTGCAACTCTCACCATCGTCCATCTCCCAAAGTGTTCACCTTCCTAAGCTGAAACTCTGTCCCCATCTAACACTGACTCCCTGTCTCCCTCCCCACCGCTTCCCCTGGGCCCAGCATCTCTCTAAGCTGAAACTCTGTCCCCATCTAACACTGACTCCCTGTCCCCCTCCCCACCGCTCCCCCCGGCCCTGGCATCTGCCGGTGCACTTTGTC
Source organism: Raphicerus campestris (assembly GCA_006410735.1). Taxonomy (NCBI): domain Eukaryota; kingdom Metazoa; phylum Chordata; class Mammalia; order Artiodactyla; family Bovidae; genus Raphicerus; species Raphicerus campestris. The sequence goes on from SJYW01014202.1 coordinate 98,784, forward strand.
TCTATGACTTTGAGATGGTCCTTGTCATTAATGACCTTGAGAGTTCTGAGGACGACTAATCAGGTGTCTTGCAGACTGTCCCTCGGTTGGGATCTGTCTGATGTGTTTTTCATGATTAGACTGAGCTATGGGTTTGGGTGAGGAAGACCGTGGAGATAAAACACCATTCTCATCAGACGCTACCAAGGGCTGCCAGCTCCCAGCACGACTGTCACTGCTGCTGTTGGCCTTGGTCACCTGGCTGAGGTGTGTCTCAGCTGTCTCCACAGTGCAGCTCATCCTTTCCGCTTTCCCCGGCTGTAGCCCTGGAAGGAAGTCTCTGTGTCAGTTCACACTTAAGGAGTCAAGGTTCACGATCCCCTTTCTTGAGGGCGGTGGGTGTCTACATAATGTTTAGGATTCTCCTGTATGGGATACTTATTCATTCTTCCATATTTACTTATTCAGTCATTTATTTACATCAAGGTAGATATTAATTTTATGCTTTGAGTTATAATCCAATACCACATTATTTATTTTGTTGCTCAAATTATTCCAGCTANAATATTAACATTTTATATCAGGTCAGGATCCATAACACATATGAATAGTTAACCAGGTGCCTAGTATTTAATACATATTTTAACAGCATTTAATAGATTAATTCTATCAATTCATATGGATGTGCTAGTATATCAGTGATTTCCTTCCCAAACAAAGAAACTACCCTAAAACATGTTGACCTAAAACAGCGAGCTTTAGTTCAGCCCACAGGTCCGCAGATCAGCTGGAAGGTCCTGCCAGCTTGCCCAGGCTCACTTATGTGTCTATTGGTCAGCTGGCTGACTGTTGGCTTATCTTGGGTGGCCTCAGCTAGAATGACCAGGGTAGCCTGACTCGGCNCCAAATCAGGGTGAATGGACCCTGGGTGAGGAGCTGGCAAATGTCCACTTGATACTATTCTTATCATCCTGATTGTTATCATCTTTATTTTTCAGTCTCCCATGATAATCTGAGCTACCCTGGTGGCTCAGACGGTAAAGAATCTGCCTGCAATGCAGGATACCCTGCTTCGATCCCTGGGTTGGGAAGATCCCTTGGAGAAGGGATGGCAACCCACTCCAGTATTCTTGCCTGGAGGATTCCATGGACAGAGGAGCCTGATGGGCTACAGTCCATGGGGTCACAAAGAGTTGGAGACCACTGAGCAACTAACATGTTCGCTTTCATAATAATCTGGTTGGGTTGAATAGGTGTGTGAATATGAAAGAAAACAGGTCGTTATTTCAAATCCATTTCTCCTTCATGGGTCCAAACTGGACCCTAACATTTCTGTTCATATTTCATTGGCTAGGACTTAGTCACATGATCAGGCCTAACTGCAAGGGGGGCTGGGAAATGGAGTCCATAACCCTCTCTCACACAGCATCCTCCCTGCTCTTTCCTCTTTTGCTGGCTGGATGTAGATGAGAATGGCCATCCCTAGGAACCACATTTGGAAATGGCAATGAAAAGATGGAAACAAGGTGCAAAGAGCCCAGAGTCCTGTGTCGCTGTCGGAGGAGAGCTCTCTGGCCTGGAGTGGTTGTTTTGGGCTTTGTGTGAGTGAGAAGTGTTTTTCTGCTGTGTTCGAGCCATTATATGTGGAAGAGCTTGTTTGCTGCAGCCCCCAGTGCTGTCTCACTGCCCTCCCTTCTCCCCTTCCTCCCACTGGCAGTCAGGGCAGGGGGCTAGGGTGGTCTTAGCTTTAAGTCTGAGCAGCAGACATGTGAGAGAGGCCGCAGGAGACTAGATTCCTGAAAGTTGCTGTCCGTCTCTCCTGGAATCCTCACACTTTGAGTTTGAGGGTGCTCTTAGAGGCCTTGTACATGACACCCCGTTGTCATGAGCCTTTGGGTTTTGTCTTTGATATCCCAGGTAACAAAGTGAGTTTATCCAAAGAAAATATTAGGTATCAGTTTAACTGTAAAAAATAGATGCTCCCCTAAGAGCATTCACAGCGACTTCTATCTTTATGAGAGATTTTATGACTCCAAATTGCCTGTCAGGATGTTTAAACAGCCCTTCAGAGCACCGAATAGTGCCCTCATAGTCATTACCCACCACTAATGGGTGCTGAGCTTTCCAAACACCTATTTACAGTGTGGATTTAGTCATCCTGGAGGACCTATTTCTGATTAAATAATACATGATTTCAAAGTGTCTAAGTACAGTGTATGTGCCCAGTGCTGTCCTTCTGGGTCCTAAGGTTCTCCAGCTACAGATATTCCCATGAGCTTCCTTGATGAGGACCAAAGAGACTTTCTCCTTTGCCACAGTTTTGAAGCTGCAGTGTCTGTCCATTTTCCGTGGGGGAGTGTAGGAAATTGACACTCCTGGGCTCTACCTAGAGAGTCTGACTCAGTAGGTCTGTGGTGTGAAACCTGTATTTTCAGGAAAAAGGCCCAAGTAATTCCTTCAGTCCGTGAAAATGAATTGCACACTTACCCTGGGTGAGGCTCTGTACTGTATCTGAGGATAGAACAGACCATGTTGCTGTGTGTGTGGCTCTTATTGCCTAAAGGACAGAATTGTAAGGCAATGCAAATTTGTGGTCCTGAATATTCCCCCCACAGTTCTTTGTTTTTTCATTTCACCCTGCCTGGTCTTTTGTTGTTGTTCATTTGCTTAGTTGTGTCTGACTCTTTGTGACCCCACGGACCGCAGCACGCCATACTTCCCTGTCCTTCACTATCTCCCGGAGTTTGCTCAAACTCATGTCCATTAAGTCAATGATGCCATCCAACCATCTCATCCTCTGTCACCCCCTTCTCCTCCTTCCCTCAGTCTTTGCCAGCATCTGGGTCTTTTCCAGTGAGCCGGCTCTTCTCATCAGGTGGTCAAAGTATTGGAGCTTCAGCTTCAGCATCAGTCCTTCCGATGAATATTCAATCAGAGTTGATTTCTTTTAGGATTAACTGGTTTGATCTCCTTGCAGTCCAAGGGACTCTCAAGAGTCTTCTTTAGCACCATAGTTTGAAAGCATCAATTTTTCGGCACTAAGCCTACTTCATGTTCAAGTGTCACTTCCGTTCATGACTGTTGGAAAAAATCCTTAATTCTCTAATTTTCCAACTATTACCCTGAAAATTGATTCAGTCTTGTTGCATGAAGCAGTGACCAGTGTCTTCCTGACTCCCTCCTTGGGTCTCTTGCTTGGGCCACAGGCCTTATTTCCCTCCCTTGAACTCCTGTAGAATTTTCCTCCCCAGGGCAAGTCAAATGGACTGAAGACTCTCTTAGGCTGTGTAACGTAGGCAATGTGTTTAACCTTTCAAGTCTTGCTCGCCCCATCTCTAAAATGGAGATGATAATATTTTGCCTGCCTGAGGGTACACTGTGGCTCCAGCAAAGAGGCAGAGAAAGGAAAGGCTGGGGTTCTGATGCTAACCTTGCTTACCATCTGTCCATGTCGTGATAGATCTTTAAAGTGGAGGGAGAGAATTGGAATGGAGGAGATAAGATTATTTCTTTAACTCACTGTTCAGTTCACTTCTTGCGTTCCTTTTAGCACAGGACAGTGATAAAGGACTTTGTCTAAGGACTGTCTTGGCTTTGCTACATCCTAACTGATGACCTTGAGTATATTCTTAACATCTCAATTTTCTCATCTGTGCCGTAGGACTAATCATACCATGTACCTTAAGGGGTTGTTGTGAGTTAAATGAATCAATGTATTTAAGGTACTTAATGCTTACCTGGTTCAATATAGGAGCTCATCAAATATGTAGCTTCTATGAGGCCTCATGTCCAGTGGTGAAGCTAGGTCACAGGGACACAGCCAGCTCTTCTGGAGTAGGGTTTCTCAACCTTGGTACTGTTAACATGTGACTAACAATTCTTTGTGGTGGGGGCTGTCCTGTGCCTTGTGGGATGTTGAGAAGCATCTCTGGCTTCTACCTGCTTTTAATACATACAGGTAGAACTCTCTTGAGCAAGAGTATAGATGGTGGAGTAGAAGGACAGTGAAAGATGAATTCCCCAGGTCGGTAGGCGCCCAATATGCTACTGGAGGAGAGTGGAGAAACAGCTCCAGAAAGAATGAAGAGGCTGAGCCAAAGTGAAAACAGCGCCCAGTTGTGGATGTGTCTGGTGATGGAAGTAAAGTCTGATGCTGTAAAGAATAATATTGCATAGCAACCTGGAATGTTAGGTCCATGAATCAAGGTAAATTGGAAGTGGTCAAACAGGAGATGGCAAGAGTGAACATCAATACTTTAAGAATCAGTGAACTAAAATAGACCAGAATGGGCAAATTTAGTTCAGATGACCATTATATATACTACTGTGGGCAAGAATCCCTTAGAAGAAATGGAGTAGCCATCATAGTCAACAAAAGAGTCCAAAATGCAATACTTGGGTGCAATCTCAAAAACGACAGAATGATCTCTGTTCATTTCCAAGGTAAACCATTCAATATCACAGTAATCCAAGTCTATGCCCCAACCA
>SJYW01014202.1:105228-146482 GCA_006410735.1 Raphicerus campestris
AAAAAAGACCAGGAACTGACTGTGGCTCAGATCATGAACTCCTTATTGCAAAATTCAGGCTTAAATTGAAGAAAGTAGGAAAACCACTATACCATTCAGGTATGACCTAAATCAAATCCCTTATGATTATACAGTGGAAGTGACCAATAGATTCAAGGGATTAGATCTGATAGATAGAGTGCCTGAAGAACTATGGACGGAGGTTCATGACATTGTACAGGAGACAGTGATCAAAAACATCCCCACAAAAAAAGAAATGCAAAAAGGCAAAGACAAGGTCTGAGGAGGCCTAACAAATATCTGAGAAAAGAAGAGAAGCAACAGGTAAAGGAGGAGAGGAAAGATATACATCTGAATGCAGAGTTCCAAGGAATCGCAAGGAGAGATAAGAAAGCCTTCCTAAGAGATCAGTGCAAAGAAATAGAGGAAAACAATAGAATGGGAAAGACTAGAGATCTCTTCAAGAAAATTAGAGATACCAAGGAAACTTTTCATGCAAAGATGGGCACAATAAAGGACAGAAATGGTATATCTAACAGAAGCAGAAGATATTAAGAAGAGGTGGCAAGAATACACAGAAGAACTGTACAAAAAAGATCTTCATGACCCAGATAACTACAATGGTGTGATTACTCACTTAGAGCTAGACATCCTGGAATGCAAAGTCAAGTTGGTCTTAAGAAGCCTTACTATGAAAGCTAGTGGAAGTGATGGTATTCCAGCTGAGCTACCTGAAAGATGACACTGTGAAAGTGCTGCACTCAATACACCAGCAAATTTGGAAAACTCAGCAATGGCCACAGGACTGGAAAAGGTCAGTTTTCATTCCAATCCTAAAGAAGGGCAATGCCAAACAATGTTCAGACTGTCACACAATTGCATGCATCTCACACGCTAGCAAAGTAATGATCAAAATTCTCCAAGTGAGGCTTCAATTGTAGGTGACCTGAGAACTTCCAGATGTTCAAGCTGGTTTTAGATAAGGCAGGTAAACCAGAGATCAAATTGCCAACATCCGTTGGATCACAGGGAGAAGGCAATGGCACCCCACTCCAGTACTCTTGCCTGGAAAACCCCTGGACGGAGGAGCCTGGAAGGCTGCAGTCCATGGGGTAGCTGAGGGTCAGACACGACTGAGCAACTTCACTTTGACTTTTCACTTTCATGCATTGGAGAAGGAAGTGGCAACCCACTCCAGTACTCTTGCCTGGAGAATCTTAGGGACAGGGGAGCCTGGTGGGCTGCCATCTATGGGGTCGCACAGAGTTGGACACGACTGAAGTGACTTAGCAGCTTAGCAGCAGTTGGATCATAGAAAAAAAACAAGAGAATTCCAGAAAAACATCTGCTTCATTGACTATGCCGAAGCCTTTGACTTTGGCATAGTCAATGAAGTAGACTATGTGTGGATCACAGCACAATGTAGAAAATTCTTAAAGAGATGAGAATACCAGACCACCTGACCTGTCTCCTGCGAAATCTGTATGCAAGTCAAGAAGCAACAGTTAGAACCAGACATGGAACAATGGACTGGTTCCAAATTGGGAAGGAATAAACAAGGTTGTATATTGTCACCTGGCTTACTTAACTTGTATGCAGAGTACATCATGCTACATGCTGGGCCGGATGAAGCAGAAGCTGGAATCAAGATTGCCAGGAGAAATATCAATAACTTCAGATATGCAGATAACACCACCCTCATGGCAGAAAGTGAAGAGGAACTATAGAGCCTCTTGATGAAAATGAAAGAGGAGAGTGAAAAAGCTGACTTAAAACTCAACATTCAACAAATTAAGATCAGGGCATCTGGTCCTATTACTTCATGGGAAATATATAGGGAAACAATGGAAACAGTGAGAGACTTCATTTTCTTGGGCTACAAAATCACTGCATATGGTGACTGCAGCTGTAAAATTAAAAGACACTTGCTCCTCGGAAGAAAAAGCTATGAAAAACCTAGATAGCATATTAAAAAGCAGATACATTAATTACTTTGCCAGCGAAGGTCTGTATAGTCAGAACTATGGTTTTTCCAGTAGTCATGTAGGGATGTGAGAGTTGGACCATAAAAAAAGTTGAGTATTGAAGAACTGATGTCTTTGAACTGTGGTGTTGGAGAAGACTCTTGAAAGTCCCCTGGACTGCAAGGGGATCTAACCAGTCAGTCCTGAATGAAATCAGTCCTGAATATTCATTGGAAGGACTGATGCTGAGGCGGAAGCTCCAATACTTTGGCCACCTGATGAGGAGAACTGACTCATTGGAGAAGACCTAGATGCTGGGAAAGATTGAGGGCAGGAGGAGAAGGGGATGACAGAGGATGATATAGTTGGAAGACATTACCGACTCAACGGACATGAGTCTGTACAAGCTCTGGGAGTTGGTGAAGGACAAGGAAGCCTGGCGTACTGCAGTCTGTTGGGTCGCAGAGTCTGACACGACTGAGCAACTGAACTGAACTGAACACTCTCTTGGGCTTTCCAGGTGGTACCAGTGGTAATGAAGCCACCTGCTAATGCAGGAGACATAAGAGATGCGGGTTTGATCCCTTGATTGGGAAGATCCATGGAGAAGAGCATGGCAATCCACTTCAGTATTCTTGCCTGGAAAATCCCAGGGACAGAGGAGCCTGGGAGGCTGCAATCCATAGGGTTGCAGAGTCAGACATGACTGAAGCAACTTAGTATGCATATAGCACTCTCTTAGTCCAGCCCTGACAACCAGTGATGTCTCTGAACATTCCAAACATTCTTGGGGGACAAAATTACCCTTTGTTAAGAACCACTCTTCTCGATTGTAAGTTCCTTGAGACCTTCCTACTTTGCAGCTCACCTGGGAGCTTGTTAGAAATGCAGAACTGCAAACTCTGTCCCAGGCTGACTGATCAGAAGCTGCATTTCAACAAGATCCCCAGGCAAGTCAGATGCATCCTGAGGCTGGAAGAGCGGGGCTTTTGGGAGTGGATCTGAAGGGCACTGCTCAGCGTAGGCACTGGGTGTGTTAAAGGAATGAAGAGGTGAATTGTGGCCAACATAAAAATTCTCCCTTTAAGATTCTAACAGTCATCTGCATTTTCCATTACCATGCTCTGAGTTTGCTGGCTCAGATACAGGCCTGAGGTCGATGCTTTGTCAATGTCTCTGCCCAGGGATCCTAATTCATTCAGGCCTTCCTGGGTCAGAGTGAATTGGGGTTATGGATGGTGGAGCAGGCAGAGATAGCTGTAGGCAGGGTTGTGAAGTCTGTGCAGTGCATTCCCAGCCTCTGAGTGGGTTCTTCCCTTTCCTTTTTCACCTGGTGACCTCTATATGGATGATCCGGGAGACATGGAAGCAGTGTTTTTAAATGCTTCCCAGGTCTTCATAGTTATGGCTGAGGAGCTAAAGCATATGAATTAATTATATCCACTCCCCCTTTTATTTTTAAAGTTTGTGTTGCAATGAGTTTATAAGAGAACACACTGGAAAAAGATTCAAGTGTAGTAGCTTCTGGGCTTCCCAGGGGGCGCTAGAGGTAAAGAATCCACCTGATAATACAGGAAAACACAAGAGGCATGGGTTCAGTCCCTGGGTCAGGAAGATCCCCTGGAGAAGGAAATGGCAACCCACTCCAGTATTCTTGCCTGGAGAAGTCCATGGATAGAGGAGCCCGGAAGATTACAGTCCATGAGGTTGTGAAGAACTGGATGTGACTGAAGCGACTGAACACACATACATGCACATGCTTCAGACATTTTCTTATTTTGCCCCTAAAAGTTCAGCAAAGGTGAATAGAGCAGGCGAAGCCACATTTTTTTTTAATCTCAAGTAGGAGAAGGAGGCAAAAGAGGAAGGCAGACACATTTAGAAGCGAGGTGAACCTTCTTTATCTGGGGCCAGGGGCTGGTGAATTTGCACTGGTGCATGAAGGCAGTACACTGAGCCCCTCTTGCAAGCCTCAGGTTTGAAATGTTAAGCCGAATCACAGAGACTGAACACTGATGTTTTGAGAAACAAGCATTATGTTTTAATAGGGTGTATGATAGCTGCTGAGCCAATTCCAAGAGGAAATGTGCCTTAATAAATACTCGTGATGGGAATGGTGAGAGTTACCCTTCGGTGTGAATAATCTTGCTGTGGAGGAGACGATGGGCTGCTGCAGGTAGACTGAGGGAGGCTCCTTGCTTGAAAACACATTTTTCTGTTGGGGGCATGTGCACGCTTGTGTGTGTGTGTGTGCATGCACTGGAGGTGAACAGAACATTTAAAGTCTGAGCAGGCTCCATGACAACTTCAAATAGAGGCTTGGCTGAAATCCCTTCTGAGCCCATCTCAGCATGGATGAGGTATTATCAACTCCTGATGAAGATTGATTTTAAAATAACTGGGTTCTCAAAGATCCTAATTCTGGAAATCAATTAGATTAATCGGCCTTGTAAAACGACCGTGCGGAATGTGTTTCAAGGTTACTGGGGAAATTCTGAACCCATCAGAGTGATTAGCTCGCCAAGTGTGATGTGGCCTGGGCGGTTGGTGTGTGTGATTTGGTTTGTGGTGTGGCTTGGAAGTGGAGCTGAGAACCTTCCCCGAAGGTGAGCTGGTAGGGGTTCTCATTAGAGCTCTTAGATGCAAGAGATGGAAACGGATGCAGGGTGATTTTGGAGAAAAGGAATTCCTGAGATGGTGACAAGGAGCCCACACAGTAGAGGCCCTGTAGCAGGGTCATTACCTAAAATCGTACCATTAAACTAGTCACAATAAGAGGATATTTTTTAAAAATTAAATTTATTATTTTAAAAATTGCTTTAATTGTGTTAGTTTCTGCCACGTAACAATGTGAATCAGCTATACATATACGTATACCCTTTCCCTCTTGTACCTCCCTCCCACCTTCACCCCCACCCCAACCCTACCCCTCCGTGTCATCACAGAGCACCATGCTGAGCTCCCTGGGCTATACAGCAGCTTCCTGTGGCTTGCTTGCTAGGTCGCTTCAGTCATGTCCAACTCTTTGCGACCTACAAGGAGATGTGTATAAGAGACAGGAAGGTGAGAAGAAGAAGAAGAAGAAGNTGATAGCTGCTGAGCCAATTCCAAGAGGAAATGTGCCTTAATAAATACTCGTGATGGGAATGGTGAGAGTTACCCTTCGGTGTGAATAATCTTGCTGTGGAGGAGACGATGGGCTGCTGCAGGTAGACTGAGGGAGGCTCCTTGCTTGAAAACACATTTTTCTGTTGGGGGCATGTGCACGCTTGTGTGTGTGTGTGTGCATGCACTGGAGGTGAACAGAACATTTAAAGTCTGAGCAGGCTCCATGACAACTTCAAATAGAGGCTTGGCTGAAATCCCTTCTGAGCCCATCTCAGCATGGATGAGGTATTATCAACTCCTGATGAAGATTGATTTTAAAATAACTGGGTTCTCAAAGATCCTAATTCTGGAAATCAATTAGATTAATCGGCCTTGTAAAACGACCGTGCGGAATGTGTTTCAAGGTTACTGGGGAAATTCTGAACCCATCAGAGTGATTAGCTCGCCAAGTGTGATGTGGCCTGGGCGGTTGGTGTGTGTGATTTGGTTTGTGGTGTGGCTTGGAAGTGGAGCTGAGAACCTTCCCCGAAGGTGAGCTGGTAGGGGTTCTCATTAGAGCTCTTAGATGCAAGAGATGGAAACGGATGCAGGGTGATTTTGGAGAAAAGGAATTCCTGAGATGGTGACAAGGAGCCCACACAGTAGAGGCCCTGTAGCAGGGTCATTACCTAAAATCGTACCATTAAACTAGTCACAATAAGAGGATATTTTTTAAAAATTAAATTTATTATTTTAAAAATTGCTTTAATTGTGTTAGTTTCTGCCACGTAACAATGTGAATCAGCTATACATATACGTATACCCTTTCCCTCTTGTCCCTCCCTCCCACCTTCACCCCCACCCCAACCCTACCCCTCCGTGTCATCACAGAGCACCATGCTGAGCTCCCTGGGCTATACAGCAGCTTCCTGTGCTTGCTTGCTAGGTCGCTTCAGTCATGTCCAACTCTTTGCGACCTACAAGGTCACATGTCCTACAATGCTCCTATATCCTTGGGGTTCTCCAGGCAAGAATATTGGAGTGGATTGTCATGCCCCTCTCCAGGGGAATCTTCCCGACCCAGGGATGCAACCTCCATCTCTTATGTCTCCTGCATTGGCCGGTGGGTTCTTTACCACTAGCGCCACCTGGGAAGCCCACAGCAGCTTCCCAGTAACTATCTAATTTACACATGATTGGGCTTCCCTGATAGCTCAGTTGGTAAAGAATCCGCCTGCAAGGCAGGAGACCCTGGTTTGACTCCTGGGCCAGGAAGATCCCCTGGAAAAGGGATAGGCTACCCACTCCTGTATTTTGGCCTAGAGAATGCCATGGACTATATAGTCCATGGGGTCGCAGAGAGTCAACGCGACTGCCACTCGCTCCTTCCAGGAAGGGACTTTTTAAACACAAGGAGGAGGCTGCAGATGCTTTGTGGCCACTGAAAATGACAAATGTTCAGGATAGTGGAATAAACATTCATTCACTCAGAATATACATTGAGGGCTTTCTATGAGGCAGTTCTATGTGCTTGGGAAATCATAGTAAGCAAAAAAGACAAAAATAGCTATTCTCATACAGTTTATATTCTACTTGGGGGGAGACAGGAGAGAAGTAAATTATGGAACTGTGTTGACCAATATGGTAATCAATAGCCATGTGCAGCTACTTAGACGTATACAATTGATTTAAATTAAATAAAATTAAACCTCCAGTTACTCAGTCATGCTAGACAATAGTAATCAGTTTTAAACGGTCAATCGCCTATGTGGCTAGTGGCTACTATACTGAACAGCTTATAAACCCAGAGTCCAAAATCTCATGAGCTCATCTAAATTATCCAAATTCAGTATGGGGAAACTATGAATACGATCCACCCTGGAGGACAGTTCCTTTCTGTTAGGTAGTTAGAATAGGGAAAAGGAGTCCAAAATGGTGGTGCCTAAAAGGCAAGGAAGGGAAAAGCCTGCTAAAATAGAACAAAAGAAGGTCAAAGACAGGTCTGAGGATGGGAGTGAGGACTGTAGGTAGAACAGCTCTTCTAGCTGAGCCCAATTTGCATAGGGCAGGCCCAGGAGGAAGAAAACATAAAAGGAGGAGCCAAGCGCGCTCTCGCTCTACCTTCCCCCCCCCCTCCCCACACGCTGGCGCACTCCTCCACTCTCTTCTTTTCTTCAAGGATGGATTCTCCTGCTATCTTCTAAATCAGATAGAGCTATAACACTGATTTGTCTAAGAGCTATGACACACTTTGTTCAAGACTTGAGAGCTGGGACGCACCCAGGNCATGCTCCTATATATATCCTTGGGGTTCTCCAGGCAAGAATATTGGAGTGGATTGTCATGCCCCTCTCCAGGGGAATCTTCCCGACCCAGGGATGCAACCTCCATCTCTTATGTCTCCTGCATTGGCCGGTGGGTTCTTTACCACTAGCGCCACCTGGGAAGCCCACAGCAGCTTCCCAGTAACTATCTAATTTACACATGATTGGGCTTCCCTGATAGCTCAGTTGGTAAAGAATCCGCCTGCAAGGCAGGAGACCCTGGTTTGACTCCTGGGCCAGGAAGATCCCCTGGAAAAGGGATAGGCTACCCACTCCTGTATTTTGGCCTAGAGAATGCCATGGACTATATAGTCCATGGGGTCGCAGAGAGTCAACGCGACTGCCACTCGCTCCTTCCAGGAAGGGACTTTTTAAACACAAGGAGGAGGCTGCAGATGCTTTGTGGCCACTGAAAATGACAAATGTTCAGGATAGTGGAATAAACATTCATTCACTCAGAATATACATTGAGGGCTTACTATGAGGCAGTTCTATGTGCTTGGGAAATCATGGTAAGCAAAAAAGACAAAAATAGCTATTCTCATACAGTTTATATTCTACTTGGGGGAGACAGGAGAGAAGTAAATTATGGAACTGTGTTGACCAATATGGTAATCAATAGCCATGTGCAGCTACTTAGACGTATACAATTGATTTAAATTAAATAAAATTAAACCTCCAGTTACTCAGTCATGCTAGACAATAGTAATCAGTTTTAAATGGTCAATCGCCTATGTGGCTAGTGGCTACTATACTGGACAGCTTATAAACCCAGAGTCCAAAATCTCATGAGCTCATCTAAATTATCCAAATTCAGTATGGGGAAACTATGAATACGATCCACCCTGGAGGACAGTTCCTTTCTGTTAGGTAGTTAGAATAGGGAAAAGGAGTCCAAAATGGTGGTGCCTAAAAGGCAAGGAAGGGAAAAGCCTGCTAAAATAGAACAAAAGAAGGTCAAAGACAGGTCTGAGGATGGGAGTGAGGACTGTAGGTAGAACAGCTCTTCTAGCTGAGCCCAATTTGCATAGGGCAGGCCCAGGAGGAAGAAAACATAAAAGGAGGAGCCAAGCGCGCTCTCGCTCTACCTTCCCCCCCCCCTCCCCACACGCTGGCGCACTCCTCCACTCTCTTCTTTTCTTCAAGGATGGATTCTCCTGCTATCTTCTAAATCAGATAGAGCTATAACACTGATTTGTCTAAGAGCTATGACACACTTTGTTCAAGACTTGAGAGCTGGGACGCACCCAGGGCTTTAATGTTCGTCGCTCGAAATCATTTTTGTGACGAGACAAGAACCGAGAAGCATACACTTGCCTGATGTCTATTCCATCTGTGAACCCGTGCAGAAAGAAGTTACCTATTGCAGGGCTTCCTTGTGGTCCAGGGGCTGGGACTGTGTGCTCTCAATGCAGGGGGCCCTGGTTCTATCCCTGGTCAGGGAAGTAGATCTCACATGCTGCAACTAAGAGTTTGCATGCCACAACTAAGACCTGGCATAGCCATAATAAATAAATATTAATATTAAAAAAAGAAGTTACCTATCCCTAAAACCACAATTGTGGGGCAGGCTTGGGGTAATACCTATAGGCATTCTGGTTCAAAAAGGGGAAAAATGGAAAGTCAAAAGGAATCACTAGTCCTCGGCAACTTATAAAACTAGCTAAGAGAGTTCCATAAGGTTTTGAGCTCCAGGAATAATAATCCTATTTGCAGCTCCAACCTTCAGATTCATATCTCTGCCTTCCAGGCTCAAGGCTCTATCCTGGGGGCCCTCCTTCCTCTTCCCTGACAGGTAGCAAGTATTTTGCAATTGAATTGTTTTTATCAGTGTGTTTCTTGACTATAGATTTTGGGGAACTGATAGTCTTCCATTTTGTACTCTCCTTTCAGTCCAAGGTGACAGTGTTTCTGCTGATACAAGTTTCTTAAGAACTTTGTAGATTTCTCCTGTTTGCACCAGGATTCACTGCTTTAGACAAGAGGCTTGTTCATAGATATTTCTGCGATAACCTATAACTATGGTTTCTACTGAGAGGGCTGAAGGGGCCTAGGAATCACACGCTAAATCTCATCAAAGAACNCCCTGTTTGCACCAGGATTCACTGCTTTAGACAAGAGGCTTGTTCATAGATATTTCTGCGATAACCTTTAACTATGGTTTCTACTGAGATGGCTGAAGGGGCCTAGGAATCACACTCTAAATCTCATCAAAGAACCTTTTTTATAAAAAAAAGTTTTACTGGAGTGTAGTTGATTTACAATATTGTGTTAGTTTCCAGTGTACAGCAGAGTGAATCAGTTATACATAAACATTAGTTCAGTTCAGTTCAGTCGCTCAGTTGTGTCTGACTCTTTGCAACCCCATGGACTACAGCACACCAGGCCTCCCTGTCCATCATGCACTCCCAGAGTTTTCTCAAACTCATGTCCATTGAGTCCTTGATACCATCCAACCATCTCATCCTCTGTTATCTCTTTNATTTGATTTAGATCATACCTAAATGGTCTAGTGGTTTTCCCTCCTTTCTTCAACTTAAGTCTGAAGTTTGCAGTAAGGAGTTCATGATCTGAACAGCAGTAATTTCCCAGTCTTGTTTTTGCTGACTGTGTAGAGCTTCTTCATCTTTGGCTGCAAAGAATATAATCAATCTGATTTTGGTGTTGACCATATGGTGATATCCATGTGTAGACATATGTATATGCTTATATACATAAACATATATCCACTCTTTTTTTAGATTCTTCTCCCATATGGGCCACTGCAGAGTAGTGAGTAGAGTTCCCTGTGCTAAACAGTAGGTCCTTACTAGTCAAAGAGCCTTTTTTGACTTAAGTTTTCAAACCTGAAAATTTGAGCTTCCTGCTCAGTTAACCAGNTGCAGAGTAGTGAGTAGAGTTCCCTGTGCTAAACAGTAGGTCCTTACTAGTCAAAGAGCCTTTTTTGACTTAAGTTTTCAAACCTGAGAATTTGAGCTTCCTGCTCAGTTAACCAGATGTAGTACAGTCACAGAGAAGGCAATGGCACCCCAATCCAGTACTCTTGCCTGGAAAATCCCATGGACAGAGGAGCCTGGTAGGCTGCAGTCCATGGGGTCGCGAAGAGTTGGACACGACTGAGCGACTTCACTTTAACTTTTCACTCCTATGCATTGGAGAAGGAAATGGCAACCCAACCCACTCCGGTGTTCTTGCCTGGAGAATCCCAGGGACGGGGGAGCCTGGTGGGCTGCCGTCTATGGGGTCACACAGAGTCAGACACAACTGAAATGACTTAGCAGCAGCAGCAGCAGTACAGTCACAACCTTGGCTTTTTCTCTAGAGCACCCTTTCCTGAGTGTGTTTCTTTTAATTTTAGCATCTTTTGCCATCTGGAGATGCCTAAAAATTCCCAGATCATTCAGTCTTTTTTTTTCTTTATCAGTTTTCCCCTCAATTTGTTTCTCCCCTCTCATATTTTACAATAAGCATCAAGAAAAAACCAGGTTGCACCTTCAACCTTTTGTTGGAAATATTTAAATATCCAGGGTTGTTTATGAGTTCTGCTTTCCACTGAAGTGCAGAAAACTCTGCTAAACTTTCTGTCACTGTATAACATCTTACTCCTCGGTTTTCTATAACATGTTTCTCACTTCCTTCTGAGGACCCACTGGCAGCATCCTTAATGCCCATATTTCTATCAACAGTCTGCTCATTGTGAGTTAGGTGTTCTCTAAGACAGTTTGGGTTTTTCTATAATGCTTCTCACTTCCTTCTGAGTCCTCAGCAGCAGGGTCTTTGACATTCATATTTTCATCAATGCTAAGACTGTTCAAGGTGACCAACGCTACTTCTGTCCTTAAAATTCTTCTAGTCTCTACCCATTGCCCAACTCCAAAGCCACTTCTGCCTTTTAAGGTATTTATCATAGTGCATTTCAGGCTTACAGGTGGCTCAGTGATAAGAATCTGCCTACTCATGCAGGTGACTCAAGAGATGTGGGTTCGATTCCTGGGTCAGGAAGATGCCCTGGAGTAGGAAATGGCAACCCCTTTCAGCATTCTTGCCTGAAAAATTCCATGGAGAAGGGAGACTTGTGGGCTATAGTCCATGGGGTTCGAAAAGAATCAGACATGACTGAGTGACTTATACACATGCATACATAGTAGCACTTCGCTTCTAGTACCAACATCTGTATTAATTTTCTATTACTGCTCTAGGAAATGAAGCCAACACAACATTGTAAAGCAACTATCTTCCAATTAAAAATAAAATACATTTAAAAATTACAACAAACTTATTATCTTAAAAGAGAACACTTTTATTATCTTATGGTTCTGTAGGTCAGAAGCCTGGCATGGGTCTTACTATGTTGAAATCAGTGTTGGCAGGACTTCCTTCCTTACTCTAGGGAGGAATCTGTTTCCTTGCTCATTCGAGTTGTTGGCAGAGTTCAGTTCTTTGTGGTTACAGGATTGAAGTCCCTATTTTCTCCCTGTAAACTGAGGTTGTTCCCGACCTCTAGAAGCCATGGTTTTCCTTGACCTGTGTCCTCCTCCCTCCATCTTCAAGCCAACAATGCTGGATTGAGTCCTTCTCATGTCCCATATTTCTAACTGTTTCCTAACTCAGCTGGGAAAGATGCTCTTTGCTTTTAGGGACTCATGTGATTAGGTTGAGCTGATCTGGATAATCTAGGCTAATCTCCTTATCTCAAGGCCCGTGCTTTCAATCACATATGCAAACATGATTTTGCTATATCAGTTCAGTCTCTCAGTCATGTCTGACTCTTTGTGACCCCATAGACTGCAGCATGCCAGGCCTCCCTGTCCATCACCAACTCCTAGAGCTTACTTAAACTCATGTCCATTGAGTTGGAGATGCCATCCAACTGTCTCATCCTTTGTTGTCCCCTTCTCCTCCCACCTTCAGTCTTTCCCAGCATCAGGGTCTTTTCAAATGAGTCAGCTCTTCCCATCAGGTAGCCAAAGTATCGAAGTTTCAGCTTCATCATCAGTCCTTCCAATGAATATTCAGGACTGATTTCCTTTAGGATGGACTGGTTGGATGTTCTTGCAGTCCAAGGGACTCTCAAGAGTCTTCTCCAACACCACAGTTAGAAAGTGTCAATTCTTCAGTGCTCAGCTTTCTTTATAGTCCAGCTCTCACATCCATAATAACAACTGGAAAAACCATAACCTTGACTAGATGGACCTTTGTTGGAAAGTAATGTCTTTTTCTATAAAGCATAACAAAGTAAAGTATTTTGCTTTATAGAATAACATATTCATAGGTTCTGGAGACTAGTATGTGGACGTCACTGAGGAGTCATTCTGCCTAAGATTCTTACAGTTTTTCTACACTCACTAAAAGCTGTAATCCTCAGATAATCAGGTTAAGGTAAAAGTCACAGAGATACCAAGAACCTCTCCCTCTCCATAAGACACAAAGCTGTGGTTGACTGGAGCATGGTCATTTATGGAGACACTGATAATCAGATAGTCTGTGCCTTTGGAAAAGGGGGTGAAGGCATGAAGCATAGAGGCAGAGAGCCTGAACTTGTTAGATAGCTATGGATTCAAATTCTAGCTTGTCCACTTGACTTTAAACAATTTATTGAACAAGTTAACTAACCTCTTTGTGCCTTGGTTTTCTCATATGTAAATGGGTATGATGAAATACAAGCTGGAATCAACATTGCCAGGANGACTGCAGCATGCCAGGCCTCCCTGTCCATCACCAACTCCTAGAGCTTACTTAAACTCATGTCCATTGAGTTGGAGATGCCATCCAACTGTCTCATCCTTTGTTGTCCCCTTCTCCTCCCACCTTCAATCTTTCCCAGCATCAGGGTCTTTTCAAATGAGTCAGCTCTTCCCATCAGGTAGCCAAAGTATCGAAGTTTCAGCTTCATCATCAGTCCTTCCAATGAATATTCAGGACTGATTTCCTTTAGGATGGACTGGTTGGATGTTCTTGCAGTCCAAGGGACTCTCAAGAGTCTTCTCCAACACCACAGTTAGAAAGTGTCAATTCTTCAGTGCTCAGCTTTCTTTATAGTCCAGCTCTCACATCCATAATAACAACTGGAAAAACCATAACCTTGACTAGATGGACCTTTGTTGGAAAGTAATGTCTTTTTCTATAAAGCATAACAAAGTAAAGTATTTTGCTTTATAGAATAACATATTCATAGGTTCTGGAGACTAGTATGTGGACGTCACTGAGGAGTCATTCTGCCTAAGATTCTTACAGTTTTTCTACACTCACTAAAAGCTGTAATCCTCAGATAATCAGGTTAAGGTAAAAGTCACAGAGATACCAAGAACCTCTCCCTCTCCATAAGACACAAAGCTGTGGTTGACTGGAGCATGGTCATTTATGGAGACACTGATAATCAGATAGTCTGTGCCTTTGGAAAAGGGGGTGAAGGCATGAAGCATAGAGGCAGAGAGCCTGAACTTGTTAGATAGCTATGGATTCAAATTCTAGCTTGTCCACTTGACTTTAAACAATTTATTGAACAAGTTAACTAACCTCTTTGTGCCTTGGTTTTCTCATATGTAAATGGGTATGATGAAGTACAAGCTGGAATCAACATTGCTAGGAGAAATATAAATAACCTCAGATATGCAGATGGCA
Source organism: Raphicerus campestris (assembly GCA_006410735.1). Lineage (NCBI taxonomy): Eukaryota > Metazoa > Chordata > Mammalia > Artiodactyla > Bovidae > Raphicerus > Raphicerus campestris. The sequence continues at coordinate 119,225 of SJYW01014202.1, forward strand.
CCACCCTTATGGCAGAAAGCGAAGAAGAACTAAAGAGCCGGTTGATGAAAGAGAAAGAGGAGAGTGAAAAAGTTGGCTTAAAATTCAACATTCAGGAAATTTAGGCCATGGCATCTGGTCCCATAACTTCATGGCAAATAGATGGGGTAACAGTGGAAACAGTGAGAGACTTTATTTTGGGGGGCTCCAAAATCACTATAGTTGGTGACTGCAGTCATGAAATTAAAAGATGCTTGCTCCTTAGAAGAAAAGTTATGACCAACCTAGACAACATATAAAGAAGGAGAGACATTACTTTGACAACAAAGGTTTGTCTGGTCAAAGCTATGGTTTTTCCAGTGGTCATGTATGGATGTGAGAGTTGGACTATAAAGAAAACTGAGCACTGAAAAAGTGATGCTTTTGAACTGTGATGTTGGAGAAGACTCTTAAGAGTCCCTTGGACAGCAAGGAGATCAAACCAGTCAATCCTAAAGGAAATCAGTCCTGAATATTCATTGGAAGGACTGATGCTGAAGCTGAAACTCCAATACTTTGGCCATCTGATGTGAAGAACTAACTCATTGGAAAAGACCCTGATGATGGGAAAGATTGAAGGCAGGAGGAGAAGGGGACAACAGAGGATGAGATGGTTGGATCATATCACCGACTCAATGGACATGAGTTTGAGTGAACTCCGGGAGCTGGTGATGGACAGGGAGGCCTGGCATGCTGCAGCCCATGGGGTTGCAAAGAGTTGGACATGACTGAGGGACTGAACTGAACTGAACTGATGATGAAAAGACCTACATCAAAAATAACTGTTGGAAGAGAATTCAGTGGAACAAACTCTATGAAGTGTTGATACCACATCTTTCACACATAAGTGACTTTCTGAGGGCTCTTGAAGAAGAGATTGGGAGATGCATGTTGATCTGTTAAATGCTCCAGGGGGTACACAAAATAGCTCTTTTCATCCTTCCTTCTTCCCATCTAGGGGCTCATAATTCTAAGACATCACTGTGGGTTCAGGAATAGTAGGAAATGATGGGAGAAAATAGGTCTGGGGAAGGCCCTGGGGATGCTGCAAAGTGCTTCATCTCCAAGGAGAATGTAGAGGAATAATTTTATATCCCTGATTATTTGTTTTAAAATCTAGTTCTGAGAAAGGGATAGAAACCATTGATTCACAAGTATGAGGAGATTACAAGAAATTTTTTCATTTTTCCACTCCAGATTATGTTCTTATGTTGGGCAATGAAAAATAACCTAAAACCAAAACTTGAATTTTGCTTAGATATACTTTTTAAGCATTATGATCTTGCAACTTGGATTTATAATTGCAAAAGTGATGTGGAAATTTTTAAAGGACTTAGTTCATTTTGATCACACGGGAATATATGAAGTTAGCATTGGAAGAGGCAAATAAGCATTTTTATGTGTATTTAAAGGAGGATTTTGACTTTAAAAGGGTAAAATTATTTTTGATTATAAGAAGTACATTTGAGCATTTAACCAAGATCAGAGTGTTACGTTACTTCACAGATTTGTTTTCTGTTCTGCTTTCTGCCACTCTTCTTGACTGTAGGGCAGTTGTTTTTCCAAAGTAAAGATGCAGGTAAGGATGAAGATGTCAAAAACAAGAGTGCTGAACAGGAAAACAAAGGAAGCAGAGCCTTTAAAAAAAAATCTGAAGGCGCTTTTAGACACCATTTGACACTCTAAAATATCATTTTGTTTATGCCCTGGAGCATAGAGTTCTCCAAACTATTGACTTTAGCCTGCAGGCTATTAAGCCAAATATATAGGAGAAGGGAGGTGGAAAATTCCATGTTCAAAGAAGTTTGGGAAAAAATAACATAAGTTAAACTGCTTGTATTAATATTACAAAAATTTTCAGAGATGATGTGTATTTTGATATCAAGAGTGGGAATAAGTAGCCAAAATTTCCTCTACTTCTTTGACCACGCTTTTATTTATTTGCCCCTTGGTTTGATGTGTAGCACACTGATTTACTCTGAGTGTTCCAAAAGTAGATTTGAGGAGTATTGCACATTTCTCTCTGGAGACATCTGGTTGAAGTTGAAAGGAATGCTTCAGTAAAACGTGGGAAATCTGGTAATTGTACGAGAGTTGCATTTCTCTAATTGTGGCTCATGAGACCATCTGTATTAGAATCATCTGAAGCGTTTGTTAGAAATCCAGAGATCTGGGCTTGATTTTAGATGTATAAGAATCTCTGGGACTAATGTCATGGGTTCTGAAAATTTCAAAACACTCAAAGTCTCGCTGCTAAAATGCTCTGTGGACCAACAGCATCCGTATGGCCTGGGAGCTTGTTAGAATGCAGAACTGCAAACCCATCCTGCTCCTACTGACTCTGAATCTGTATTTTTAACAAGATCCTTAGGTGATCCCTAGGTGACATGTACACTTCAGATGAGAAGCAGTGAATCTGAGAATGACACATCTCAGTTTACTTAGGTATTTATGTATTTTTATATCTTGCTCTAATTATGTATTTTGTTTAAAAAGCTATTTGAATAAAGAGTTCTATTTTAGTTGAAATCATAATTGAAGAGATAGATTTGATGACCTCTCTCTTAGTTTACTCTGTGGTAAGTATTACGTTCAGATCAGGAACCTTTTGAAAAACACCACTGGTTCTATTGCCTTCAGAGTATACTGATTTTATTCAGATTACTCAAAGAAAATAGTCTCTCAGGGGTTGGCTTTATTCCAAATTTATAGACATAATGACAACTCTCAGGTATAGAATGTGGAATGTCTGTCAAGAGTAATTGACTCTATATAGCTGAATTCCACCTCCCCTTCCATACCATCTGTGAAATGCTTGTAGTCATCTCAACTTAATAACTCATATATTGATTTTACTGAATATAGCCACCTTACATCTCAGTCTAGGANATGTGAAGAACTAACTCATTGGAAAAGACCCTGATGATGGGAAAGATTGAAGGCAGGAGGAGAAGGGGACAACAGAGGATGAGATGGTTGGATCATATCACCGACTCAATGGACATGAGTTTGAGTGAACTCCGGGAGCTGGTGATGGACAGGGAGGCCTGGCATGCTGCAGCCCATGGGGTTGCAAAGAGTTGGACATGACTGAGGGACTGAACTGAACTGAACTGATGATGAAAAGACCTACATCAAAAATAACTGTTGGAAGAGAATTCAGTGGAACAAACTCTATGAAGTGTTGATACCACATCTTTCACACATAAGTGACTTTCTGAGGGCTCTTGAAGAAGAGATTGGGAGATGCATGTTGATCTGTTAAATGCTCCAGGGGGTACACAAAATAGCTCTTTTCATCCTTCCTTCTTCCCATCTAGGGGCTCATAATTCTAAGACATCACTGTGGGTTCAGGAATAGTAGGAAATGATGGGAGAAAATAGGTCTGGGGAAGGCCCTGGGGATGCTGCAAAGTGCTTCATCTCCAAGGAGAATGTAGAGGAATAATTTTATATCCCTGATTATTTGTTTTAAAATCTAGTTCTGAGAAAGGGATAGAAACCATTGATTCACAAGTATGAGGAGATTACAAGAAATTTTTTCATTTTTCCACTCCAGATTATGTTCTTATGTTGGGCAATGAAAAATAACCTAAAACCAAAACTTGAATTTTGCTTAGATATACTTTTTAAGCATTATGATCTTGCAACTTGGATTTATAATTGCAAAAGTGATGTGGAAATTTTTAAAGGACTTAGTTCATTTTGATCACACGGGAATATATGAAGTTAGCATTGGAAGAGGCAAATAAGCATTTTTATGTGTATTTAAAGGAGGATTTTGACTTTAAAAGGGTAGAATTATTTTTGATTATAAGAAGTACATTTGAGCATTTAACCAAGATCAGAGTGTTACGTTACTTCACAGATTTGTTTTCTGTTCTGCTTTCTGCCAGTCTTCTTGACTGGAGGGCAGTTGTTTTTCCAAAGTAAAGATGCAGGTAAGGATGAAGATGTCAAAAACAAGAGTGCTGAACAGGAAAACAAAGGAAGCAGAGCCTTTAAAAAAAAATCTGAAGGCGCTTTTAGACACCATTTGACACTCTAAAATATTAATTTGTTTATGCCCTGGAGCATAGAGTTCTCCAAACTATTGACTTTAGCCTGCAGGCTATTAAGCCAAATATATAGGAGAAGGGAGGTGGAAAATTCCATGTTCAAAGAAGTTTGGGAAAAAATAACATAAGTTAAACTGCTTGTATTAATATTACAAAAATTTTCAGAGATGATGTGTATTTTGATATCAAGAGTGGGAATAAGTAGCCAAAATTTCCTCTACTTCTTTGACCACGCTTTTATTTATTTGCCCCTTGGTTTGATGTGTAGCACACTGATTTACTCTGAGTGTTCCAAAAGTAGATTTGAGGAGTATTGCACATTTCTCTCTGGAGACATCTGGTTGAAGTTGAAAGGAATGCTTCAGTAAAACGTGGGAAATCTGGTAATTGTACGAGAGTTGCATTTCTCTAATTGTGGCTCATGAGACCATCTGTATTAGAATCATCTGAAGCGTTTGTTAGAAATCCAGAGATCTGGGCTTGATTTTAGATGTATAAGAATCTCTGGGACTAATGTCATGGGTTCTGAAAATTTCAAAACACTCAAAATCTCGCTGCTAAAATGCTCTGTGGACCAGCAGCATCCGTATGGCCTGGGAGCTTGTTAGAATGCAGAACTGCAAACCCATCCTGCTCCTATTGACTCTGAATCTGTATTTTTAACAAGATCCTTAGGTGATCCCTAGGTGACATGTACACTTCAGATGAGAAGCAGTGAATCTGAGAATGACACATCTCAGTTTACTTAGGTATTTATGTATTTTTATATCTTGCTCTAATTATGTATTTTGTTTAAAAAGCTATTTGAATAAAGAGTTCTATTTTAGTTGAAATCATAATTGAAGAGATAGATTTGATGACCTCTCTCTTAGTTTACTCTGTGGTAAGTATTACGTTCAGATCAGGAACCTTTTGAAAAACACCACTGGTTCTATTGCCTTCAGAGTATACTGATTTTATTCAGATTACTCAAAGAAAATAGTCTCTCAGGGGTTGGCTTTATTCCAAATTTATAGACATAATGACAACTCTCAGGTATAGAATGTGGAATGTCTGTCAAGAGTAATTGACTCTATATAGCTGAATTCCACCTCCCCTTCCATACCATCTGTGAAATGCTTGTAGTCATCTCAACTTAATAACTCATATATTGATTTTACTGAATATAGCCACCTTACATCTCAGTCTAGGAAAACAATGAAAGAACAGATTTTGAGTGGACAAAAAGACCACCTAACACTTCTACCGGTATTTTATAAATGTTGGTTTTCTATCAAAGAGAGCAAAAACTGTCAGTTTAAAATACTAGCTTCATGAGTTTTTGAGCAAGTAGGCCACAGTTATGCTTTATTTCTTTGTAGGTTCTTTGATTTGATACTTGACCATCCATGTTAATCGATGATAAGGCAGGGTCCCAGAAGACTCGGTGACCCATTCCAGGAAACATAATCCAGCAGCTGAAAATTACTTTCAGGGTCTTTCATAAGGATTAGGGGATATGGTACTTGGTGGTCACCCATGGCTGAGAATAGTGCCTATTTCTACCAGTCAGAGTAGAAAACCTCCAAATTCATAAGACATTGAGTGAAGTACTCAGAAGTTTCCTGTCTTAGCAGTGGGACTAGCCAGCCTTAAATTAAACATGGCTTTGGTCTCATCTAACAAACCTTAAAATAAGACTTAAAGGGATCAAACAATTTTCCAAGTAACTTAACTGTATCTCAGAACAAAGCTCAAGAATATTTATAAGAATACAAAGATGTTCAGCCCAACTGAATTATATATAAGAATCTTAAAAATACAATGTAAAATGAGGGGGGAGGAGAATCAATCAACTGAAACCAGTACAGAACTTATACAGCTGTTAGAAGTAGTAGATAAGGACAAGTTTAAAAAGTTTAACAAAAAACATGGAAGACATGTAAGAGATCAAAATAAAAACTCTGGAGATAGAAACCTATAATCTCCAAGACATAATGCACTGAATGTCATCAGTAACAGATCTGACATTGCACCCACACACACAGACACAAGATCACTGACCTTAGTAAAGTAGCAATAGAAATTATCCAAAATGAAACAGAAAAAAGAATAATTGTGGGGGAAAAAGTGAGCATAGAACCTGTGACCTCTGGGACAACTTCATGCAATTTAATATATCTATAATTGGAATCTCTAAAGGAATGAGAGAGATAGAGAGATAGGAAAAACATATTTGGAGAAGTGGCCCAAGTTTGATAAAATCATAAATTCAGAGACCCCTCAAATAAGCTCAATGAATACCATGCATAAGAGAAATTAGGAAAGCTGCACTAAGGCATAGCATGATTAAGCACTCAAATCCAGAGAAAGAGATAGATAGATACGGAGAAAGATTTTAAAAGCACCCAGAAGGCAGGTTACTTGCAAAGGACTGAAAATAAGGGTGACAGCAGATTTCTCATCAGAAACAGTGCAAGTTAAAAAAGGATAGTATGACAAAATATTTACCATACTGAAGTAAAATAAAAAACAATTATCAACATAAAAGTTTATGCCTAGCAAAAACTTTTCTTCAAATGAAACAAAATAAATACATTTTTTTCATGTGAAAGCTGAAAGGATTAATCACTAGGACACCTATACTATAAAAGATATAGGGAGTCCTTCAGGCAGAAGAAAAATGATACCACAGATGGAAACAAGGAATCTACAAAAAGGAATGCAAAAACATTAGAAATAGTAATTACATGGATAATACAGAAGTCACCTTAAAAAGTGATTATTTAAATAAACATAACAACATGATGTGATTGTAATGTATGTAATAGTCTAATGTATGACGACAATAACACAAAGGCTAGGAGGAGAGAAATGGAAGTACACCAATGTAAGATTCTCATAGTACTGACACAATGCTGCTTGATGGCAGACTATGGTAAGTCAAAGGACTATATTGTAAACCTTGAGTCAACTACCAAAAGAAAAAAAAATCAAAGAGTTACAGTGGATAGGCCAACAAAGAAGATAAAAAGGAATCATTAAAAGTAATCAATCCAAAGTATTTTGGGCAGAAAAAGAAGGTAAAAAAAAAAGCCATAAAAAGAAGGGACAGGAACAGAGAACAGATAGAATAAGTAGAAAACCACCGACAAGCTGATAGACATGAAATAACACACAAACACATAACACATAACAGAAAATAATCACAATAAATGTAAATGATTAAAACCACCCCACTTAAGAGGCACAGATTGCTAGATTATTAGTTTAAGACTGAACTACATACATNTGAAAGCTGAAAGGATTAATCACTAGGACACCTATACTATAAAAGATATAGGGAGTCCTTCAGGCAGAAGAAAAATGATACCACAGATGGAAACAAGGAATCTACAAAAAGGAATGCAAAAACATTAGAAATAGTAATTACATGGATAATACAGAAGTCACCTTAAAAAGTGATTATTTAAATAAACATAACAACATGATGTGATTGTAATGTATGTAATAGTCTAATGTATGACGACAATAACACAAAGGCTAGGAGGAGAGAAATGGAAGTACACCAATGTAAGATTCTCATAGTACTGACACAATGCTGCTTGATGGCAGACTATGGTAAGTCAAAGGACTATATTGTAAACCTTGAGTCAACTACCAAAAGAAAAAAAAATCAAAGAGTTACAGTGGATAGGCCAACAAAGAAGATAAAAAGGAATCATTAAAAGTAATCAATCCAAAGTATTTTGGGCAGAAAAAGAAGGTAAAAAAAAAAAGCCATAAAAAGAAGGGACAGGAACAGAGAACAAATAGAATAAGTAGAAAACCACCGACAAGCTGATAGACATGAAATAACACACAAACACATAACACATAACATAAAATAATCACAATAAATGTAAATGATTAAAACCACCCCACTTAAGAGGCACAGATTGCTAGATTATTAGTTTAAGACTGAACTACATACATTTATAAGAAACTTACTTTGAATATTAAGATACAAATAGAATTAAAGGAAAAGGATAGGAAAAGATACAGAATGCTAACAATGCCCCCCAAAGCCAAAGGGATTATATTGTTGTTGTTCAGTCAGTCATATCCAACTCTTTGCTGCCCCATGGACTGCAGCATGCCAGGCTTCCCTGTCCTTCACCATCTCCTGGAGCTCGCTCAAACTCATATCCATTGAGTGCCTGATGCCATCCAACCATCTCAGACAAAATAGATTTCAAAGTGTTGATTATTGTCAGGTATGAAGAAGGCTTTAAAAAAAAAATAATGATGGGGTCATTTCAGCAGGAGGACATAACAATATTAAATTTTTGTGTACCAAATAACAGAGATTAAAATGCATGATGCAAAACTGATATAAGGAGACATAGACTAAAGCTGATAGAATATCAAGAAATAGTCAAATCTGTAATTACAATAGGATATGTCAGTACACCTTTTACAACAATCAATACAAAGAGTAGAGAGATAACCAGTAAGGATATAAAAGACCTGAACAATATAACAACCAACTTGATTAAATTGACTTTTACCTAGCAACAACAGAATATATACCCTTTTCAAGAACACACAGACCATATAATAAAATAGATTATGTTCAGAGCCATAAGGCCCATCTCAGTAGATTTAAAAGGATTCAAGTTACACAAAGTATGTTCTTTGGTCACAATGGAATTAAACTAGAAATCATCAATGAAAGGATTTCTAGAGTATCTCTAAGATTTTAGACTCTAAAATAACTCATTCCAAATAACCCATGGATAGAAAAAGAAATCAAAAGAGAAATAATAGAGTATTTTGAATAGAGTGAAAAAGGAAATATGACAAATCAGAATTTAGTGAGATTCTCCCAAAGAGATATTTGGGGCAAAGAATTTGCAGCACTAAATGTCTATATTCAGCAAGAAGAAAGGTCTCAAATTCGACTTAAGAAACTAGAAAGAGAAGAGCAAATTAAACCCAAAGTAAGCAGATGGAAGAAAATAATAAGCATCAAAGTAAAATCATCTTCCCTGGTGGCTCAGATGGCAAAGAATCCACCTGCAATGTGGGAGACCTGGGTTCAATCCCTGGGTTGGGAAGATACCTGGAGAAGGGAATGACAGCCCACTCCAATATTCTTGCCTGGAGAATTCATTCCTGGAGAATTCCATAAGAGCCTGGTGGACTACGGTCCATGGCATTGCGAAGAGTCAGACGACTGAGCAACTAATACACACGAAGTAAAATCAATGAAGGAAAACAGGAAAATACTAGAGAAACTCAATTAAATCTAAAGCTGGTTCTTTAACAAGGTCAGTGAGTTCAGAAACATCTAGCCAGAGTGGGCAAGACAAGAAAATCCCAATTAACAGCATTAGGAGAGGTGACAATACTATGATTTCTTTAGCTATTAAAAATAATCAGAAAATATTATGAGCAATTTTATGCACGTAAGTTTAACAACACAAATGAAATGGACAAATTCTTTGCAAAACACAAACTGCCAAAGATCACTGAAGAACTAGATAACCAGATTGTTTATCTATTTTTAAAAATTGAATTTGTAGTTAAGAATCTTCCCACAAAGAAAACTCTAGGTACAATTAGCTTTACTATTAAATTCTAACAAATATTATAGGAAGAAATAGTACCAATTCTACACAAACTCAGAAAAATCAAAGAGAGAATATTTACTAATTAATTTTATGAGGCCAGCATTACCCTGATACCAAAACCTGACATAAAATACAAGAAAAGGAAACTACAGACCAATGTCCCTCATGTATATAGATGAAAATATCTTTTGCATGTTGATTTAACATGCAAAAATCAATCAGTATAATTCACCATATTAAGAAAAAAAATGGAAAACACCAATATAATATATTAACACATATATGGAATTTAGAAAGGTGGTAACGAAGGAAATGGCAACCCACTCCAGTACTCTTGCCTTGAAAATCCCATGGATAGGGGAGCTTGGTTCAGGCTACTATCCACGGGGTCGCAAAGAGTCGGGCACGACTGAGCGACTTCACTTTCGCTTTCAACGATGACCCTATATGCGAGATAGCAAAAAAAGACAGAGAGATGAAGAACAGACTTTGGACTCTGTGGGAGAAGGCGAGGGTGGGATGATTTGAGAGAAGAGCATTGAAACATGTATATTACCATATGTGAAATAGATGGCCAGTCCGGGTTTGATGCATGAGACAGGGTGCTCAGGGCTGGTGTGCTGGGATGATCCTGAGGGATGGGATGGGGAGGGAGGTGGGAGTGGGGTTCAGGATGGGGGACACAAGTACAACCATGGCTGATTCATGTCAATGTATGGCAAAAACCACNTGCATGAGACAGGGTGCTCAGGGCTGGTGTGCTGGGATGATACTGAGGGATGGTATGGGGAGGGAGGTGGGAGTGGGGTTCAGGATGGGGGACACAAGTACACCCATGGCTGATTCATGTCAACGTATGGCAAAAACCACTACAATATTGTAAGGTAATTTGCCTCCAATTAAAATAAATAAATTAAATAAATAAATAAATTACAAAAGAAAATGTTAAAATATATGATCATTTCAGTAGACACAGAAGAAATTATTTGCAAGAATCTAACATGAACTTTCCTGATTTTAAAAAATCCTTGACATATTAGTAATGAAAGAGAATTTCTTCAACCTGGTAAAAGACACTAATGAGAAATTTTCAGCTAACTTATTAGTGAAAAGACTGAATGCTTTCTTCCTAAGATCAGGAATGAGTCAAGGATTTCTGCTTTCAATTCTATTATGGAATAAGTCACTATAGTAAGATAATAGAAATAAATAAAAGATACTAAGATTGGAAATGAAATAAATCTGTGTTTATTTGCAGATGACATGTTGATGTATGAAGAAAATTCAGTGAGATCTACCAAAAAATCTAGCAGAACAAATACATTAGTTTTAGCAAGATTGCAGAAAAACAAGATCATTATATGAAAAGCAATTGTATTTCTAAATGCTGGCAATGAAAAATTGGAAACTCAGTTAAAAAATATACCGTCTATGATAGCATCAAACAATATAGAATACTTATTGACAAATTTGACTAAGTTTGACTAAGATCTGTACACTGAAAACTATAAAAAAACGATGAGAGAAATCAATGAAGATCTAAATAAATGGACAGATGTTTATAAAGCAAAAAAACTAAATGTTGTTAAGATGTCATTTCTACCAAATTGATGTACAGATTGAATGCAATCCAAATCACAATCTCAATAGGTTTTGAGGATTTTTGTGAATTCTGGGGTAGAAATTGGCACGCTAACTCTGAAATTTGTGTGTAAAATGAAAGACAGAATAGCTGAAACAACTCTGAAAAAAAAAGAACAAACATGGCTGGCTAACATTAGCTGATTTTAAGGTTTATTATAAAACTATAGTAATCAACAGTGGAATATTGGCATCAAGATAGATAATTAGATAAGTGGAATCATTAAAAAAATAGTCTTTTCAACAAAAGAAGCTGGAACAATTGGACATCCATATGCCAACCAATCTACTCCAAACTATAGCTTGCAGTACATACAAAAATTAGCTGAAAATGTATTTCACATCTCAGTGTAAAACTTAAATCTATAAACTTCTAAAAGACACTATAGGAGAAAAATCTGTATGACTTAGACCATTGATTAGGCAAAGATTTCATACATGTGACACCAAAAAAAGTCTGACTCATAAAAATGATAAATTTAACTTATAATTGAAAAGTCTGCTTTCTTGAAAAGGACCATTAAGAGAATGACAAGCCATAAACTCAGAGAAAATATTTGCAAATTGCATATCTGATAAAGAACTTGTATCCAGAATCTATGAAGAACTCTCACAACTCAATGAAAGAAAACATGTAATAAAACAACACTAAAATATTTCAACAGACTTCAAATTAGATATACATGGCAAATTATCACATGAAAATGTTTTCAGCATTATCAGTTATTAGGGAAATATAAATTAAAGCCACCTTGTGATATCACTATACATCTAGTAGAATGACTAAAATTAAAAACACTGACCACACCAAGTTTTGACAAGTATGGGGAGAGCCTGGAATTCTGATATGCTGCCGGTGGGTGTTGGAAAATGGTGTAACCACTTGGGAAGACAGCTTGGCAGTTTCTTAACTAAACATAAACCTACCATGAGATCTAGCCATTCCTCTCTGAGGAAGGAAAGCATATGCCCAAAGACACTTGCATGAATGGTCATGGCCATTTTATTTGTAATCACTAAAGCCTTGAAACAGCCCAAATGTCTTATCAGAAGGCAGGTGCAGGAACATCTGTGCTAAGTCAGCGCTATCATGTAGTAGGAAGGAACGAACTAGTTATACATGCAGTGATGTGGATGAGTCTGAGGGGCTTTGTGCTGAGTGAAAGATTCCAGATAAAAGAGACTCCTTACTATATGATCCCATTTATATGAATTCTGAAAAATGCAAAGTAATGTGTAGGGAAGAAAACAGATCACTGGTTGCCCAGGGTGGGATGAGCCGATGGGTATTTCACTGTCTTGAATGTGGTGATGGTATCGTGTATGTGTGTGTGTGTATATAAATGAAAACACCTGATTCTCACCTGATCTCAGTTGAGATCTCACGGATCAAGTGAGAATCAGCCAGGAAGAAGATGGTGGTGGCGGGGCGGGGGGTGGGGGCGGTGGCAAGCATACTTCTGCCAGATGAAACACCCTCCACATTGTACATCTTCTCTTTGCTGTTTGTGAAGATTGTCATTTATTGATACTAAATCAAGGGTGACTTCATTTAACGTGGATTCTGAAATATCTCTACGCTGGTTGCCAAGCAGTGCTATGTAGAAGGAACGCACTTCCGCTTCGTCTCCTGAAGAGGAAGAGGCTCCTGGAGGAGCCCAGCCTTTGAGGGTTAATGTGGATGCATTTGCTTTCTCCTCTGCCTTCATGTCTTGGGTGGGCTGTCCCTGATGTGGCTGTCAGCAAGTGGAGAAGCTGTTGAGAAGGAATTGAAATGCAGTCAGTGTTTGGGAGAGCCAGGAGACCCATCTTTCCAGCCCTCAACATCTCTGTCTCATTGTCACATTCTCTGAGCTTGACCATTTGACCATTCTGGGGTGAACTGTGCCCTTTCTGCTGGCAACTGGGTTTGCTTGTGGTCACCTCCATAACTAAGGTCTGAGGGGTAATACTGATCAGAAGGAAATTTTACTGTATCAGAATTTGGATANCCAGCCCTCAACATCTCTGTCTCATTGTCACATTCTCTGAGCTTGACCATTTGACCATTCTGGGGTGAACTCTGCCCTTTCTGCTGGCAACTGGGTTTGCTTGTGGTCACCTCCATAACTAAGGCCTGAGGGGTAATACTGATCAGAAGGAAATTTTACTGTATCAGAATTTGGATAAGTTAACAGGTGTAGGAAATATGTAGGTGGTTCGACTTGATAAAACAAAGTTATACTTACTGGTTATGAAATATTCTGGTAGAGATGGCTTAGCTGGCAAGATGCTTGGAGATGGTGATGTGATAACTGGAATATTATACAGTCAGTTCTGCTATCACATGACATGTGTGTTCCTAAAAGTCACTGTGCTATATACAAAATTGCACAGTAAAATTGTGTCCAGGAAAAAAAAAAAAAGCAGTGTTGGAGTATGTAGTTTAAAAATGTTAACAGTGAGACATTTTTTTTGTTTATTATTTTTCTTTATTATTATTATTTTTTACTTTAAATATTGTATTGGTTTTGCCACACATCATCATGAATAAAAAGATGGAAACTTAATAAAAACAGTAGCACCATTTTATACATGCTAATTGGTTAAGAAGTATGCATAGACTACAATGAATATCACACTTTACTTTGAAAAAGACCTGCGGGTTGGAAGTGGGCGTCGGAAGAAGGAATGTGGTTTGTGAGTTGCCAAGGCTGGAGGAGGCAGGGTTGCCTGAAATCGAAGGGGATGCTGTGATCCCAGGTGTGGATTGGTGTGGCTCCTGACACAGGCAGTGGACTGAGGTAACTGGTATGTGTTTGAGTTTGTGTGTGTGTGTGTGTACACACACACATGTGTTCTGCATCCTTATAAGTGCCTTGCTTCAGCTGGTTACAGCTTTCTGCATTCACTTTGTGTTTCTCTTGCAGACAAAATCATGCATAAGCAAATGCAAAATATGTGTTATGCTGATATTGTTCCCTAATGGATCAGTCACATTGGAACAAATTCATTTTCAAAACAAGTGTTATTGCAGATCTGACTGTGCCACAGGGAGAGAGGGCCCATGTGCAGGAGCATTTGAAAGGAGCGTTAGTGGCCGGTGACTGAGGTTACGTGGCAAGGATCTTCCTGACCCAGAGATGAAACCTATGTCTTTTACCTCTCCTGCATTGAAAGGCCGATTTTTACCACTAGCGCCACCTGGGAAGCCCCTAAACCATAACTCCTGTATATTAATAGCTAGGAGAGCTGATTTAAGCCATCAGTTACGTGAGCATTCCTAGGTTAAAGTATATTCCCAAATACCCACTCCCTGGTCCTTACTTACTGGGCACTTCTCTTCTACCCTTACCTCCTTTTACCCTCTAAACTCTTGAGAGTTGGGGGTGGCTTTCCTTCTGGTGTGGGGCAAGCAGCTGCATCTGGAGCTTTAACTCCATCTCAGAGGTGAGGGACTTTCTCTGACAAGCACTTTCCTTCACCATCCTGAAAATTCAACAAGGGCTATTTTGAGGATATGATACAGAGATGAGGTTCCCTGGACGTTGAACGGAGTTAGTCCTAAGAGTGGATGTTTATGGTCCCAAGCTGTGCTGGGCCAGCCTGACCACCAAATCTTGGAAGATAGAAGTACTCACATTTCTTTTGTAAAATTACTTTTTTTTTTTGGAGGGAGGGCATCTTTAAACTCTTAGGTTTATTGTTTTTTCATTGAGAGATACTTGACACACAACTTTGTGTTGTTATGATGTGTGGGCTTTCTGAAGTTCAGGCATAGGATAGGAGTCCCTCTTGCCTGGGTCTGTGGTGGGGGTGTTCTCCACACCCTTCCCCAGCTGCACCACCCCCAACCCCATCTTCCTCACTGTGGCTGTGGCGGTTTCAGTTCAATGGACAGAATAGAATTAGTGGAAGGGGCCTTGAAAGTTACTGTAATTCAGGAGCTTGTTGCATAGTTACATAGGTCTCTCTGGGGTTGGCCTAGACTGGTGACATGCTGTCCAGCAGAGANCATTTTTTTTGTTTATTATTTTTCTTTATTATTATTATTTTTTACTTTAAATATTGTATTGGTTTTGCCACACATCATCATGAATAAAAAGATGGAAACTTAATAAAAACAGTAGCACCATTTTATACATGCTAATTGGTTAAGAAGTATGCATAGACTACAATGAATATCACACTTTACTTTGAAAAAGACCTGCGGGTTGGAAGTGGGCGTCGGAAGAAGGAATGTGGTTTGTGAGTTGCCAAGGCTGGAGGAGGCAGGGTTGCCTGAAATCGAAGGGGATGCTGTGATCCCAGGTGTGGATTGGTGTGGCTCCTGACACAGGCAGTGGACTGAGGTAACTGGTATGTGTTTGAGTTTGTGTGTGTGTGTGTGTACGCACACACGTGTTCTGTATCCTTATAAGTGCCTTGCTTCAGCTGGTTACAGCTTTCTGCATTCACTTTGTGTTTCTCTTGCAGACAAAATCATGCATAAGCAAATGCAAAATATGTGTTATGCTGATATTGTTCCCTAATGGATCAGTCACATTGGAACAAATTCATTTTCAAAACAAGTGTTATTGCAGATCTGACTGTGCCACAGGGAGAGAGGGCCCATGTGCAGGAGCATTTGAAAGGAGCGTTAGTGGCCGGTGACTGAGGTTACGTGGCAAGGATCTTCCTGACCCAGAGATGAAACCTATGTCTTTTACCTCTCCTGCATTGAAAGGCCGATTTTTACCACTAGCGCCACCTGGGAAGCCCCTAAACCATAACTCCTGTATATTAATAGCTAGGAGAGCTGATTTAAGCCATCAGTTACGTGAGCATTCCTAGGTTAAAGTATATTCCCAAATACCCACTCCCTGGTCCTTACTTACTGGGCACTTCTCTTCTACCCTTACCTCCTTTTACCCTCTAAACTCTTGAGAGTTGGGGGTGGCTTTCCTTCTGGTGTGGGGCAAGCAGCTGCATCTGGAGCTTTAACTCCATCTCAGAGGTGAGGGACTTTCTCTGACAAGCACTTTCCTTCACCATCCTGAAAATTCAACAAGGGCTATTTTGAGGATATGATACAGAGATGAGGTTCCCTGGACGTTGAACGGAGTTAGTCCTAAGAGTGGATGTTTGTGGTCCCAAGCTGTGCTGGGCCAGCCTGACCACCAAATCTTGGAAGATAGAAGTACTCACATTTCTTTTGTAAAATTACTTTTTTTTTTGGAGGGAGGGCATCTTTAAACTCTTAGGTTTATTGTTTTTTCATTGAGAGATACTTGACACACAACTTTGTGTTGTTATGATGTGTGGGCTTTCTGAAGTTCAGGCATAGGATAGGAGTCCCTCTTGCCTGGGTCTGTGGTGGGGGTGTTCTCCACACCCTTCCCCAGCTGCACCACCCCCAACCCCATCTTCCTCACTGTGGCTGTGGTGGTTTCAGTTCAATGGACAGAATAGAATTAGTGGAAGGGGCCTTGAAAGTTACTGTAATTCAGGAGCTTGTTGCGTAGTTACATAGGTCTCTCTGGGGTTGGCCTTGACTGGTGACATACTGTCCAGCAGACAAGGTTTCACCTGATGGCCAGTCAAATCCCTTCTCATTCTGTTGGTAAAATGGTGTGTCTACGCTTACAATTTCAGGAATCCGTGGAGTGGGATACAGCTTGAAGATGAGTCTTGGGTAGAAGAGTATGTGGAATCATGCTGGGCTTAGTTGCGGGATGCTGGATGGATGGATGATGGGAAATAAGGAAAAAATAAATCTCCAGAAATACTTTGAATCTGATACTTTTATTGCTATAAACAATAGTGGGTACAGAAGGATCCCCTCTCTGTGTGTGTCTCAGTTGCTTCCTCTGTGTCCCACTCTGTGCGACCCTATGGACTGTAGCCCACCAGGCTCCTCTGTTCATGGGATTCTCCAGGCAAGCATACTGGAGTGGGTTTCCATGCCCTCCTCAAATGTCTCTGTAAAGATACATCATCCCTCAGGATATAGGTTGGAGCAGACCATGTTTTGTAGTTCAGCACGAGTGTGAGTTTTGGGGGGCTTTCCTCAACCCCATCTTACATGTATTTCCTCTGATCTGGGCTGATTTCGTGCTACTGATCCTGCTGTATGTATTCATTACCAATGTGCCCAACACACAAAAGAAAAAGGACCCAATAAATGCCAGTAGGACCCCTGGCTGTGGGGTAGCTCTTCACCGATATGCCATGTATTCACTCCCACACTGAGCCAGCTGTTGGTGGTGGTGGTGTTAGGCATGTTAGGCACTCAGTCATGCCCGACTCTTTGTGACACCGTAGTAGCATGAAATCAGCCCAGATCAGTGGGAATACATGGAAGATGGGGTTGAAGAAAGCCCCCCTAAATGTACTATGTGATCCCTGGGCAGATGGAAATCTTACCCTTGAACCAACTTCATTCCCCTTCTTTTCCTAAGACACTGGTTGTGGCCAAGGCAAGCTGATGCCCATGGCTTGAGCCTTGCACTGGAGAAAGAGGGCCCTATATAAAATACATGGAGGGGGTCTCAAGTTTTTGTAATAAAATTATTTTATAACATTGTACCTTTTCAGTCTTATAGAGGCAGGCACCTAGTTGTAGCTCTTCTGAGGTGAGGGTTGAGAAGTTTTCACCAAGTGTTTTCCTTGGAAAGAACCCTTTCTTCTATCCTGCTATTATGATTTATGCCTAAGCCAGACTGTTAGAATTTATATGAGGAGGAATGAACACATGTTAGTTAAAGAACACATGTCCCTCTTGTGGGTGTGTAGGTAGAGTCTGCAGAGGGTCCTCATTGTATTAATGCAGAGTTTGCTTTGCCTGAGGAATAATTGCAAGCCTGCCATCCATTGAGACAGTTATCAAAGGGATCACAGTGTAAACGGTGACATTCGAGACTGGCTGCGGTGGAGGCTCGCCCACCCTCCCTGGGAACTGCTGAAATTGAGCTGTCAGACGAGGAAGATGAAATGCTACTTTGTTCTATGGCTTCAGCTCCCAGAGGCAACGTTTCCAGGTCATTTGACATTAGTTCAGAGAATGGGAAAGTATTTATCTTTTTTTTTTCCCTAAAGCTTAAAAAAATGTTTTCTGCTTGGTGGTGAGTAGGAGGTGACAGCTCTCCAGGTTGGCTGCCTGTGTGTTTGAAGGAAGATATTTACTGGGGTGGCTGGTGGTGCTGGGAGAGGGTGCCAGCCCGGCCCCTCCTGGTTTTACATTCCAAGCCTCAGGGCTCAAGTGTGCACATACTGATAATCCTAAAAAGCCATGTTTCCCAAAGACTGTTCCTTGGGACATGGGACATTANCTTAAAAAAATGTTTTCTGCTTGGTGGTGAGTAGGAGGTGACAGCTCTCCAGGTTGGCTGCCTGTGTGTTTGAAGGAAGACATTTACTGGGGTGGCTGGTGGTGCTGGGAGAGGGTGCCAGCCCGGCCCCTCCTGTGTTTACAGTCCAAGCCTCAGGGCTCAAGTGTGCACATACTGATAATCCTAAAGAGCCATGTTTCCCAAAGACTGTTCCTTGGGACATGGGACATTAGTCACACAAGATGTTCTGAGCAAAGAAAAAAATGCCATGAAAAAATGGCCAAATGAGTCTGAAACACACTGCATACTATATTTCTGTTGACACACAATTCATATTAGTTCTTTTTTAATTTTTTTGGCTGTGCTAGGTCTTACTGGAGGCACATGGGATCTAGTTTCCTGACTAGGGATTCAAGCCAGGTCCCCTGCGCTGGGAGCACAGAGTCTTAGCCACTGGGCCACCAGAGATGTCCCTTGTGTTAGTATTTTAAATCTCTGAGGATTCTTACAGGAAAGAAACTTGTTAAGCTTTGTTAAATCATGAATTTCCCAAATGTATCAGAAGTCTTGAAATTTTCAAGAAGATTTTTGAGTTTCTATTATGTAGCTGTCATTTTATAATTCACAGACAAGACATACAATGGTAAGGAAGACGGATGGGCCTTGTGTAGCCTCACGGAGCTTATTGATAGATAACAAACAGGTGACCAAATAAAACAATGGACACTTACTCATTGTGTACATGAAAGAAATAAATAAATGGGGTGCTGTGATATAGAATAGTGGGAGGGATGAATTTGGTGGAGGACAGGGTGGGATGCTCCAATAAGGCCATCTGTAGTTGATAACCAAAGCATGAGAAAGAGGCAGCCTGTGAAGTATGGGAGACAGTTGAGGAGGCCTGTGCAAAGGCCCTGAGGTGTCACATACTCTTGCTCTAAGAAATGCCATTTGAAGGCCTGTAGCCTTTGTAAACTACCCTGTGGCCAGAGACGCTCTTCAGGTCTTTACAACGGGACTGGTGCAATGTATACCATCCAAGTGGAATCAGCCCCCTCCCTTCTTTTGTCCCAGAGATTCTGAGCATGGCCATTGAGAAAGGCCTTGGTCTCAGGTAATCCCTGTGGCTCTGTTCCTGCATCAGTTTAGGGTCACCCAGCAGTATGTAGGGTGGGACCCTAAGACTGTTAGCCTCCCTGGAGTGAAAAGGGCCAGCCTGTGTTGCTCTCTGGTAACGTCAAGCCATACAATCTATACTCCATTTGCTGTGTAGTAACGAGAGTGAAGGGATGCCTGGTGGCTCAGTGGTGAAGAGTCTGCCTGCAACGCAGGAGACACAGGTTCGATTCTGGGGTTGGGAAGATCTCCTGGAGGAGGAAACGGCAACTCACTTCNCTGTGCTTTGTAGGGTGCTTAGCATCATCCTTTGTCTCTACCTACTAGAAGCCAGAAGCATCCCGTCCCACTGTTGTGACAACCAGAATCTCTCCAGGCCTTGCCACATGGCTCCTGGGAGGCCAGCCACCCATGGCTGGGAGTCATTTTTCTGTGGGGAGGGAGAGTTTGGTCTGTAAAACAGCATCATAGAGAGCCACTGACTAGGAGGGGGGTACCTGGGGTAGGGTTGGCTCTTCGACAGAAGGTGCCAAGCAAAGCCCACTGAGATGACATCTGAGCCAAGACATAAAGAGGTGAGGGAGCATATCCTGTTCAGGAGAGGTTGATCAGAGGGACCAGCAAGCACAGGAGAATGTGTAGGATGTGGAGTGAGCAGGAGAGAATGTCACCAGGGCATGAGGCCTGATGGGTCACGGTGGTGGGAGCTGGGGGCAGAACGCCACAGCAGGCTCTTCCTCTGAGGGAGGTGGGAGGTGGGGCTTT
Organism: Raphicerus campestris; assembly: GCA_006410735.1. Classification (NCBI taxonomy): domain Eukaryota; kingdom Metazoa; phylum Chordata; class Mammalia; order Artiodactyla; family Bovidae; genus Raphicerus; species Raphicerus campestris. Next base: position 139,706 of record SJYW01014202.1, read on the forward strand.
AAGCAGAAAAGCAGGGTGACCTGACTTCATTTTATGAAGGATGCCCTGGCCATGTGGGACAAAGGTGGGCGTAGGGAGGATATTGAGGAGGTGGCTGTAATGATGGTAGTCCAGATCAGGGTGGTAGAGGTGGAGATGGAGAAACTCTGGTTGTTGGCTGTGTTGTTCTAAGGGCAAAGCTGGGAGGATTTACTGATGACTCTCAGAGGTTGAGTGGAAGGGGAGGCAAGACATCAGGGCTGACCCTGGGGGCATTTGTAGTGAGCACTGGAAGAAAAACCTGTCAGAACCATCTCCCAGCAACTGTTGGACATGCCAGTCCTTGTCCCCAGCCTCGGGTGGGGTGGTGAAGCCCCGGTTGACAGTGGCCTCTTCAGTTTTCTCATCGCTGCTTGGCCGGAGCTGCTCCACAAGCTGCATCATGATCACTTTGGGGTGCTCAAATACCCTGAATTAGAATTACTGGGGGGTGGAGCCGGGGAAACTGCATTTTGGTATAAGCTCCAGATGATTTGGACGTGGCTTGTTTTGAGAGCTGCAGCCTCAGGGCATGCCCCAGGAATAGGTTTTTAGCTTCCTGTAGCAGAGCAGTCCTTGCCTGGCTGCCTCCAAACCATGGTCCCTCCCCTTACCTCGTGCCAGACCTCCCAAGGCTCCTCTCTATGAAAACGGGTCTGTCCAGTACCATTTCGTGTTTATCCTTCAGCTCCTTAGTTTGGCCCCTCTTAGTTTTGCTGTCCTTTCTGACAAGATCTTCAGGTTTTCATCTGTTGTTCGGGTGGAAGGCTGAAAAAGCTGATGACAGACAGAGCTATCGTCTTAGAATGGTGGAATTTCACACCTGCAAGGGACCTGTGAGGCACTGTGATCTTCTGTTTCACCTTTTTCCTAGGTGAGGAAACTAAGGCTCAGAAGGAGACGTGAGTTTGTGCCGTTCGACCCAACAGGTAACGCTGCTAGTAGCCCTGGCCTGGAAAATGTAAGATCCGACTGCAGGCTGCCTCAGAGGATTCCCCTGGCAGCCCCTAGAAGGTTTCCCATCCCCTCACAAGGCTGTCCTGCCACACCTCAATCGCTGTTTTTGTTTTTAACTGAAGGAAACCATTTTTGAGTGGATTGTCTGCACTTTTCTAACTCCTCCACGTTACAGTCCCTGACCCCTCTGAGCTGTGGAAAATCGGGACATCAGAGACATTTTTAGGGAAATCAGGGATGTTTTTAGGGAAATCAAAAGCTCTTGAAAGTCTTTAAAAATTTTTTTTGTTGTTGTTGTTGTCGTTCCATTTTTGCACAAGAATGTGCTGGCTCCAGCAGGGGAAGCTTCACAAAGCAAGATGTGAGCTGTAGAGACCAGCAGCCCAGCTGGTGTGCGGAGAGCCTGCTTTTTCTACTCTTGGAGCTTGATAAGTTCCTTGCTATGTGGACTTTGGCCCCATCCCCCTGACTCACCAGATTACAAATGGATACTTTAATAGCTGTGATAATAAGGGTCATTTACATTGTGGTGCAACCGCTTCTGCTGAGGGATTTCACGTTGGGGTCACTTTGCATTATCATGGAAGCGTATTTGCTTTATAAAAGGGACGGCCTTCATAACAATTGTAAAGCTTCCTTTACCCTTGATGCGTGTGCTTGCTAAGTCTCTTCAATTGTGTCCGACCCTATGGACTGTAGCCCACCAGACTCCTCTGTCCATGGAATTCTCCAGGCAAGAACACTGGAGTGGGGTGCCATGCCCTCCTCCAGGGGATCTTCCCAACCCAGGGACTGAACCTGTGTCTATTAGGTCTCCTGCATTGGCAAGCGGACTCTTTACTGCTAGTGCCACCTGGGAAGCCCTCCTTTACCCTAAGAATATTTTTCATCCTAAATGGCTCTTCCTGAGTGGGCAGTGTCTTAATTTTAATTCTAAGAAATCGGATATTGAGGAATGGGTGAAGTAAAGGAAAAGTAGGCCATCATCATCATCACCATCATCATCACCACCACCATTAGCATTGTATCATTCGTCGTCATCACCACCATCGGCACCACCACCATTAGCATTGCATCATTCGTCATCATCACCACCATCGTCACCACCACCATTAGCATTGCATCATCACCACCATCGTCACTGCCACCATTAGCATTGCATCATCACTTTCATCAACTTCCTCATCGTTGTCACCGTTATCACAGTCATTTCCATCGTTATCCCCATTACCGATGTCATCACTATCAGCATTTTCATCAGCATCATCAGTAAAGTCACCATTTGTTGGTGACTGCATGTGGGCCATCTCAGATGATCACCCTAACCATTCTATGTCTGGATGGTACGATTTTTCTCATTTCGTGGGTGATATGCCAGGAGTTTGGAAAAGTCAGCTTCCTTGGCCACAGCTGTCGAGGCCTCTCTGGAAAACAGCCATTTCAGGCACCACACTCCCCGACACCCACACCTACCTGATTGGTGTGGAACACACATCCCAAGGCAGCTAGGCCTGGAGCCACCTGTCTCAGAGGTAGACCTTCCAGAGGCACGTGGAGCGGCCAGAAGTGCCATGTGGTATAGATTTACCCAGCAAATAATCCACTAACCTTGACTGATCTAGCTGGGCTGACCACCTCTCTGTCAAAACAGGACTTCATCTCTACTTGGAATGTGTGTGTGTTAATCACTTTTTCATGTCTGACTCTTTGTGACCCCATGGACTGTAGCCCACCATGCTCCAGGCAAGAATACTGAAATGGGTTGCTATTTCCTTCTCCAGGGGATCTTCCTGACCCAGGGATCGAACCCAGGTCTCCTGCATTGCAGGCAGATTCTTCATCATTTGAGCCACTAGGGAATAGGATGTAATAAACTCTTCTTAAACTGGAATTACCACCCAGAGAAATCTGGTGCCAAGGTGCCCGATGTCCCCTCATTTTTATCATAGCATCAAGAGCTGGCATTATATGAAGTTTGCAGCAAATGGATCCCCAGTGTTTGCACTTTGAAGTGAGGCCATCTGCTCATTTGGGCTGGGGCTCCTGGGGTTGGGGACTTTGCAGCTGTTTCTTCTATTGATGGAGTCCTGTCAAGATGGACTTCATGTTCCTTCTTCCTCTTTTCCTTTGTTCCCTCCCTGCTTGTCTTTCTGTTGAGTCCAAAGCCTATATCCACCAAGAAAATCGTTTTAAAAATCAAAGCAAATAGCCTCTACCCACCCACCCAAGAGAAGAACTTAAAAAAAACGAAAGAAATTTCTGCTTGTCAGTATTTCAAGCTGGTTAAGTGGGTGCTGATAATTTCCCAATAAATCCAAAAAGATGCGCACTCTGGCCCTTCTCCCACGCATCCGGATGACAGTTTGGGTTAACGGAAACTAGGAGAAGGGTCAACATCAGTTTTAGGTTGGTTTTGGAGATGCTGCACACAAGCTGACTCATTTATCTCTTTGGTTCTTCTTGCTTCTCTGTTACGGGGAGTTTCCATCAGAACCCATTTCTCAAAGGCGCACCTTCTGGGCTGATGTGTCAGGAATTGCCCTGTCGGTAAAGGCAGTGAGGTGTAGAGGCAGGTGTCCTGGGGAATGAGGCGCTGCAGCATCTGAGTGCTGGAGAGCTAAATAAACACAGGGAAGGGATGTATCAGACCTGTCATCCGTTGGATGCTGGGCTTCCCAGGTGGCACTATGGTAAAGAGTCTGCCTGCCAGTGCAGGAGATGTGGGAAATCAGAAGCCATGTGAGATGTGGGTTGGATCCCTGGGTTGAGAAGATCCCATGGAGGACGGCATGGCAACCCATTCCAATAATCTTGCCTGCAGAATCCCATGAACAGAAGAGCCTGGTGGGCTACAATCCATGGTATCGCAGAGTTGGCTACAACTTATTGACTAAACAACAGCAACCCCTTCACAACTAAATCAGCGGTTTCCTTCATATTGGGGGTGTTAGGGAGGCATGGACCTGTTCTGAGGTGGGCTCACCCCAGCATCGTGGTGTCAGAAGAGTGCGGGGCTTCATCCACTAGTATTTGGTGGGAACAGTGGTGCCTCATGTTTTTCTACATGATTAGCATTCATATGGTCTTTCTGCATCCTCACTCCCAGTGGATCATCCGATGTCCAGTCCCTTGCAACATGGAACGTGTCCCATAAGTAGTTTTAATGACTTCTGTTACTACAGGCTTGCCAACCCCGGGGCCAGTCACGGTCTGGAATTCATTGTTGTTGAAATTTTAGAAAGGCTCTTAGGTGCCTGTGCTGCACTGGACATCACACCTCCCTGGTGCCCGGGGCCGCACTCCATAAGCAAACACAGGAGTTTCTGCAAATCAGCCAATATCCACACAAAGCAGGATAAACAAACATCATTGGGCTGATGAATGCCTATTCTTCAGGTCATAAACAGGCCAGCAGGATATTGGAGATTTCTTTTGGTTCAATCCAATATAAAGTGTCTCACGTTAAGTCAAGGGGGTTTACCAGCAGAAGAATCTAAGATTCAAGAAGAAAGTTTCCATTTGCAAAGAGGTTTTCAGTTTTGGAATTTCTGATGGATATCCTGGGTTTCTCCGTACTTGCCCTCGTTTGTCAGAAGGCACACAGGCCTCTGTTCTTTTGAGTAACCCAATTTTACTTATTGAAGTGTGTGTGTGTGTGTAACTGTAAGTATAAATCTAAGTGTGGAAGAGAGGGAGGATGGGAGACAGATCTGTTTCAGCTCCCTCATCTTTCCTGCTTCTCAAGAAGGGCCTTGGACCCCAAACCCCACCAGAAAAACCCCATCTGTGGTCTGACATTTAGAAGTTTATTGACTGGAATGAAAGAATTGTCAATTTCAAAACATGAAAAGCCAGTGGGAGATCAGGTGCTTTCTGCAAACATTCCTGCACAGTGACTCACACTATGCAAAAAGAAAAGAGGAAAAGAAAAGCTGCCTTGTTGTTTTATTAACTTAGTTCTGACAGCTGTTAGTTCTGAGGCCTTCAAGGTTCTCAGCAGATATTAAATGAATCCTAGGGAACCCCTCTGTGAAGTACCAGTAATGAACCATGTAAGAAACGGAGGTTAAATGAAGATTAAAAACTCCACGGGGGCAGGCTGTAGACACCCCCTCTATCCCAGAGATCCTCATGCAGGGAGGCTGTATGTCCCTAATTCTCCAGTGAGGTCAAAGTGGAACTTGGCCTCTTCTCCCCAACCTACGTGTCCACGAGGGTCTCCCAGCTCAGGGGCGGCATGGACGGCTGCCGAAGTGCTCATACTGAGACCCTGGAGTAGTCCTTTCCTCTCCTCCTCCACTCCCACACACTAGGAAAACCCCGAANCGTCCACCAGGGTCTCCCAGCTCAGGGGCAGCATGGACGGCTGCCGAAGTGCTCATACTGAGACCCTGGAGTAGTCCTTTCCTCTCCTCCTCCACTCCGACACACTAGGAAAACCCTGAACACATTCCCCTCCATCCCCCTGTTCTGCCTACTTCCCAGCATCTTGGATTCCTGGATCCCCCTGAAGCCTCTGCTTCCTTCCTGTCCACTCCGGCACCCCTTTAGATCAAAAGTAGTCTTTGCAAGCACACCTGACCTTGCTCAAAGACCTGCCACTCTCTGAGGATGGTCGAAGTTCTTAGCATACTCTTTAGGACTCCGGCTTGCCGGTCCTGCCTGATTCTCCAGCTCTTTCCGTTGCCACACTCCAGGGACACCAGTTTGGTTTAGAAAGGATCACCCCAGGGTCTTGACTGAGGCTGCCCCCTCTGCCAGGGTTGCTTCCAACCCCGCTTCTTCTGCCAACTCCTGTCATTCTTCAGATCTTTTCCAAAAATATTAATTAATTTTAATTGGAGAATAATTACTTTACAATATTGTGATGGTTTTTGCCATACATCACTATGAATCGGCCACAGGTATACATGTTCCCCCGCCCCCGATCCTGAATCCTCCTCCTCCCTCCCTCCCCACTCTCTCCCGCTGGGTGGTGCCAGAGCACTGACTTTGGGTACCCTGGTTCATGCATCTAACTTGCACTGGTCATCTGTTTTACATATGGTAATACACGTGTTTCAATAGTGTTCTCTCAAAATATCCCATCCTCACTTTCTCCCACTGAGTCTAAAACTCTGTTCTTTATATCTGTGTCTCCTTTGGTGTTCTGCATGTAGGATCATCATTACCATCTTTCTAGATTCCATATATATGCATTAATATACAGTATTAATATACAGTATACATATAATATGCATTAATATATGTATATTACAGAGGGACTTACTTCCCTTTGTATAAAGGCTCCAGGTTCGTCCACCTTAAATGCATTGACTCAAATACATTCCTTTTTATGGCTAAGTGTTGTGTATGTGTACCACAACCTCCTTATCCATCCATCTGCTGATGGACATCTGGATGCCCCAGGGGTAATCTCCTAGCTCCCAGGACTTCCTCTTTACATGGCTCTTCTCTTGCCCCTAACTACCCAATTACTTCTGTAATCCCCCACTTAACTTCTCCCACAACAGACTCTAAACCCTGAGAGGGCAAGCACCCCCTCTCCCCAGGTCTTGTGCAGTGATGGTGCAGGGGGGGCACCCCAGTCACTGACGGGGTGGGCAAGGGTTGCACCTGGAGGGGCGGGAAGTGCAGTCTTGCTCTTCTGGGTGTGACACTGGCTGGTTGGATCCACCTTGATCTGGGAGCAGCTGTGGGACTCACCGTTGAGGCAGCTTGTGGGAACCCATCCCCAGCTGCGTGAGTCTGGGCCTCTCCCAGCACCGCTTCCATATGGGATAAGTGCCCACGGAGCCTGTG
>SJYW01014202.1:146588-202675 GCA_006410735.1 Raphicerus campestris
GGAAAAGAAAAGCTGCCTTGTTGTTTTATTAACTTAGTTCTGACAGCTGTTAGTTCTGAGGCCTTCAAGGTTCTCAGCAGATATTAAATGAATCCTAGGGAACCCCTCTGTGAAGTACCAGTAATGAACCATGTAAGAAACGGAGGTTAAATGAAGATTAAAAACTCCACGGGGGCAGGCTGTAGACACCCCCTCTATCCCAGAGATCCTCATGCAGGGAGGCTGTATGTCCCTAATTCTCCAGTGAGGTCAAAGTGGAACTTGGCCTCTTCTCCCCAACCTACGTGTCCACGAGGGTCTCCCAGCTCAGGGGCGGCATGGACGGCTGCCGAAGTGCTCATACTGAGACCCTGGAGTAGTCCTTTCCTCTCCTCCTCCACTCCCACACACTAGGAAAACCCCGAACACATTCCCCTCCATCCCCCTGTTCTGCCTACTTTCCAGCATCTTGGATTCCTGGATCCCCCTGAAGCCTCTGCTTCCTTCCTGTCCACTCCGGCACCCCTTTAGATCAAAAGCAGTCTTTGCAAGCACACCTGACCTTGCTCAAAGACCTGCCACTCTCTGAGGATGGTCGAAGTTCTTAGCATACTCTTTAGGACCCCGGCTTGCCGGTCCTGCCTGATTCTCCAGCTCTTTCCGTTGCCACACTCCAGGGACACCAGTTTGGTTTAGAAAGGATCACCCCAGGGTCTTGACTGAGGCTGCCCCCTCTGCCAGGGTTGCTTCCAACCCCGCTTCTTCTGCCAACTCCTGTCATTCTTCAGATCTTTTCCAAAAATATTAATTAATTTTAATTGGAGAATAATTACTTTACAATATTGTGATGGTTTTTGCCATACATCACTATGAATCGGCCACAGGTATACATGTTCCCCCGCCCCCGATCCTGAATCCTCCTCCTCCCTCCCTCCCCACTCTCTCCCGCTGGGTGGTGCCAGAGCACTGACTTTGGGTACCCTGGTTCATGCATCTAACTTGCACTGGTCATCTGTTTTACATATGGTAATACACGTGTTTCAATAGTGTTCTCTCAAAATATCCCATCCTCACTTTCTCCCACTGAGTCTAAAACTCTGTTCTTTATATCTGTGTCTCCTTTGGTGTTCTGCATGTAGGATCATCATTACCATCTTTCTAGATTCCATATATATGCATTAATATACAGTATTAATATACAGTATTAATATACAGTATACATATAATATGCATTAATATATGTATATTACAGAGGGACTTACTTCCCTTTGTATAAAGGCTCCAGGTTCGTCCACCTTAAATGCATTGACTCAAATACATTCCTTTTTATGGCTAAGTGTTGTGTATGTGTACCACAACCTCCTTATCCATCCATCTGCTGATGGACATCTGGATGCCCCAGGGGTAATCTCCTAGCTCCCAGGACTTCCTCTTTACATGGCTCTTCTCTTGCCCCTAACTACCCAATTACTTCTGTAATCCCCCACTTAACTTCTCCCACAACAGACTCTAAACCCTGAGAGGGCAAGCACCCCCTCTCCCCAGGTCTTGTGCAGTGATGGTGCAGGGGGGGCACCCCAGTCACTGACGGGGTGGGCAAGGGTTGCACCTGGAGGGGCGGGAAGTGCAGTCTTGCTCTTCTGGGTGTGACACTGGCTGGTTGGATCCACCTTGATCTGGGAGCAGCTGTGGGACTCACCGTTGAGGCAGCTTGTGGGAACCCATCCCCAGCTGCGTGAGTCTGGGCCTCTCCCAGCACCGCTTCCATATGGGATAAGTGCCCACGGAGCCTGTGGATCTTCTCAAGTGTTTGGGGGGAGTGGCTCTCTCTCCTCCGTGGTGGGGGGCAGGCTTTTCGCTTCATCACCCATGTGACTTGGATGGTGCCTGTGCCAGCTGCCAGCAAGGTGGGTGTCAGACCAAGGCCAGGGCTGCTTGGCGGGGCTGCCTCCTCCAGCTGGTCCTGAATCAGAGCTCGTCACTCTCCCTGGGACTCTCCACACGTCAGCCTTCTTTGGGCTTGGAGCTCCCTGCAACACCCTCTTTGGGGAGCGAGTGGAAACCTCACCTTTTGTGGAGTCCGGGGCCACCCTAACTATGCTTGCGGGCAGTGCCTCCAGACCCCATCACCTGCCTGGGGACTGGGGACTTCTACATCCAGGTTTAATTCAAAGCAAACTGGTGGGATTCCAGCCAAGAGCAACCCAGAGGCAGGAATCTGTTCAGCAGATGGCATTACATTTATGCCATAACCTGCCTTAATGATACAATTCCTCTACCGTGAGCCTGGAGCCTCCTCTTAGAGGCGGGCTCATCTCTGCCCTTCTCATTCTCAGCGGGTGGGGGCGGAGGGGTGGTGAGGACAGGCTGGGGCTCTCCCCAAACAGACCAGACCAGGGGCCTTTCCTTTATCTAGCCTTCTCCTGGGAGGAAGTCTGCAGGCTTGAAGATTCAAGGGACCTCGGCTGGGCAGGGCTGCAAAGTGTTCCTAATGAGATGGCAAGGGTTGTCTGTCTTCCTGGGGGAGTGCAGGCACCCAAGCTAAGGACCCCTGGAGACTGTACTTGACTGGATCTAGAGCAAGAGGGGGCTTCCCTGGTGGCTCAGCTGGTAAAGAATCTGCCTGCACTGTGGGAGCCCTGGGTTTGATCCCTGGATTGGGAAGATCCCATGGAGAAGGGGAAAGGCTACCCACTCCAGTGTTCTGGCCTATAACCAAGTACCAGGCATTTAGTGCTACCTCTTTGGGCTTCCCTGGTGGCTCAGCTGGTAAGGAATCTGCCTGCAGTGTGGGAGACCAAGGTTTGATCGCTAGGTCAGGAAGATCCCCTGGAGAAGGAAGTAGCAAACTTCTCCAGTATTCTTGCCTGGAAAATCCCATGGATGGAGGAACCTGGCAGGCTACAGTCTATAGGATCGCAAAGAGTCAGACACAACTGACTTCACTTTCAGAGGAAGAGGGGGAAGGGCTGCCCTGGACTCATATTTGCATTTTTTTTTCCTGACAAAAAAAATAGTAGCTAAAGCATGAGTCTGCTTAAATACTGCCAATTCAGACTGAGCACTTTTCATGTTCCAGAGACCATGCCAGGTTTCCCATTCCACAAGGAATGGAAATACAGCTAAGACCCAGCCCCTAACCTGAGCAGGTGGCACTCAGTAGGGAGAATAAACCACTTGCATGATCAAATACACTGAACATGCCCACGTAGTGATACCTCCTATGTGCCGGCAGGAACCACACTGTGGGTAGAAACAGCAAAATCTGGGGGTCACAGATGGGGCATGGTTCTTTGGGGAGACCATCATGAGAAACGCTGGGCTGGAAGAAACACAAGCTGGAATCAAGATTGCTGGGAGAAATATCAATAATCTCAGATATGCAGATGATACCACCCTTATGGCAGAAAGTGAAGAGGAGCTAAAAAGCCTCCTGATGAAAGTGAAAGAGGAGAGTGAAAAAGTTGGCTTAAAGCTCAACATTCAGAAAACGAAGATCATGGCATCCTGTCGCATCACTTCATGGGAAATAGATGGGGAAACAGTGGAAACAGTGACAGACTTTATTTTTGGGGGCTCCAGAATCACTGCAAATGGTGACTGCAGCCATGAAATTAAAAGATGCTTACTCCTTTGAAGGAATGTTATGACCAACCTAGATAGTATATTCAAAAGCAGAGACATTACTTTGCTGACTAAGGTCCTTCTAGTCAAGGATATGGTTTTTCCTGTGGTCATGTATGGATGTGAGAGTTGGACTATGAAGAAAGCTGAGCGCCGAAGAATTGATGCTTTTGAGCTGTGGTGTTGGAGAAGACTCTTGAGAGTCCCTTGGACTGCAAGGAGATCCAACCAGTTCATTCTGAAGGAGATCACCCTGGGATTTCTTTGGAAGGAATGATGCTAAAGCTGAAACTCCAGTACTTTGGCCACCTCATGCGAAGAGTTGACTCATTGGAAAAGACTGATGCTGGGAGGGATTGGGGGCAGAGGAAAAGGGGATGACTGAGGATGAGATGGCTGGATGGCATCACAGACGTGATGGACGTGAGTCTGAGTGAACTCCGAGAGATGGTGATGAACAGGGAGGCCTGGCATGCTGCAATTCATGGGGTCGCAAAGAGTCAGACACGACAGAGAGACTGAACTAAAATGAACTGAATGAATGTGAATTAGTAATCGTGAGCTTTAGGAGGTGCCATGCTGTACATGATGCTGCAAGGGTATATCTTACTGGGTAAGGCACATCACAGAAGGCTTCCTGGAGGAGGTGATGTTTAGACNCTGCAAGGGTATATCTTACCGGGTAAGGCACATCACAGAAGGCTTCCTGGAGGAGGTGATGTTTAGACTTTGGCCAAAATGGTGTATAGGAGTTCAAGAGCAGAATCAAACCAGAGCACTTTCTAAGCGGGGGTCATAGCAGGTGGAGCTGGAGCTCAGAGAATGAGAGGGTCAGGAGAGGAGGAAGAGGATGAACTAGGGAGCTAGGGACAGACCGTGGACAAGGCCTTATCGCCCCAAGTAGGGCACGTGGACTTGACCCAGAAAGGGAGAAGCACTCAGAGGTGGGAGTGATGTGAGCTTTAGGAAAGGGAGAGAGGATGCTCTCTTAGACGAATAAGTGTAGTTGAAAGAAAAACCGAAACTCATTTGGGCTTTGTGCATGAGATAGGGATTACATTTAAGCAGCAGTTGTTGAGAACAGAAGGTGGCTTCTAATTGCAGTTGTTCGGCATCGAATCCACATTCAAACTTGCAATTATTTCACTGTTAAAAGAGCTGACGGTTCCCTCTTCTGCAGGGAGGCAGTCCCAAGGGAGCTCTAATCCCAGGGACTTGGCTTTCTCTCAGCCCCCTGAGCCCCAGACCACGCTCCCACAAAGCTGTTCTCGTTGGCTGGTCATGCAGACAGGTTCACATGGCCCAGGAGGTAGAGGCGGGCTGAGGAAGGGAAAGGGCCATCTTAGCGAGGACTGTGGATACATTCAGAGCAGCCAGGTGAAAGGGGGTGATGACACAGCTTGAGACTGAAATCAGTGTCTCCTCTTCTGCAGAACTTTAACTGGAGCCCACAGAAAGCATCAACGTTACCACACACGAAGGTTTTGATGTGCTATTAGGCTCCCCATTCCCTTAAAGATGGGAAAATCAAGACAGACAGGTTACATAACCTTCCATGGTCACATGTGGAAGAGAGAGCAGAGCTAAGGTTTGAACTCAGGTGTGTCAGGGCTTGAGGCACATCGTCTTAACTTCAGTGTCCCTGATGGGGCTGGGAGCTTCCTAGGAGAGGCAGCTGCCAGTTAAGCCCTAAGTGCCTACCAAGTATTGCAAAGGAAAGAAGAGTAAGAGCTGTAGTCACAGACTGTCTCTCATCAGCTTAGTGCGAATGCAGCCAAGCAAACCCCTGGGCAACTTGCTTACCTTCTCTGAGTCTTGTTTTTGTTGTTGTCCAGTTGCGACCCCAGGGACTGCAGCACTCCAGGCTTCCCTGTCGTGTCCGACTCTTTGCAACCCCATGGACTGTAGCTTACCAGGCTCCTCTGTCCATGGGATTTTCCAGGCAATAGTACTGGAGTGGATTGCCATTTCCTTCTCCAGGAGATCTTCCCAACCCAGGGATCAAACCTGGGTCTCCCGCATTGTAGACAGATGCATTACCGTCTGAGCCACCAGGGAAGTCCCACTATCTCCCGGAATGTGCTCAAATTCATGTTCCCTGAATTGGTGATACCATCCACTCATCTCCTCTTCTGCTTCCCTCTTCTCCCCGTGCCGTCAGTCTTTCCCAGCATCAAGGTCTTTTCCAGTGAGTTGGCTTTTCACATCAGGTGGCCAAAGTATTGGAACTTCAGCTTCAGCATCAGTCTTTCCAATGAATATTCAGAGTTGATTTCCTTTGGGATGGACTGCTTTGATCTCCTTGCAGTCCAAGGGAGTCTCAAGAGTCTTCTCCAACACCGCAGTTCAAAGGCATCAGTTCTTTGGTGCTCAACTCTCACATCCATATGTGACTACTGGGAAAACCATAGCTTGGGTCTCATTTGTAAGATGAACCAGTTTCAGTGATAATATTGATGGTCACATTTACGGGCGTGTGCCAGGCTCTGTTCTCAGACCTTTGCGCATATTAACTCATCTGGCCTTGCAGTGGCCCTCTGGGGAAGGTGCTATTGTTATCCTCCTTTTATCAGAGGTAGAAACCAAGGCTCAGAGAGGCTAAGTAACATGCCCAAGTGCATACAGCAAGGGAAAGGTCCACTTTGGCTCTTGAGTTTCATAGGTTGCTCTAGAGCTCAAACGGCATGATTCGTGCAAAATTCTTGCAACAGCCTGCCACACACACAACAAAAGCTAGTACATAGTTCAGGGACACCCATGAATGTTATTTAACCATCCTGAGTCTCAGTTTCCTCTCTGTGAAATGGGGATAACAACAGCTGTGATTCAATAGAAGCTAAGAATACACTTCTTCCTCCTAATCAGAGCTGTGTACAAAGAATAGGCAGTTCCCTAAGTAGTGTGAGCTGTACTGTTAGGTTGTATCGGGCTTCTCTGATTATCTCATTTAACAGCCAGCTGGGAAAGTCGAGGCTTGGGGAAATAGAGAGAGATGTTCAAGGTCATGCGTCTACTCGAAGTCAGCATAGCGTGCCTGACCGACAGTCCAGACTCTTAACCTCTGCATCACAGTGGTTCTCTGGCTGGCGCCCTCTTCCTTTGCAGGGACTTGCCTCCAGGATTGGCCCAAGACCTCTGCCTGCCCCAGGCACCTCAGATTCTGCTGAGTCCAGTCCACCTCCCTCTAATCAGCCTGCCCAGTGCTCCGTGCCCCAACGGCCCCATTTCTGCCTTAAATGGCCCATGATGTCGTGTGGGTTACTGACAACGCCTCTCCCAGGAACCCTGAAGAAAGCCTGGGCAGATTGGATAAAAAGCCCTTGTCAGACATCCTAATTTTAGTGTTCTCCCCTGTGATTCCATTCAGGAAGTATTTATTTAACACTTCAGTTGTTTTGCCATTCTCCCTGACTTCATTTTGCAAAAGCTCCTGCAATAATAACACACCTCTCCTTCACCAGCAACCCCACCCCCCGGCCATCCCTGCTGCTCTTGTCCTTGGGAAAACTTGAATGCTCTGTTCAGTGTCTCGAGCCAGAAATATGTCTAGGCTTCATCTTGCATCACTAATGCCCTCTTCTATCTCCACGCAGCATCTCCCAGCATTATTGCTGGGACTTCTGCGTGTCCCGTCTCCCCTTGTCTCATTGGATATTGTTGCCTATGTGCCAGTAGATGCTTTTCGTGCCTTGGGTTTTCCTCACAGGGGCACAGCGATGAATCATTGCTTCTCTCTCAGACTTGTTTTTTAACAGTCCTTCCCAGCTTCTGTTCTCAAAACTCTTCCTCACACGGCAGCATGTGCAGGTAGACTGTCCTCTCCTGAGCACTGGGTACCCTGGGGGGTCAGAGGTCATCCCTGCACCACAGATGGGCGAGGAGGGGGCTGCAGTTGCCCACGCCTTGCTTGCTCACCAGAGGCTAAAATTCTCCAGGCGTTTCGGGGACCACAGTTCTGTTCTTACTCATGCTTTCTTCTTGAGTCAGTGAATCAGTAACTCTGTTAGACATTCCTGATACAGACTCGATTAATTTTAACAGTTTTTGAGATGAATAGAGAAGAAAGCTTTTCTTGATTGTTCAGAGTATGTAGAAATGTGGTTTTATATATTTATTTGAAAGGAAATATGGTCAAGGCAGGAAAAGAAAGATGTCTGGATCTGTTGGAATTTTTTTTTGGTTGTTGTTCTTATTAAGATAAAAAGAGGTAAAATTTACATAACATACAATGAATCATTTTTGAAGTGAACAACTCAGTGGCATTTAGTACAGTACTGTGCCATGTCCAACTGGTTCCAAAACATAATTGTCTTCTAGAACAGAACCTTGTATCCATCAGGCAGTTACTTCCTGACCCCTTCTTCTCCCAGCTCTTTGGAATCCCTGGTCCACTGCCTGCCTCTATAGACTTGCCTATCCTTGGCATTTCAATTCAGTGGGATTGTACACTATGTGGCCTTCATATCTGGTTTATTTCACTTGACATGGTATTTCTGAGGTTCACCCATGTTGTCGCATGAATCAGAACTTCATTGCTCTTCATGGCTGAGTAATAGGCCATTGCATGGCTAGACCATGTTTGTTTATCCATTCATTCCTGGATGGACGTCTGGGTTGTTTCCACCTTCTGGCTCTACTTGGGATTTTTAAACGTTGCAGACATTTTCTGGGGTCTATGGCTGCCCTCTGCACTTAGCTGATTTTTTCTTCATGAATATCCTACGTCTCAACTCACTCGTCTCTCTCTGGGGAGAGCGGTAAGAGGTCTAGGTGCTGCTGTGCTCAGTGACAGCTACAGGATCTCACGACTGGGAATCTGGTGTCTGCTTGCACATGTCCGGCCACTCTGTGGGGGTGACCTTGACTCCTCAAAGGACAGCCCCTCCGTAACTACCAAACCTCTCGTCTGAGTTTAGACCCATAGTTCACAGCCTGGCAGCATATTGTCATTTCCTGGGCAGATTTAAGAATTCTAAAAGACAGGGGATATATGTATGTGCATGGGTGATTCACTTTGCTGTACAGCAGAAAATAACACAACATGGGGAAGCGGCTATACTTCAATAAAAATTTTAAAAAAAGAATTACTAAAACTCCCACTTTACCTCCAGAGAGTCTGTCTTGAGTTATGTGGGGTCAAGTCCTGGCATTTGTTTGTTTGTCTCTTGAAAGGGTTGAATAGTGGCCTCCAAAGTGCATGTCTGGGTCCTACCTCTCAGAGGGAGCCAGGATAGAAAGCTCTGAGAAAGTGCTGTGACATTGCCCTGGTGGTTACTTACCTGTAACAGACATGACCCAGCTGCTTTAGTATAAGGCTTTGTTCAGAAGTGACTAGGCAGTCCCCGGTATTTGCCAATGATCTCTCTTATAAGGAACTTGTATCTAGAATATAAAAAGAACAATTACATAAAGACAAATAACCCCATTTAAAAATGGGCAAAGGATCTGAATACATAGTTCTCCAAGAGAGATACACAAATGGCCAACAAGCATACGAAAAGATGTTCAACATTGTGAGTCATCGAGGAAATGCAAATCAAAACCACAAATGAGATCCCACTTGATAGCGACTAGGATGGCTATCATGAAAACCACCGGTAATAACAAGTGTTGCTGAGAATGTGGAGAAAGCGGAGCCCTCATACACCATTGCTGGGAACGTAAAATGGTGCAGCCTCTTTGGAAAATAATGTTCTTATTAAAATGCTTAAACCATATGACCATTTTGCTTTGCCATGTGGGTTACCATATGACCCAGTAACTGTATTCCTAGGCATATACCCAAAAGAAAGGAAATATATATCCACATAAAAGCATGCATACAAATGTTTATAGCAGCATTACTCTTAATAGCCAGAAGATGGAAACAACCCAAATGTCCATCAACAAATTAGCAGCCAAACAAATTGTGCTCTGTTCATACAGTGAAATATTTTTCAGCCATAAAAAGGAACAAAGTTCTGATAACATGCCACAACTTGGGTCAGCCTTGAAACATTTTGCCAGTCACAAAAGGCCACATATTGTATGATTCCTTTTTATGAAAGTCCAGATTAGGGAAATCCATAGAGGTAGAAAGTAGACCAGTGGTTACCAAGGGCAGGGGGTGTGAAGGGATGTGTGTAACATGTTCAGTCATGTCTGACTGTTTGCAACCCGTGGACTGTAGCCCGCCAGGCTCCTCTGTCTATGGGATTTTCCAGGCAAGAATACTGGAGTGGGTTGCCATGCCCTCTGCCAGGGAATCTTTCCCAACGCAGGGGTCAGCCCTGTCTCTTGCATCTCCTGCATTGCCAGGCAAATTCTTTACCACTGTAGCGCCACCTGTGAAAAGTGAAAGTGTTAATCGCTCAGTTGTGCCTGACTCATTGCATCTAACCCCCTGGACTGTAGCCCATCAGACTCCTCTGTCCATGGGATTCTCTAGGCAGGAATACTTTAGCGAGTAGCCATTCCCTTCTCCAAGAGATCTTCCTGACCTAGGGATCGAATCCAGGTCTCTTGCATTGCTGGCAGATTCTTTACTGTCTGAGCCACCAGGAAAGGCTGGCTACAAAACCCTGGGTGTCTAACCTCGGACAAAGTCCATGATGGGCTGAGTTCGTGGGTCTTATGAGATGACCTAGCCCTCATTTTATTTCCAGATTTTTAAAAAGTAGTTTTACAGATATAGATTCTGAAGCTCAGAGAAGTTAAGTAACTTTCCCAGAGTCACACAGCAAGTCAGCCAGACTCCCTCCTGGAACTCTACCTGGCCCCCTTTGCAGCTCTCCTTGCATTCTCCTGCCCTGACCTGCAGAGGATTATTCATCTGAGTCCTGTTGACCCTGTTTTGCCCAAGTTCACCCTCAGAGCCATGGGGCCTCTGGGCCACGGTCTCCCTGGTGTGAAACCCAGTTTTTCATTGCTGCATATTTGATGCCTTAGACAGCAGCCTAGAATTTCAGAGGAGTCTGCATGTTACAGAAAAAAGGGCAGCAGGTGTTATTTGGGCTAAATTGACCTTGAAATTGATTTCTTTATTTTATGACTTACTGAGAGGAGATTAATACTTTTTTTTTTTTCCTGCAGTCTGAAACAATTTACATGGTAATAGAAGGCATAGTCAGTCAAATAAATTGCTGGAAGTGGTCGTGTTCCAAGGGAAAAAGAATACGGAGCTTACTCACATTGATTTCTTTGCCCCGGGGAGAAGCAGAGATTTTAACATCTGGGAATAGGGAGCTAAATTTTATCTCTCATTTTAAAAGCAGAGGCCTGAAGAGCTTAATCTGACATTTACACGGAATTTTCTAAGTTGGGGGGAACGAGGGAGCTCGAGTTCCTTGCTGAAGGTTAACCAGTGTTTACTCAGAAGGGCTCTGGTGGTTTGATTCAGGGAGGGCAGGTGGGACCCAGGTGACATTTTCAGAAGGTGGGCCTTGGGAAGCCGGCTGCCCTACTCCCACTTGTGGAAGAGGAGCTGGGGCCCTGAAAGGCTGGTGACATAACCTTGCACTCAGGCCCAGGTGGATCTGCTGGGGAACCATGTGAGAGGGGATTCTGCTTCTGGTTTCTGGCTGCCCTCTCAGGGATGGGGTTTGATTTCAGCTGGCATGGCAGCATGCATGGATGGGCAGCATTTCTGAATGTGCTGGGATAGATACTGAGACTGCATCTGGGTTCGGCAGGAAAATGCAGCACTCGATTAATATTGCCTGCCCTGGGAACAGGATGGGCGAGTGTAGCTTGTGTGCTACATACTTTAATTTCCTGGTTAAAAAAAAAAAATTAAAGTGTTCCCCCTAGTACCAACATTTCTGTATTCAGACCACATTGGCAGTGCTGTTGTCCCCTAAAGTGACCCCAAATCACTCGACACATCCTGCAGGCTGAATTATTTTTCAGAAAATGTCTGTAAACGAATCTCTACCCAAAGGACTCTGCTAGTGTGTTACATGAAATTCCCTCAAATTATTTTCTTTTCAAAATAAACTTAAAATTTTGAGATGAAATAAAAATTTTAATTGTTATTACATGTTGGAGCACGTAATTCAAACATCAGAAGAATAAAATTCTCCTATTCCATCTTGCACAGTCAACTGGTTCCTTGCTCCACAGTCAGCTTTTCTTTTTTTTTAAAGTCAGTCTCCTGGAGGTTTCAGTGCATATGACGCATATGCATATATTCTTAAAGCAGGGCACGAATCATGGCATGCTATACATATCACACTGCATTTGACTGTTTTCCTCTAACATTCTGTATTGAGCTGCCCCATTATCTTCACTTGGGGTGTCTGGATGCACCATAACTTATTTACTTGGTCCCTATAGAATGGAAGTTTTGGTTGCTCTTAATATTTTGTAATCACAAAAAATTGCTTCAGTGAATATTCTTGGCATCAGGTAATTCCCACACATGCAGACATTTTATCGGAGAGATTCCAAGAAGTAGAATTGCTGGTTTAAATATTATCAACTTTTAAAATGTTGCCCAGTGGACTTCCCTGGTGGTCCAGCGGTTAAGAATCCTCCTGCAAATGTAGGGGACACAGGTTCGATTCTTGGTCTAGGAAGATCCCACGTGCTGCAGGGCAAATAAGCCCGTGAGCTACAACTGTGGAAGCTCACACCCTAGAGCTCGTGCTCTCCAGCAAGAGAAGCCACCGCAGTGAGAAGCCTGCGCACGACAACTGGAGAAAGCCCATGCACAGCAATGAAGACCCAACGCAGACACAAAGAAGTAAATAAACTTAAAAAAAAAGGAATTCCTGTTTCTCTGCACTCTTACAACTATGATCCTTGGTCCAGCTTTTATCTTTATCAATCTTGGTAAAACAAATAAAAATCATCTTCATTTGCATTTGCTTTATTATGTGTTAAGTTAAGGGTTTCTTAATGTCAACAACAGACATTGGCATCACCACACCCTTTGTGAGCTGGCTGTCCATTGCCTTTGCTTGTTTTTTCCTTTGAGTTTTAATTTTTCTTTGATATTATCCTTTGTCATCTTTCGCATTATGGTATTATTTTTCATGCAGGAAGCTGTCAAAATTTTTTATCTTATGGGGTTGTAATGAGAGAGCTCTTCACCACTTTGAGGTGACAAATACCTACATGAGTGGCTTGGATACATTATGTCCTTTAATTGGTCCACAAATTAAGGCATTAGTTTGATTTTTTTGTTTGTTTGTTTGTTTTGGAAAATGTAGTCTTCGTGGGGTGGTGAAAATGTGTGTTGCCTGGGATCACGTAGGGACTATGATCTGGCCTCACAGGCTTCTCAGCCCTCCTTGTTTCTCTCAGCATCCAGACTTTTCAAGGAATATCAAACCCTGTGGTCAGGATGATTTAAGATGTGATGAAATTGGGTAGCAGGCATTTGAAGAGCTGATCCCACCTCTCTTTCATAGCTGCGTTTCCTGCAGGTCTTACTGTCCACCGTTGGGTCCCCACCATACCCCCAACCCCTCACCCTCTGTTCGTTACTCAGGAGGCTTTAATTAGACAAGGTCTTGGCCTTCTGTTAACCTGAAGGATGGGGTGGTGATCTGTGTACTCAGTCGTGTCCAGCTCTTTGTGACCCCATGACTGTAGCCCACCAGGCTCCTCTGTCCATGGGATCCTCCCAGGCAAGAATACTGGAGCAGGTTGCCATTTCCTTCTCCAGGGGATCTTCCCAACCCAGGGATCAAACCTGCATCTCTTGTCTCCTGCATTGGCAGGCAGATTCTTTACCACTAGCGCCACCTGGGAAGCCCAACTTGAAGGATAAACCCTTTACAGTTCATTTTTGTGCAGGGAACGTAACATTCTAATGCCACCAATCACGGCTCTCCAGAAGCTCACACCAGTTCATGCCAAA
This sequence comes from Raphicerus campestris, assembly GCA_006410735.1. Classification (NCBI taxonomy): domain Eukaryota; kingdom Metazoa; phylum Chordata; class Mammalia; order Artiodactyla; family Bovidae; genus Raphicerus; species Raphicerus campestris. Next base: position 160,036 of record SJYW01014202.1, read on the forward strand.
TCCCTGAGAGGGTCATGGTTGGTGGTTCTGCAGGCTCTCCACCTCGGTTATTGTTTAATCTGGCTCAGTGCCCACTGCTGGCAATTTGTACCCCAGCTTCTGAAAGCTGTAAACCCAGTCACAAAAAGGCAATAATTCCAGGGGCAGAATACTAGACTTCCAGGGAGGCCGTGAGGCCCAGGGAAGGAGACAGCTGGCATCTAGGGAGACAGCCAGCTTGGGGGCCTGCTCCTTGACCCATGAAGGGAAGGCAGGTAGGTCTCTCTCCTGCTGAAAGATCTCATCAGGATGGACCAGCTTGAGTCAGAAGCTGTAGATGTTTATAGGTAGGGGGTGGGGTGAGAACAAGAAGGGCTTTCTGGAAACAGGACAGCATGAGATGGCTGCTTCCTCACCCTTCTTTGAGAGACCACATCTCTTTTCTCATCTCTGTCTCCGTAATCTAGCTCGGAACCTTCTCGTGCTTCTCACTGTTTTCAAGGTAAAGGAAACCCAGGGGCTCGGGCGAAGAGTCGGCTGCTTTGTGCAGGATAAACAGGGACTGTGCTGAGCAGTGTGGGGGCTGCCCGTGCAGCAGGTGCGTGAACTGCTATGGGGGTGAGATGCCTCCAAGAGGTGGGAGGACAGAAGAGGCCTGTGGAGGGTGGCAGACTGAGTTGGTGTCCCCTCCGTCTGCTCGGGTGAAGGCTTCTCTGCTCCTGAGAATGGGCCTGGGAAGGAGGCAGGGCACAGTGAGGGAGGGTCAGCTGAGCAGAGCCCAGGCCTCTGGGACCCTGGGCTCAGGTGTGCGGGGAGAGGAGGTGGGAGAAGTGAGAAGGGGGCAGAGGGAAGGAAGAGGCTTGCAGGGGCAGGCGGAGAGAAATTTCTTGGGTGACCAGGTTCCCAAGTAAGGTCATGCTTGAATACAAGTAAGTTGTCTCTTTCCAAGCCCAGGGGTTCTTGCCACGGTGGGAGGAATGGCTTGCCAGGGGCCTCTCTTCCTTTCCAATCAGCTTCCTCTGGGAGGTTCTTTTGTTGTTGTTGTTGAGTCGTGAAGTTGTGTCCGACTCTTTGTAACCCCATGGACTGTAGCACGCCAGGCCTCCCTGTCCCTCTCTATCTCCCAGAGTTTGCCCAAATTCGTGTCCGTTGAATCTGTTATGCTATTAAAATTAAGGCTCTTCATTTAGGCTTAACCCTGTTCACCTTTCCAGAGCTGGTGGTTGCTATGGACCTAAGGTGGTGCTAGTGGTAAACAACCCTCCTGCCAATGCAGAAAACCCAGGTTCGATCCCTGGGTCAGGAAGATCCCCTGGAGGTGGAAATAGCAACCCACTCCAGTAGTCTTGCCTGGAGAATCCCATGGACAGAGAAGCCTGGTGGGCTATAGTCCATGGGGTCACAAAGAGCTGGACACGACTGAGCAACTGAGCTCATGAACGCGAGCCTGGCTTTGAGTGGGAGTGTTCCGGACCCCCGAGCTGGGGGCTGTCTCCGTCTTGGTTCCTGTTCCTGGGAGAGCCCGGGACAGGTGCTCTTGGGTGGCTGTGTGTCCCTGGACCAGCAGGAAGTGTGCGGAGGCCGGGTCCTCCTGCGGCAGCTGTGGCCTCAGGGTCCCTTTCAAAAAAGGAGCACATAGGAGGCAGGGGGTCCTGGGGGTCTGTAACATGTGGATGCGGTCCTGGTTGAGATCTGCCATTGGGCTGAACTCATCACTCATCCATCAAAGAAGAATCAGTGTGTCTTCTCAGAAGCATCACCCCTTTGGCCACATCTTCCTCCTTCTCTCCACTCAGGGGCTGCTTTGTGCAATCCTTGTCTGGGGGCTGATTCATGCTTAAGCCCACCCCTCCCTGCCTTATTTCCTTCCCTAATTCATTACTTCATGTTAGTAACCTGGGGCTGGTGGGTGGGGGCGGCATGAGGACTGCTCCTTGTAGAGGGAGGAGGGGCACAGACACGGGTTTGACTTTCTGGTCGTCAGCTTCTCCCGTGACCACTGACTGTGGGGAAACTGCAGAAAGGGAAGTGACAAGCAGGGTCTGTCTCCCCCGTTTGAGTTCAGATCTGTTTACGGACCCCGCTCTCTCAGGGCTGTGCGGGGGATCTGAGTAACTGTGCCTGGTCCAGCTCCTTCCCTCTGTCTCTCTCTGCTCTCTGTGTCTCTGTCTATATCTTGATCTCTTTCGTGCATGAACACACATGCACACACACACACATACTTGCCTGTCTCTGCCCAGGAGGTTTAAGGGGTGAATTGAGGTGAAACCTGATGACTTTAATGAAGATTTGGAGCTATAGGCACTGCAGGCATCTTTTGGGGGCAAGCTCCCCAGACTTGGTTAGTGGCTGGCTACAACAGGCTCCTGTGTGCCGCACATGGAGAAGTGGATAGAAGCCCCACAGGGAGATGCGGCCACAGCGGTTAACGCCCATCCATTTAACCTTTTGGTTTAGGCCCTGGTTCCACAGCATCCCTACTGAGTTGCCTGGGATGAGTTCTCAGCCTCTTGTGTTTCTCCGCCTGTAAAATGGGGCTGAGAGCAAAGCCTCCTCCCTCTATCTTTGTGAGGGTTAAAGAAGAAAATGCGTGAAGAGCTCTAGGCACACACAGCGTCCCAGCTGCTCCATAGGCTTGAGCTGTCGCAAGTGTGAAACAGTGGCAAGTTATAGTGGAAGTAACGGTGGGTGTGGTTTTCACGGGACCACCTGGGTCCTCTTCCGACCCAGGGGTTGGGCCTGGGTCTCCTGCACTGCAGGCGGATTCTTTACCAGCTGAGCCACCAGGGAAGCCTTGAAACCACCAGCTGTGTCCTCAGGCTAGGATGGAGTGTCCAACATTCAAAAAAATCTAGACCAGCGCTGCCTGCCTGATAGAGACATCATGAGAGCTACATACGCAATTCAAATGTTTCCCGCAGATACATTAAAAAGTAAAAAGAAACAGATGAAATTAATTGTAACAATATATTTTATTTTAAAGATGCATAATATATTTATATATTTAAGCATACTAAAATGCTTTATTTTATATATTAAGTATTATCATTCTAACATGTAATCGATATAAAAATATTAATGAGATATTAATATTAATAGAATTTTTACATTTCTTTTTTTTTTTCTTGTGTCTTCAAAATCCACTATGTAATTAATACTTCCAGCACATTTCAGTTGAGACTAGCTGTACGTGGTGGCTAGTGGCTGCCATTTTGGGCAGTGAGGGTCTAGACCCCCCTACTGGAGAGGGGGAGTGGGAGGGGGTGCGAGCTTACCGTGGGGTTGTGCTAAATGGGTTACTCCAAGTCAGAATTTGTTTCCTCAACCAGCCTCCCACCTACTCCTGTCTTTGTTTTTGCTAGGACTGCACCTCTGAACATTCAGCCTGCTTCTCCAGTGCCAGCAACAGTCCGCATGCCTCAGTAAGTAGAAGCATTTGGTTGAACAGATCAGAGTTTGAAACTGCATTTGCGTCCTTTTCAGCCTTCTTGGTCACCGTCATCCATCACTGGGAGTGTGTGTGTGTGTGTGTGTGTGTGTGTGTGTGTGTGTGTATGTGTAACCTAAAACTGATCTCACTGGAGAGGTAACTGGGTTTGAGGGGAGTAAATATTCCCAGGCACTCACTGAATTTCTGTTGGGAAACACCTAGGTCCGGAGCCTCAGCCCTGGTGCATGATGTGAAAGATGAGAACCTCCCTCTGAGAAGGGCTAGGTCCCCGGGAGGATCAGACCTGGGGGAAGCAGCGACCAGGGCAGGGGTCACAGGCTAATCTCTTTACTTCTTGATGTGACGATGGGCTCCAAGGTGCTGGGAAGGTGGGAAGGAGGTTTAATGTCATTTGTCTGTCCCCATGGTAAAGAGAGGGATGTGTACTGAGTGCCATGGGGGCCCCACCTTGTGGTGTTGGATTGGGGGCTCCAGGGCACGTGACCATGGTTGGTATTAGGATTTCTGTGCACCCGGCGCCCCCCACCTGTCAGCCAGGTACCAGAGATGTTCCTGCGTTTGCTGTTCCAAGTTCGCTCCTGCCCGATGTCTCCAGGGTGTCTGACCTTGTGGTGAGATCCCAAAGTGCAGTCTGCGTGTGTATTAGTGGTGACCCCGCAGTGACGTCAAGGGGCACATGGACTTTTGTTTTTGTTGTTTTGTATTGATTGTTGTTATTTGGTTTCATGATGATCTTCTCTTTATAGCAACTGATACTGGTTTTCTGTTTATGGTAGTGATCTGAAATGTATTTTGAAAACATTTGTTTTAAAAAAGATGAGTTGACTTAGAGAAAAAAATAGTATGGAAATAAGAAGAACATGGAAAGAATATGGCAAGATGCTGTGATGGTGATAAATGAATGCCTAAGAGTGGATTCCTTTATCAGAGATGTTCATGCAGTCCTGGGCAGGGTCCATGTTTGTGTTATGTATTTGAAATGCTTTCTTCTTTTTCCCCAATTAATGCTGATGTTTGGTACAAAGCTGGACTCTCCAAGGTCCCACCTTTTGGCCTCTGTCTGTTCCCCCTAAAAGATTTTGAGGTTGTGTTTTTTTTTAATAATAAACCTCGCTTTGGGGTCACCTGAAAGACATTTATCTGAGTTGCTGAGAGGAGGAGGAAGAAGAGGAAAGATGAAAAATGACAACCACACAACCCAATTTTCTTGTGCCACCTGGCTGCTGACCAGACATTTCTTCTTCATTCTAAGCCCCCTCAATGACCCCATAAGGTAAGCACCATCTCTGTCTTCACTGTGTTGGTAAGGAAAGCAAAACCGGAGTGCAGTGATTTACCCCAGGGCTCAGAGGCTGCATCCACCCGCTGAGCCACTCCGTCACTGGGGCACAGTCTTCTGGCTTCACCCCAAGCCTGTGAAACTGTCTGTCCCTCTTGTGGACGGGAAGCTGATTGATAGAGTGGAAAAGTGTGTTAGTTACCTCTTGCCACATTAAAAAGGAACCCTAGATCTCAGTCCCAGGTAAAAGGAGAAACATGTATGATCTCACAGTGCCAGTGCGTCTGGACCCTGGGAATGGCTTTGGTGCCTGGTTCTGGCTGAGGGTTTCTCATGAGCCAGGGCTGCTGCCATCTGGAGGTCTGACTGAGGCTAGAGGGTCCACCTCCAAGATGGCTTTAGGTCATTGTTGTCACCTGGCCTCAGTTCCTTGTGTGTGGATGCCTCCATAAAGCTGTGACGTGGAGGCGGGCTCCTATGACGTGGCTGGCAGGCTCCCCCAGGGTGAGAAATCCTGGGAGAGAGAGAGCAAGGCAGAAACCAGGATGCCTCCTGTGCCCTGGGGAGCCACGTGCTGTCACCTCTGCTGAATTACTGGGGGTTGGCTACCACGCTTTTCATAATCTTAAAAGAACCATGTCTTACGGCCCCATGCAAGATTCTTGTAACCTCACACTAAGACTATGGAAATAAAACATAATGGTCCTGAAAACATTTAGCAAGTGAGAAGATGAAGTGGGGAGCAGGAAAGTGACTCACCAAAGAGTCCTTCAGTTTGGGGTGCAGTGCAGAAGCTTCTTCGGAAGTAATCGGATAGGTGGGCAAAAACCCCCCACCTCATATGCTCATTGTTCACAGTAAGGCTAGTGGTAGCTGAGAGCTCCGTTTTCCTTGGGCTTAGGAGAGCACTCCCTGGATGCTCAGCCTCCTTGGGCTGGGTTGAGTATTCTCCAGCTTCCAGCCTCGCCTCATTAAGGCCGATGGGATACTGTCCCACTTGTTTCCCCCTGGAGGCTGCAGACTTTTAGAATTTTCCTGGGATTCGAGCTCTGAAGATCAGCCTCTTAACCATCCCCTCTCTCCCTACCCTCGACCTTCCCAGTTCTCTGGTCAGGATCTCTCTGGCTGGAATCCACAGGTCAGCCTCCCAAACCAGTGTGTCATGGCAGGAGCAGTCACTTGCGTGATCCCCATCTTTGGCAGCACATGGTGACCAACCTTTCTGGAGGGCGGTTTATGGCGCCTGTCTCAGTGTACAAAGTGTGCTCACTCTTTGATCCAAGTAATTACACTTCTAGGAGTGGACACCTTGCGGTTGATTATATGAGTGTGAGAGATCTGTGTTACCAAAAATAATAAAAAGGTACACCCTCGCTATCCATCAAAAAGGAATTTTTTAAAGTAAACTATGTGCATCTATAAAGTCCAGGTCTAAGCTGCTGCTAGGATTTCATGGTGAGGATTTATGTTTATTGACTTGGAAAGATGCTCATGACATATTGTGGGGTGAGAAATGCAGCCTATATCATATGGTGACCAACCTTTCTGGATGACATTATATATTATGTTGCATATAATTTCAATTATATGCAATTAGATTCATATATCTCCCCTTCTCTGAAAAGCAGAGAGAGATGTCAGAGAGGCAGATGGGAAAATCAACTAAATTGGTAGGTTTTGCCTTTTTTTTTTTTTTTTTGACTCTACAGGTTTTGTTTTATAGTAAGTGGTTGTTTTCCTTGATAGTGAAAGTATTGGATCAGCCAAGAAGTTTGTTAAGATTTTTCTGTAAGAACCCAAATGAACTTCTTGGCCAACCCAATAATAATAATGACAATGACTATATTTTAAATTAAGCAGTGGGTTCTGAGCTGCAAGGGAGATTTCTAGGATAGCTGATGGCATTTTAATAAAGTTTCATTCAGCAGAGAGTGACATACTGAGCCTCACAGCTAACAGGCATTGGGTCTGAACTTGAACCTGGGTTGGGCTGTTTCCCGAGCTGAGTTGAGCTGAGGGGAAGGCCACTCGGTTCTGTTTTGGCGTTTCGGGGAGCATTTCTGGACACATCTTAGGTGTCAGGTTGACTTCAGAGTCAGCAGGTAAGGCTAGCATCACACCTGGTCAGAGTCACCTGCTGAAGACCCCACAGGAAGATTCCAGGCTGGAGACCAGCCTTTCTGCACACCCCTTACATCTGAGTGAGCCATGCATTCCTTGAATCTTAGAACAGACTAGAGTCTTTGCTTAGATACTGGGTGAAGTGGCTGTGTTGAGGTCCTACCTGAATGTAAACAATGGGGTCACTGCAGCCAAAAGGTCACGTGATGAGAGGTGCTTGAGAAATGAGACCAAAAAAAAAAACCCACAAAAAATAAAAAAGACATGAGACAGACCCACACTTGATTTGGGGGTTCTGTCTGGTATAAATGCCTCCTTAAGCAGTTGGAGGTGACGCTGCCCAGCACAAGTTACATTCTGCTTGCATTTTTCTCTCTTTCTGTGCTATCCGGGAGACATATCACAGTTCAGTAGCAGAATCCAAATTTCTACTGTACTTTGTTCTGTCTCATCCCAGAGCTGTAGTCCGTAACCTTATGTGTTTCTGTGATCACTTCCTTTTGTGACCTAAGAATTCACCAGACACTCAGCAGCTTGTATCACAGTTATCGTGTGTCCAGGGCCTGGGCCTGGCGTGGCTGGGTCCTCTGCTCAGGGTCTTACGAGGCTGCAAGCAAGGTGTCAGCCTGGGCCGGGGTTTCGCCTGGAGCTGGCTGCGGTGAATTCAGTGCCTTGTGGGTGGAGGGCGGTGGACCTCTGCTCCCGGAGGCTGCCCACATCTCCCGGCCATCTGCCCCCTCATGGCAGCTTCCCTGCTCAAGGGCGGTGGGACAGTCTGTAGGGCACACTTGCTTTAGGTCTGCACATCCTGGCAGAATCGTTTGAGTGGTACCCATCACCTTCGCTGTTGGTTAGAGGCATATCACAGGTCTAATACTGTCCACCGTAAGCAGCATAAACGGGAACACTCTGGGGTCTGACCTCCGCTGACCCTGTCCTATGAGAGTTCTAAGATGAATCTAAAGCGCTCCTTGTCTTGGGGTCAAGGGTACTGGTCAGGGTCTCTATATCCAGGATCCTCCCTTTCTGTCCCAGTAGAGGGCTCACAGCTTGCCCCCGCCTCACACACCAGCCCCCCATCAGTGCTGGACGCCCCCAGCTCTCCTGACCTTGGCCATCTGGCCATCTGCTTGTCTCAACTTCTTCCCCAGTTTGCCTCAGCAGCAGATGAATATTTAATAGAATGCTGCCACCTTTTGGAATTTAGCAAAAGTGATCTGTGTTGTTTTGAAGGATGGAGGTGAAGGAAGCTATGGAAGGGAAACACGATCCCTTTCTCTTTTCCACCTGCACCGTTTGCCCAGCCTTTACTTCTTATGGGAGCTGACCAAGGTTTCAAGTCAGATTCTAGAGGAATAAAAGGAAAAGGAGCCAGTTTCTTCTTGAGGCAGATTTGCTGGTCGTTTCTTCTCTGGTTCATAGTTACCGTGAGTCCTGACAGGCCTGTTTGACTTTTCAAGAGGGAACAGAATGTACAAGAATGAGGTTTGGTGCATCTGGCTGGACTTCATCCCCTGTTCTGCCCCTAGCTCACCTGTGAAATGTGGGTCCAGNCAGGGCCTGGGCCTGGCGTGGCTGGGTCCTCTGCTCAGGGTCTTACGAGGCTGCAAGCAGGGTGTCAGCCTGGGCCGGGGTTTTGCCTGGAGCTGGCTGCGGTGAATTCAGTGCCTTGTGGGTGGAGGGCGGTGGACCTCTGCTCCCAGAGGCTGCCCACATCTCCCGGCCATCTGCCCCCTCATGGCAGCTTCCCTGCTCAAGGGCGGTGGGACAGTCTGTAGGGCACACTTGCTTTAGGTCTGCACATCCTGGCAGAATCGTTTGAGTGGTACCCATCACCTTCGCTGTTGGTTAGAGGCATATCACAGGTCTAATACTGTCCACCGTAAGCAGCATAAACGGGAACACTCTGGGGTCTGACCTCCGCTGACCCTGTCCTATGAGAGTTCTAAGATGAATCTAAAGCGCTCCTTGTCTTGGGGTCAAGGGTACTGGTCAGGGTCTCTATATCCAGGATCCTCCCTTTCTGTCCCAGTAGAGGGCTCACAGCTTGCCCCCGCCTCACACACCAGCCCCTCATCAGTGCTGGACGCCCCCAGCTCTCCTGACCTTGGCCATCTGGCCATCTGCTTGTCTCAACTTCTTCCCCAGTTTGCCTCAGCAGCAGATGAATATTTAATAGAATGCTGCCACCTTTTGGAATTTAGCAAAAGTGATCTGTGTTGTTTCGAAGGATGGAGGTGAAGGAAGCTATGGAAGGGAAACACGATCCCTTTCTCTTTTCCACCTGCACCATTTGCCCAGCCTTTACTTCTTATGGGAGCTGACCAAGGTTTCAAGTCAGATAGGAATAAAAGGAAAAGGAGCCAGTTTCTTCTTGAGGCAGATTTGCCGGTCGTTTCTTCTCTGGTTCATAGTTACCGTGAGTCCTGACAGGCCTGTTTGACTTTTCAAGAGGGAACAGAATGTACAAGAATGAGGTTTGGTGCATCTGGCTGGACTTCATCCCCGGTTCTGCCCCCAGCTCACCTGTGAAACGTGGGTCCAGCTGCCTCTTTGAGCTCCCCACCCCCTGACCGCAGGTCGTGATGCCTGTGGCCAGGTGTAGGAAACAGGTAGCACCTCATTTATGGATGCCAGTCAGTGGGCCCAGTGCACCTAAGGCTGTTCCTGTCCTCAGCAGGAAGGAGTGGCACCATGATTATAACTGGTAGTTGGGGAGGGGAGGCCGCACGGGCGCCACACCAATGCCAGGTGGCTCCTGGAGACGCAGTGTCTCCCGGAGCTCACTCAGAGCTGCCCATCTGCCCACCTGCCCTGGTGCTTTTCCTCCTGTGCATTCAGACACGCTGCCACCCTCCTGGCCCCTGGCACCCTTGGTGCTCCCCTCTCTCACTCCCTTCTCTGAAGTCAGCACAGCTTATCCATGCCCCCATCAGCACATCCCCAGGGGATGCACGGCTCGGGTCCATGCCTTCCTTACGTTGCGTCTGGATTACATAATGAGCTCTAACCTGCCCACCTCTTCCAGTTCTTTCCCCCATAGCTGGCCAGCCTCTTGACCAGGGTTTGCTCTCCTTCTGCACGTTTCAGTGGCTCCCTGGGATGTGAGAACGCACTGGGGACCCCTCCAAGCTGGCCGTGGGCCCCGCCCTGCTGCTCCTCCAGCCTGGGTCCTCCTGTCTCCACCCACCATCTTTCCCGACTGTGGACCTTGCCCAGGTCATCCCCTCTGTTCCAGGTCACCCCACCCCACCCCCACCAAATCTGTCCGGATTCCTAACCGTCCACACAAATCCCTTGGAAAAGCTTTGCCCCCCCAATTCTTCCCAAGTTTCTGTGGCTGCACTGAGTTTCTCCCTCCACTAGATGCCCCCAACCCTCCACTCCCCCTTCCTTCCTCACCTGCTGTCTTGCTCACCTCCCCTCCTCCTCATCTCTCCCTTCCTCCACGCTCCTCCCCTTAAGCAAACTCTGTTGCAATTACTGGTGATAAAGTCAGAAGGTACAAAGATGAAAGAGACCCAGATCCTGCCCTCTGAGGGCTTGTGGTCTATGAGGGAAGACAGCAATGAATACAAAGAAACCCATTGTGGAGGCACCATCTGATTGCTTCTTAGCGGAGGCAGAATGCAAAATTTGGCAGTGGCACAAATAGGCAGTCAGAGAAGGCTTCATGGAAGAGGTGTCAAAGCATCTTGAAGACAAAGTTGAGTCATCACACTTGTTGGGGGGCAGAGGAAGCATGGGCATGGATTTACACCTGGCTTAGGTTCTGAAGAAAAGTTATGACCAACCTAGATAGCATATTCAAAAGCAGAGACATTACTTTGTCGACTAAGGTCCATCTAGTCAAGGCTATATGGTTTTTCCAGTGGTCATGTATGGATGTGAGAGTTGGACTGTGAAGAAGGCTGAGCACTGAAGAATTGATGCTTTTGAACTGTGGTGTTGGAGAAGACTCTTGAGAGTCCCTTGGAATGCAAGGAGATCCAACTAGTCCATTCTGAAGGAGATCAACCCTGGGATTTCTTTGGAAGGAATGATGCTAAAGCTGAAACTCCAGTACTTTGGCCACCTCATGAGAAGAGTTGACTCATTGGAAAAGACTCTGATGCTGGGAGGGACTGAGGGCAGGAGGAGAAGGGGACAACCGAGGATGAGATGGCTGGATGGTATCACTGACTTGATGGTCGCGAGTCTGAGAGAACTCCGGGAGATGGTGATGGACAGGGAGGCCTGGTGTGCTGCAATGCATGAGGTCGCAAAGAGTTGGACACGACTGAGCAACTGAACTGAACTAGGTTCTGGAGGAGGGGATGCCGGGGATGAGCAGGAGGGTGGATACCGTCAGCCATCTCCCCACCTGCCCCATGCTCCCTGGTGGGCAAGCAGTTGGGTTTTGGCTGTGATTCACGTGGTGCCACCAGAGGGTTTTAAGCTCATGACTGTCTTGATCCGATTTGCATTTGAGAAAGCTCCCTGGGATCGGGCTTGGGAGCTGAGGGACTGGGGAAAGGCTTGGTCCTCCTCAGGCGTTATCCTCTCCTGCACCCCACTGGAGCTGGCCTCCGGAGCAGAGGGGTCACTGGCTCAACACCCATGCCACTGGGCACATTCTGCTTCTCTTCGCTGATCCGCCTTTCCAAAGCATCTGCTCGTCAGAACACCAAGTGTGCGGATGAGATAACAGCATTAAGAGCAGAAGGACAAAGCTGATATTTGGGGCAGTGAGACATGCAGGCTTAAATTCTTTTCCCTTCAAAATGTCGCACATGATTTTGGCCACGTGGTTCTGATGAAAGCAAGCCAGGCTTGCCAGGATGAAATGCTGAGTGGTGCTCGCGACCTCGGGCACAGCGAGTGCAGAGGTCTGCGGCTCTAATGAGCCGTTCTGCCATTTCTCTGCACCGCTCGCTGCCAGATAAAGGGAGGAAATCTCCTTAGTGATGTCCCCAGGTCCCCGGGGTTGGCTGTGCCCCCTGGAGACACTGGGTTTCTGAGAGGTTTCCAAGGTGAGCATCATACTTCCAGCTGGGAATGAGTGTTCTCCCCATCTCCAGAGGGGGCGTGTAAAATATAGTGGGTGCTCAATAAATGCTTGCTGCTGACATGAATGAGTGAATAACAAGGTCAGTCTTATGAGCAGCGGGCATCCCAACAGGCTGCCTTGTGCCTCATCGAAGTCGCTACTACTTTTTGCCAACTACCCTNCAATGCATGAGGTCGCAAAGAGTTGGACACGACTGAGCAACTGAACTGAACTAGGTTCTGGAGGAGGGGATGCCGGGGATGAGCAGGAGGGTGGATACCGTCAGCCATCTCCCCACCTGCCCCATGCTCCCTGGTGGGCAAGCAGTTGGGTTTTGGCTGTGATTCACGTGGGGCCACCAGAGGGTTTTAAGCTCATGACTGTCTTGATCCGATTTGCATTTGAGAAAGCTCCCTGGGATCGGGCTTGGGAGCTGAGGGACTGGGGAAAGGCTTGGTCCTCCTCAGGCGTTATCCTCTCCTGCACCCCACTGGAGCTGGCCTCCGGAGCAGAGGGGTCACTGGCTCAACACCCATGCCACTGGGAGCATTCTGCTTCTCTTCGCTGATCCGCCTTTCCAAAGCATCTGCTCGTCAGAACACCAAGTGTGCGGATGAGATAACAGCATTAAGAGCAGAAGGACAAAGCTGATATTTGGGGCAGTGAGACATGCAGGCTTAAATTCTTTTCCCTTCAAAATGTCGCACATGATTTTGGCCACGTGGTTCTGATGAAAGCAAGCCAGGCTTGCCAGGATGAAATGCTGAGTGGTGCTCGCGACCTCGGGCACAGCGAGTGCAGAGGTCTGCGGCTCTAATGAGCCGTTCTGCCATTTCTCTGCACCGCTCGCTGCCAGATAAAGGGAGGAAATCTCCTTAGTGATGTCCCCAGGTCCCCGGGGTTGGCTGTGCCCCCTGGAGACACTGGGTTTCTGAGAGGTTTCCAAGGTGAGCATCATACTTCCAGCTGGGAATGAGTGTTCTCCCCATCTCCAGAGGGGGCGTGTAAAATATAGTGGGTGCTCAATAAATGCTTGCTGCTGACATGAATGAGTGAATAACAAGGTCAGTCTTATGAGCGGCGGGCATCCCAACAGGCTGCCTTGTGCCTCATCGAAGTCGCTACTACTTTTTGCCAACTACCCTCCTCATTTTTACCACCAAAGATAGATTTTGCTCATTTGCGAACTTTATATAAATGGACCCTATACGCGTCTACCTTATTCAACCTCATCCTTGGGAGATTCAGCCACATTATTGCATGCATCAGTGACTGTTTTCTGTAAAATTGTCGAATAGTATTTCATTGATTGATTATACCATGCTTGATTCATCCATTCTCCAACTGATGAGCATCTGGGCTGTGCACTCTCATGTGCCTGCTGTTTAATGGACATATGCACCCATTTATCTTGGGAATCCACCACAGGGTATATTTGGGTGTGGAAGGGATACACATTCAGTTTCAGTAGATGTGACTCCTAAACTTATCTGAAGTGGTTTTACAAATGATCACTCCTACCCTCTATGAATATAAATCCCACTTGCATGCTAAGCCCTCTGAAAAGTATAAGTTGTGATTTGTCGTAATGCCCCGGAGGGCAGATGTGGTTGTTATCATGCTGATTGATAGACAGAGGGGCACATGGAGTCAGTGATGATGAGGGCTTAAAGCAAGGACTCCACTTCTGCAACAACAGCAGCTCTTAAACCAGCATCTTGTTCTGTGAACTCAGGGCATGGTTGACTCTGGGCAACCGTGCTCTGCCGTGGAGGTGCCGGGGTCCAGGAGTGCCTGTGAGACGGAGGGCAGGGCTGTGGAGTGGTTACACGCACAGNTCTGCTCTCCTGGTCCAGGGCAGAGTGGCAGTGGCTCAAGCTGAGAAAGGATCCTCCAGCTCCGTGTCTCTGTACATCCCAGACTTGGAGAGGTCAAGTCAGATTTTACCCAGACAATGGCCTGAGTTGGCCGCCATGCTTCCAGAACTCTGCAGAACAGTTACTGTAGCCCAGGCTCTGGGCTGGGTGCTTTGTGCTCTTTTTTGTGTGATGCTCACAGTGTCCTTGCGTGATCAGCATTTCATGGGTGAGGAAGCTGAGCCCCAGAGGGACGTGACACACCCAGTCTGAACTAAGGTCTGTCTGATCCCTCATCCTATTCACTGCATTGCCGCTCTGCAGACAGGCAGCAGGTGACATCTACTGTGGCCTTTTCTTCCAAGTACTGTCTTCGCCTTGTTATGTAGGACCATAACGAAGTCCCACAGACCGAGTGGCTTAAACAACAGAAATACATTTCCTTGCAGCTCAGGAGGACTGTAGCCTGAGATGAAGGTGTCGGCAGGCCTGGATTCTTCTGAGGCCTCTCTCCTTGGCGTGCAGGCGACTGTCTCCCTCCTGTGTCTTCATACGTCGACCCTCTGTGGGTGTCTGTGTCCTAATCTCTGCTTCTTATATGAGCATCAGTCATCTTGGGCCCACCCTAACAACTCATTTTAACTTAATTACCTCTTTAAAGAACCTACCTCCCAATAATGGTCCCATTCTGAGGTCCTGGGGTTTAGAATCACCTAAGCAGTGGCTTAAAATGCATCTTTCTGGGCCCTTCTGCTGGTGACTGTGGGATGGACCCAGGAATTTACTCAATCATTTGTTGTTGTTTTTCAGTTTCTGAGTTGTGTTCCACTCTTTGCGACCCCATGGACTGCAGCTCACCAGGCTTCCCTGTCCTTCACCATCTCCCAGAGTTTGCTCAAACTCATGTCCATCTAGTCAGTGATGCCATCCAACGATCTCATCCTCTGTCATCCCCTTCTCCTCCTGCCCTCAATCTTTCCCATATCAGGATCTTTTCCAATGAGTTGGCTCTTCGCATCAGGTGGCCAAAGTATCAGAGCTTCAGCTTCAGCATCAGTCCTCCCAATGAATATTCAGGGTTGATTTCCTTTAGGATTGGCTGGTTTGATCACCTTGCAGTCCAAAGGACTTGCAAGAGTCTTCTCCAACACCACAGTTCAAAAGCATCAGTTCTTTGGCGCTCAGCTTTCTTTATTAATTCAGCAGATGTATACTGAGCACTTACTATATACCAGGAGCTATTTTAGGGGCCGTGCACCCAGGGAACAGCAGACAAAGTCCCAGCTCATGCAGGGCCTACATTCAGTGGGAGAGCACCAAGAATCATCATCACACACACACCTGCACAGGAGGAGTGGGGACGAGGTCTCTGAAGAGAGGAGAGCAAGGCTGGGCGCAGACCAGGACACGGGCTGCAGAGGAGGCCCTGCTGCTGTGGCAGCATCTGAGTGGAGGCCTGAGGGAGGCGAGGCAGACAGACTGCATGGAGAGAAGATCTGGGAGTGGAGTCTGCATCCTGACACGCTCCCTGGTGGTGCCGAGCAGGTGACTATGGAGGACCAGAGTGATGGCCACTGCCTTCTGTTCTCTGGGACACTATCCTCTCCTGCTTCTTCCTGTGTCCCTCTCAGTAGGCTGGTAACCGCCCCGCCCCCCGCCCCACCCCCAGCTCCTTTAGTATCTCTCTCTGTCCCCTACCTCTCCCTCTCCACCCACCACCCCTACCACTGCATCTGATTAAGAGCTGACTTGAAGTCATAGGATGGCCATACTCCTTCACACTTTATAAAAGCTTAAAAAAAAACCAGCTTTATTGTGAGATAATTCACATACTATAAAATCCACCCATTTAACTGTACAACTCAATGGTTTTTAGTATATTTACAGAATCATGTAACTGTCAGTACAGCCAACTTTAGAACACTTTCTTCACCCCAGGAAGAAATCCCCTACAAAGGCTTTTGCAGACTATTTTATTTTATCCTTGCAGAACCCCATGAAAAGAGCAGGACAGTTTCCATCCCCATTTTACAGAAGGGCAAACAAAGCCTTGTGGGGTTTAATGATTTGCAGAAGTTGAGGGGAAGCTTTTAGTTCCTTTTTAACACTTGAAAGGGCCAGGGAGCCCCTAGAAACAAACCTGTGAAATCTCTGGGCTCCCAAGGTTTCTTAAGCACAGACTCTGGTCCCTGCCCCTGCCCCCATCACTCAGGAGGCACAGAGACAGGTGTGGAGATGGCCTGGGTGTTGGAGCCAGGCTCCTAGCTGCTCCCTGAAAGGTTGGCACAGCCCCATCTTGCATACACATCAGCCTGGCTGGTTTGGACACAGCCGCACATGAGGGGTGACAGGGCCTCAGGGACCCTTCAGGGACCTTGTATGCTGAGTACAGGCTGGCACCACAGAGCTCTTGTTGTGGGACAGGGAGACAGAGGGAGTCGCTCGCTGACTGGCTCTGGGAGAGGAGACTGACTTTCTGAGATCAACAAATAGGTTTATCTGCAGCCAAACGGCAAAGTGCACCGCCCTCTGCAAGGGCTCTGCCCTGATCTGGGGCAGATCAGGGTGAAGGGGGGTGACTGTGGTGCCAGGGAGCCTGCCAGGAGAGAGTATTAATGGCACCCATGGTGGGTGACTCAGATTATGTTTAAAACGAGATTCAGGGTCAGTACACAGAGGGCACGGAAACGGACCAAGCTTTAGAATTTTGTACTTATGCCATCCTTCCCTTTCTTACTAAAGGGCCCTCAGTGTAATTATTAGCTAACCTCCACCAGGAGACTGGGGCTTCCCCAATGGCTCAGTGGTAAAGAATCTGCCTGCAGTTCAAGAGCCACAGAAGATGCAAATTTGATCCCTGGGTTGGGAAGATCCTCTGGAGGGGGCTACCCACTCCAGTATTCTTGCCTGGGAAATCTCATGGACAGAGGAGCCTGGTGGGCTACAGTTCATAGGTCGCAAACAGTTAGACAAGACTGAAGCAGTTTAGCACACACACACCAGAATTTTAGTCCCACAGGGCAGGACATTTTTGTCAACATCCTCATATCTAGAGCAGTTCCTGGATGGAGTGTGGGCTCAGGACGTATTTGTGGGGGTGAATGAAGCAGTGAATTAGGTGAGTCCCCCTGCATCAGGTGCCACTCTCTGGATCCTGACTGCGGTTCTCAGAGAGGTCAGGGAACTGGCTATGGGTCACACTGCTCCTCAGTGGTCTGATTGGGATTTGAACTTGGGCATTTCCTCCCAGACTGGCACACCTAACCACCGTGAGCTTCTTTCTAACCAGCCAAATCATGAGGACTAGTTTGAATTTACTTTATAATTTCCCAAGTCTTCTAGTTTATCCTCTGAGGAAAGAATGATTCAGTTAATAAATCTACTTTATTCACCACTGGTACAGTGATGCAGAAATAAACACAGACTTTGCTCTCAGTGGAGCTGCAGTGTAATTGGAGGAGAAGAGACAAAATTGGTAGGCTAGCCGGGGTATCGGAGACCCTGTGCTAGTCAGCTAGGACTGTGAGAGCAAAGAACTGTAGGTTAGGTGGGTTAAACAACAGACGTTTTGTTTTTGCACAATGCTGAAGGCCAGAAGTCTGAGGTCAAGGTGTCAGCAGGCTCAGTTTTTCTGAGACCTTGCTCCTTGGCTTGTAGATGGCCATCTTCTCCCTGGTGTCTTTCCTCTGTTCATGTCTGCGCCCTAATCTCTTCCTACAAGGACATCAGTCACACTGAGTGACAGCCCACCCTAATGACCTCATTTTACCTTACCCACCTCTTTAAAGACCTTGTCTTTAGATATGGTAACATTTGGAGGGAACGGAGGCTAGGACTTCAACATACAGACATACAAATTAGGGGGACCCTATTTGCTTAGCACATAACAGACCTTAATCACAGAGGGTCAGGCTTCCGTTGTGGCTCAGCTGGTAAAGAATCTGCCTGCAATGTGGGAGACCTGAGTTCAGTCCCTGGTGGGGAAGATCCCTCAGAGAAGAGAAAGGCTACCCACTCCAGTATTTTGGCCTGGAAAATTCCATGGACTGTATAGTCCATGGGGTCACAGAGTCAGACACAACTGAGAGACTTTCACTTCACTTCAGTTCACAGGGGGTCAGGAATCTTGCTTCTAAATTCCTCCAGTATTGTTTCTGTCCTCTGCTCCTCTCATGGCAGTCAGATGTCAAATGTCAACATAACACCCAGTTCTAAGCTGCTGGTCACACTCAAATGTTTAGGTGGAAATGAGTTCCCCATTTAAAAACTTTTATTTTCATTTATTTAGCTGTACTGGGTCTTAATTGTGGCATGTGGGATCTAGTTCCCCACCAGGGATGGAACCCGGGCCCCCTGCATTGGGAGCTCAGAGTCTTGGCCACTAGACCACTATGGAATTCCTTTATTTTCTTGTGATGAATGTTACTTGTGAATAGGGTGGAGATTTCAACCAGAGGCTAAAAAAAGCCCCTTCAGTTCTGCTTTTTTCAGCTCCCTTCTGAGCATATTTAAGTAATCGTTTTATCTAAGTCTTTTTTTTTTTTTTTCATAAGAAAGAATTTTGCTTAATTGGGTCTCATTTCTGTTCTCCCCATAACAACCAACCATCTACATTTCTGTTGGGATTGAAAGCCCCAATCAGTTCAGATAAATCAGCTTCCTTTTAAATTATGATCTTGGAGGAAATAATGATCTAACTTACTTTTTGTTAATTACTTTTAGGTGAATTACACATGCCGGCTTTGCAGTCCCTTGTTTCCTCAGAAGTATTTAAGCCCTCAAATCTATTTAAACCTTTCCTTTACTCAAATTAAGATGCTGAAAAATCCCGCCATTAGAAATAATTTATTTTTTTTTTAAATTCAGCTTCATGGCTCTGTAGTTTTGCATACTTTGAGCCGAAAATGATTCTATTCTATCCCATGTAGCAGCACCAAGTTACTGTTTTTTTCTTTCAAAAATTGTCTCACTTTATTGATGTGTCAGACTTAGTAAACAAATGAATAGGAACAGAGAAATACTGACTAATACAATTTATCAGGCAGAATTGCAAAACATAAACCAAATTGTGTACCTCACAGATAAGAATTTTGCTTTTCATCATAGTAATCATGGTGTGTGTGTGTGTGTCTATGTATCCCCAAGAAAATAATCAATGGTGAAGGACAGAAAAGGCAATAGCTTTGAGCACAGAGCAGTAGATCTAAAAATGAATGATTCAGATTTATTATACAAGAAAATTCTAAACCTTTGGAAGTAAAGCAGTAAACTCATTTATAACATTGATATTAAGAAGAGAATATTTCACAAGAGAAGCACATAATTATAACATGTGAGAAGTGGTCAAAGAAGTACTTAGAGGCATTCTCGTAGCCTGAGGTTTTACCGTCTCTTCCGTCACCTGAGAGAGTTTCTTATATGTTGAGTACTAATGTGGCTTCTCAGGTGTTGCTCGTGGTAAAGAATCTGTCTGCCAGTGCAGGAGGCAAAAGAGACGTGGGTTTGATCCTTGGGTCAGGAAGATCCCCTGGAGTGAGAAATGGCAGCCCACTCCAGTGTTCTTGCCTGGAAAATTATACGGACAAGGAGCCCTGTGGGCTACAGTCCATGGGGCTGCAGAGAGTGGGACAGGACTGAGGGACTAAGCACGCATGCACAAGTACTAAGGTGATTAGTGTAAGCATGGTGATCTTTCAGCCACTGCCACTTTCATCCCAGTCAGTACGAACTTTGTACCGAGTTTCAGTCCTTGGAAGAGTTTTGTGTTTGGCACTGGATAACTACTTTCATANCCATGTAGCAGCACCAAGTTACTGTTTTTTTCTTTCAAAAATTGTCTCACTTTATTGATGTGTCAGACTTAGTAAACAAATGAATAGGAACAGAGAAATACTGACTAATACAATTTATCAGGCAGAATTGCAAAACATAAACCAAATTGTGTACCTCACAGATAAGAATTTTGCTTTTCATCATAGTAATCATGGTGTGTGTGTGTGTGTCTATGTATCCCCAAGAAAATAATCAATGGTGAAGGACAGAAAAGGCAATAGCTTTGAGCACAGAGCAGTAGATCTAAAAATGAATGATTCAGATTTATTATACAAGAAAATTCTAAACCTTTGGAAGTAAAGCAGTAAACTCATTTATAACATTGATATTAAGAAGAGAATATTTCACAAGAGAAGCACATAATTATAACATGTGAGAAGTGGTCAAAGAAGTACTTAGAGGCATTCTCGTAGCCTGAGGTTTTACCGTCTCTTCCGTCACCTGAGAGAGTTTCTTATATGTTGAGTACTAATGTGGCTTCTCAGGTGGTGCTCGTGGTAAAGAATCTGTCTGCCAGTGCAGGAGGCAAAAGAGACGTGGGTTTGATCCTTGGGTCAGGAAGATCCCCTGGAGTGAGAAATGGCAGCCCACTCCAGTGTTCTTGCCTGGAAAATTATACGGACAAGGAGCCCTGTGGGCTACAGTCCATGGGGCTGCAGAGAGTGGGACAGGACTGAGGGACTAAGCACGCATGCACAAGTATTAAGGTGATTAGTGTAAGCATGGTGATCTTTCAGCCACTGCCACTTTCATCCCAGTCAGTACGAACTTTGTACCGAGTTTCAGTCCTTGGAAGAGTTTTGTGTTTGGTACTGGATAACTACTTTCATATCAGATGTTTTATTGATACATATAATGTAGCCCAGTGTCTGAATTAAGGATTCAGGGCTGAAGGAACCCAAGGTTGAAGTCTCTTTCTAACATGCAAATGGTGGTCCTATCTGTGATGCCAGTTTTCACAGACTACTTTCTTCTTTCTCTTCTTTATTTCCGCTCCTTATTGCCCTCTCTGGATCCTGAAAACATTCTGCACTGGGAGCCAGATCAGAAGGAGCTCCTAAGTTCTGGGGGAAAGGAACCAGTGATATAGGAACCACTCAGGCTCCCAGGATCTAGGCTGGAGAAGGAACCCTTTAAGCCAGCTGAGTAGTAGTTAACTCTAGGTCAGATCCCAGATCCGAGGCCTGATACCTCCTGGTGTCGTTGCTCTCTCTTCATCCCCAGTGAGAGTGGAGACTTCCCAAGAACTTTCAACTGTCTAGAATAAATGATGGAGGGAACCTTGCTATTACAGTCCTTAATAGCCAGCCAGGGCTGGCAGAGCTGTTTCCTGCTTTTCACCTGCCAACTTCCAACTAGAGCATTTCACATCCCTCAAGAAATGACAAATCTGAGCAGCTTCATGGCTAAAGTGAGATCCCATGGGGCCCGTGTTCATCCTTTGTTCCACTGCCTCTGCTCCATGTGCTGTGATGAGTCCTGTGGCATCTGAGCTGTCGGCCCTCAGCTTAATCAGGTCAGGCACAAAGGAGGCTTGTAGCTCTGTGTGGTTACAGCACGCTGTGTGGCTGGTGCCAGTGCCATCAGAGTAGGCTGTGAATGAGGCTGAATGCCTTTCTAATGATGCTGTCCCGGCCCTCAGCAGCCATCACAGAGCCAACAAATGCTCTGGAGCTGCAGTAGACACTGAAGAGAAAGGAGAAGCTCATGCTCCAAAGGGAACAAGCCACCAACTCTGCGGTCTCCGAGAGCGCAAGGCTAGGAGGGTCAGTGCTGCCAAGCATGCCACCAGGACCTGAATTCAACCCAAAAGTCATCTAGAAAGGCCTTCCCTCTTTTCCCACTCCTCAATATTTTAAGGAGGTACCAGGGTAGCATTCAGTGTTTAACAACTCATAGGACTCAGATGCCAATCAATACAAATAGATGCAGCAATGGAATAGAACAGATTGCGCCGTGAAGCCTGTAGAGCTGTGCCAGGCGAACCAGCTGATGAACAGCAGTGTTTCATGCCCTCCATTGTATCTTTAGGACTTTGTGTACAAATTCTCAGACAGTTCCCAAAGACTCAAAGCCACTGCCCAAAGAAGAATGCATAGGCCAGGCGGGTGAGCACAGAAAAGTCAGTAATGGGCGGGTGGATGGTGTCTAAGTAAAGACGAAGAAGCAGGTGCAGCTGAGGGCTGATGCCACAGCTGCCTCCTTGTTGACACCAGCGGTCTCACCTAAGGCACCCGCTTAGGTCCTGGAATGGCAGTGTTTCCCCTCAGCCTTAGTTTTTCTGTCCTCACCTGCCTTCCTTCAGCCTTAAGGTTGTACGTGTGCATGCTCAGTCGCTAAGTCGTGTCCGACTCCTTGTGGCCTCATGGACTGCAGCCCACCAGGCTCCTCTGTCTATGGGATTTTCTGGGCAAGAATACTGGAGTGGGTTGCTATTTCCTCCTCCAGGGGATCTTCCCGACCCAGGGATCAAACCTGCATCTCCTGCATTGGCAGGCGGATTCTTTACCACTGCGACACCTGGGAAGCAAGGTCGTATTTACCCAGTTGTCTGTTTCAGCAGGAGGAGGGCTCAGCATTTAGCCCCCTGAGTTCAGCTGGAGGCAGCAGAGCAAAAAAGGTTGAGAGCACAGATTTCGGAGTCCATTAGAACCAGGGTCAAATCCTGACTTCTTATAAACTTAGTTTCAAGTCTCATTTTGTGAAAGTTCCCACCTTATAGTGTTGTACGGATGATTCAGCAAGCCTACACTTACTTAGCTCTGAACAGCATGCAACACCTGGTAACCCTTCTTTTTTGATTGGGGAGAGGATCTGTCCCTGTCCTGGGTGTATTTCTTGCAGATGAGTGCATCTGCGTCTCAGGACCCTCTGTTCTCCCTTCTCTGTCTCCATCTGTTCCTCAGAAGTCATCAGAGGCTCAGAGCTCAGGGTATAGCACCTTCTTCAGGAGGAGTGTGTGCTTGCCAGGTGGCGCTAGTGGTGAAGACTCCACCTGCAATGCAGGAGACGCAAGAGATGCCAGTTGGGTTGGGAAGAGCCCCTGGAGGAGGGGACAGCAACCCACTCCAGTATTCTTGCCTGGAGAATTTCATGGACAGAGGAGCCTGGCGGGCTACAGTCTGTGGGGTCGCAGAGAGTCAGATGCGACTGAGCGCACGAACACAAGGGAGGAAGAGAGGAGCAGGAATCTGGACTTTAGCCATCACTCCCCATTGTCTGATTAATAATCATTGTCTCTATAAAAGTTTTTCAGATTCCCCTCATAATAATGCTCGATATTATTATGGACAGGACTTGGGTCTCTCATTTTTGGTGCCAATGCCCTCAACAACCAGCATTTCTTGAAGACAGACCAACTCCTTTCTGCCTTTTCCATCTCGATGAAACCGAGGCAGTATCTAGAGGGCCGACCCCGAACTCTGCCCTTGTCTCTTTAACTGTTGGAGGAAAGCCTGTATGGATGAAGAAGTCATTTCAAAGAGGAGCGACTTGAGCTTTAACATCTTTCAGTTGCTGATGTTTAATGACCAAATCTGGTTTTTAGATGGATTCTGATGTTATTTCCTCCATTTATTGCAAAACAGCCACAGAATGGCAACAGTTGACATTTAAGAGGGGAAAGCAGGTCAGTGGAGTTATTTCCCTTGGAAAGGTCATGCTTGCATCTGGAGGTTGTCCACGACAAATGGCCAAACCAGTTTCCCAATCTGTGAGTGTAGACATTTGGAGATGCTATATCTGTGCTTAGAAAACAAAGAAAAGAGAACAAAGCTCTTCTGGCTGTTAACGGCATGTCCGGATTTTCTCTGATGAAGGTGACGTCGATAATCATGCTGACATTGGTGATTCCTGTTACTGGTTAGGCTCTCAGAGGCTCTTCCTGATTCTCCCATATGCTTTTTTTTTTTTTTAAGGTGGATCATTTTTTAAAGTCTTATTGAATTTGTTATAGTATTGCTTCTGTTTTATGTTTTGAGTTTTGGGCCACAAGTCATGTGGGATCTTAGCTTTTCGACCAGAAATTGAACCTTTTACCCTTGCATTGGAAGGTGAAATCTAACCACTAGACTGCCAGGAAAGTACCCTCTCCAGTATGTGTTTTAAAGTCTTTCTTCTATGTATTCATTGCAGCTTTTGGTTCTCCTACGTATAATTTATCATGTGGGCTTTTCTCTTGAGAGTCAGAGTTTTGACCAAAGGCATCTCCTGGTATGGTATCATTTCCTGCAGTGGATACTGGGATGGCAGATAGGTGAAATGGCATTCCCACACTGCAAAGAAGGGCTAGACATCCACACATGTGCTCTATGTAAGCTTCTGTCCAGAGATCTCAAGGAAGGACTGGACACCTGAGGTTTTTTTTCCCCCAAGGCTACTTAGGGAGTCAGGGAGGGCATGGAGACACTAGAGGTCTTTTCATAACTGACACAGTCTGCAGGTGAGCTGCTTACACGCCCACTTGTCACATGTACACAGTCAATCTGTTATTGTTATTGTTACCATTAATGTTATTTTGTAGCAGGGACGATGTTGTGAGATAACTCAATGAGCCATGGTGATGTTTGAGAGCAGGATGGATTTCTGCTGGGTTCCTATTCCACATCACCAACTGTGTGCCCCAAGCAAGTCACTGAACCTGAGTTGTCCTGGTCAATATTTCTGTACACGCTGTGAGATGGTAGCCTTTCCCTTCTCCAGGGGATCTTCCCAACCCAGGGATCAAATCCTAGTCTCCTGCCTTGTAGGCGGATTCTTTACCACCTGAACCAAGGAAGCACTGGAGACAACTATACCTAGCCTGTACTTTGTGGTGAGGTTCAAAGTAAGCAGATGAAAAGTGCCTAACATAGGAATGACTCAGTGAGTGAGAGCCATCGTTTTTGTTATTTGTTGTTTTTAATTACTCAGAGAGGCAAGGGCTTTGGTGTCTTTCAGGAATATTTGAATTTCTTCATTTCATATATCAGTAGCAATTTCATCCAGAAATGACAATCATCTCTAGTCTCTGCCTACAGGCCTCCTAACCCTGCCTGTGTTTATTTTGTCTTCTGTTTGGAGAGCCTCTGAGGTGCGGGCAGTGGAAAGGGTAGCTATAGTGAGCCCTGTGTCCGTGCTTTACTGAGTGCTTGCTGTATGGCAGACGCTGTGCTAACACTTGACAGAAATGGTCTTGACTTAGCCCTCTCTTCACCCCTGTGAGGTAGGTAATGTTATATCCTTCTGTAATTGGTGAGGAAATCGAAGCTGTAGATGTTAAGTAACTATGCAGGGCTGGGAAACCACTCACTTCTGGTTGCTTTTCTCAACCCAAAGCATGGATAGATGCACATTTCACAGCCAGTTCCTTACCACTGGCAAACTCACCATGAATATAATGTTGGATGTTCCCTCCACTGGACCTTCCCAGATGGCGCTAGTGGAAAAGAATCCGCCAGCCAATGCAGGAGATACAGGAGACCTGGGTTTGATCCCTGGGTCAGGAAGATCTCCTCAAGAAGGGAAAGGCAACCCACTCCAGTATTCTTGCCTGGAGAATCCCATGGACAGAGGAGCCTGGAGGGCTATGGTCCATAGTGTCTACAGAGTTGGACCAATGTGACTAAACACATCCCTCCACTGCCATCTATGGGTTTGAACCTAAGTGTAAGTGATGTGTTCTTGTGCAGTTTCTTAAGTCCACCTTTCAGCTGACCCGCANAGTGTCTCACAGAGTTGGACCAATGTGACTAAACACATCCCTCCACTGCCATCTATGGGTTTGAACCTAAGTGTAAGTGATGTGTTCTTGTGCAGTTTCTTAAGTCCACCTTTCAGCTGACCCGCATTCATTATCTGTTGACAAACTGACATTTTGAATTATGGCACGCTGGTGGTGCCTGCTAGCTACTGGTTCAGTTTTGGCAAGGTCTGCAATTTTGTCCCTAATGCAGTGTTGATGCCATCATTTGGCTGTTTCCTTCCGCTTTTACCCTTAATATTTTACAAAGAGTAGAAAACAGGCAAATTAAAATGCCCATATGAGTGATCAAAAGCAGGGACCTCAAGTACAATTGAGACAAAAATAGAGACTATTTAGCTTTAATTGGATGCTTACTAGATTTAAACTAATTAATCATTTTAAATTGCAAAGGGGGAAAAACAAAATCAGGGAAGTTGCACAAAATGCTAATTATTCATTATCAAACACCTAAGTGTGAAGGATACATAGCCATCCTTTTTGTGATTGGGTGCAAGCCAGGATGTTTTCAGTGACAGACACAACTTCAGATCGTTTAAGCCAAGTGAAATTTATTGGCTTACACAGGTGGGAAGGATCCTAGGTCATTTGCAGAGTTAAGGAGGAATTGTAGGGCACGGGGGATTGGGGTGGAGACCCAGGAGTCAGGGCCACCATGCTCTTTGCATCTGTCTGTCCTGTCTGCTCATTTCTGATTGGCTTCATTCTGCAGACAGACTCTTGCAGATGGCATAGATGGCAGAGGATGCGCCCACAGCTCCTTGGCTTTGTAACTTCGTGTTTATCAACACCAGAGGAAAGAGAATCTTCTACTCAGAGCATTTACATATCACTCCACGGCAGAGTCCGATGGGCTGTCCTTGGATGCTGCATCCACCCATTCCCCAGTCACTGTGTCCAGTAGAAGGAGTTGCCGTGATTGGTCAGGGAGTGGGTCACATGATCATCTGTGTGATCTGGAAGTCCCAGAGTCTGTTACTGGAAGAGGGAGAATGGAGGAAAAACATGCCAAACCCTACCATCACTGGATACCATCCGTCCATCACTGAACCACACTCCCTTCCTATCTTTCTTTCATATTTCACTTTCGACTTTGGTGTACAGTTTCATCACATTTAAAAGAAAAGGACTGATTGTATTGGTGGCCAGCCATCTGACAGAGTCCCAAGCCATTCAGCTGTATCAGCCTCCCTGCATAAATTGAATAAATAATTTACATTCTGTACAAGGATCATACAAATAGTTTTGGCATGGTGGGAATTTGCATCCTCTCAGCCCAGCCCTCTCTCAGCATATGGTTCCCTAGGCAGCAAAGCGGTGGCGTCTGTTTTGAACACCTGGTGGCCTCCATCCCTCAAGGAGGCAAGCTGAAGGCTAAAGAGAATGAAAATGGGGCCAGGGACTTGAGGGATTTTGTCAA
Source organism: Raphicerus campestris (assembly GCA_006410735.1). Taxonomy (NCBI): domain Eukaryota; kingdom Metazoa; phylum Chordata; class Mammalia; order Artiodactyla; family Bovidae; genus Raphicerus; species Raphicerus campestris. The sequence goes on from SJYW01014202.1 coordinate 186,743, forward strand.
GTAGAGCCTTCTGGCTTTGAGTGACAAATGTGTTGAGATGTGAAGGAGAGAAATACGTATTCCATACAGATTTGTTTTTCATGTAAATAAGTGTTTTAGCCTCAAACTTTCTGGCATTTCATTATGCAGGTGACTTAGTCATTGACATGCATGCAATTTGCATTTTCCCTCTTCTCTGCCAAAAGTGCAGAGGCTGTAACTTGGCCAAATTACACACCCTGGGTGCACAGACTGCCATCCTGGGTGCATCTGTAAATACTGAGGGACAGGCTCAGCCAGAACAGGACTGAGATCCTGTTGATTTGTACTAATAGGTTTTTCTTGAGGATTTTATCTGATTTCTAGCACGTAGCCTATTTCTCATGTGAAAGATATGGTTCTACCAGACATGTCTGGGGCTGGGTATGGAGGCAGGGGTGATACTAAAAATATTTAACAGGGACTTCCTCAGCAGCCCAGTGGGTTCAATCCCTGGTCCAGGAGCTAAGGTCCTGCGTGCTGTGGGGGAGCTAAGCCCGCCCTGCAACTGAGCCCATGTGTTCTGGAGCCTGTGCTCTGCACCGAGGAGCCTTGCGCCACCTCAGAAGACAGTGTAGGCAAGAAAAGAAAGGAAGAAAAAAGAAGCTAACAATCAATTAGGTGTGGACACCAACAGAGCCAAATAGATTCGGGCCAAAGTGTTAGAATCGAATTTGAGCACCTTCAAGGTCCCAAACACTAGCCCTTCAGTTGCTGGGTCTTAGAGAGGATGGGAGGATGAGCCCAGGCCATTTCACAAGGTCAGGGAAACCATTCATTACTAACTGATACGGCAAGATGGTTTTTCCAGTATCATGTATGGATGTGAGAGTTTTACCATAAAGAAGGCTGAGCACTAAAGAATTGATGCTTTCAAACTGTGGTGCTGGAGAAGACTCTTGAGAGTCCCTTGGACTGTAAGGAGATCAGGCCAGTCAATCCTAAAGGAAATCAACCCTGCATATTCATTGGAAGGACTGATACTGAAGCTGAATCTCCAATACTTTGGCTACCTGATGTGAAGAACTGACTCATTGGAAAGGACCCTAATGCTGGGAAAGGTTGAGGGTGTGAGGAGAAGAGGGTGGCAGAAGATAAGATGGTTGGATGGCATCACCAGCTCAGTAAGTTTGGCATGAGTGTGAGTAAACTCTGGGAGATAGTGAAGGATAGGGAAGCCTGGTGCCTGGTGTGCTGTAGTCTATGGGACCACAAAGAGTCAGACATGACTGAGTGACTGAACAACAGTGGCAAGATGCCTGTGACTTCCCAGCTGGCCTCACCTCTCTGGTGCCTATGGGCTGCAGGCAGGCGTGCAGGCTTATGGACCTATGAAGTTCTTGGTAGACTTGAGATCAAACCCCAGGAGAGCTGCCTGAGGCGCCCTGGGCAGCGGACCAGACAGGACCGGTGAGGCCTCTTTCTGGAACTGCTGTGGCTTGTTCTCATTTTCAAATGGGAGTTTGATTTAGGACTGGCCTTTGGTTTCTCTCAGACCTAGGAAGTAAACATTTCTCATTCTCAAAACCCACAAATTAATCATCTTTGCAAATCAGAGCTGAGCTCTGAGCCCCTGACCGGGAGGCCTGAGCCTGCTGGCCCCAGGAGCCTGGGTCTGCCAGCGTGCGCCGCTAATGCATATGCATTTGTTCTTCTTGTGGGAGCTGGGGCCTGCAGGCTTCAAGGGGTGAAGCTCCGCTCACTAATCATAATGCAATATCAGTGTTTTCTGCAAATCCCCTTATTATCTCTGCATCATTAGCAGTTTCTGAGCTTGTCTACAACTAATTTCACAGCGAATCTTATTTCTACCCGATATTTTAAATAAGCTATCATGCCGGGCAGCAGCTGACACACCGCTGAGAAAGAAGCAAATCAACCTAAAGCAAGCTTTCAAACTGCCTCCGACAATTAAGCACTGGGTCACCATCCAGGGTGGGAGAGGGTAGACGGCTTCCTGGAACCCCCGTCTCTGACCGCAGTGTATTCAGTCATACCTCACTCGTTAGAGAGGTGATCTCCAGAGCCCGGTGTCCAGGGGTCTCGTTTTCTGCTCTGCTATTTCCTCCAGGTGGCCCTTAGCATGTAATTTAATGTCTCTGAGCCTCAGATGATAAAATAATATCTACTCATAATAGTCGTGTAGACTTACTGAACGAATGTCTGTAACACGTTTAATGTAATGTACCTGGTATATTGAGCACCTCGTGTGCTCCATAAATACGGCTTTCATTATTTTTCATTCCCTTATGAACTGTTAAGGGAGTGATCCTTTTCTGCCCTGCTCTGCCCGAGGCTCCGATGACACTTGTCTGGTTCCACTTCCAGTCATTTCAGTAGTTCACTGAGGAAGCTGGTGGGGATGAGCCCCCGAGGGTGGAGAAAGATTCCTACACCCAGGCTGTAATAAGAAAGAACTCATGTTCTGTGCTGAAAGCTTTTTGTCCCTGGTTGAAAGATGAGGAAGGAGGGTTTATCCCACTCCAGTTCAGGGAGCTCTCCCACCTGCTCAGCTATGGACGACAGCCATCCCTCGGGGGAAATGCCACCTTTTCCTTGGCTGAGCACCAAGCCTCTTTGAAAAAGTGCTGAGGAATCCAGTTTTATGCAGTGTTTCCTCTCTGAAGATGTAGGAAGTCCATGGCTATTCTGTCCTTTGGGTAAAATAAGTCAAATAAGCAGGGCAACAATATACAGCCTTGATGTCTTCCTTTCCCAGTGGTGAGACCCCGACACCCCTCTAGCCTAGAGACTGAGCTAATCCTGAGGCAGAATGGATTTTGACTACACGCTTGGTCCTTTCCTTGCCTTCCTATCACAGATGTTCTAGAATTGTGTATGTACATGCATGCCTGTGTGTATAGGAGGTGCCCACAATTGCACAGATGAAGAACTACATGAAGGCTGGAAATCCTTGTGAAGATGACCTATGAGTGTGTCTCACCCACAGATGTACTTCATTTGCTCACAGAGTTGTTAAAAGTTTGGATCTATGTCTCAGTGTTTCAAAACAAAGAGGTTTAAAAAATGTCTGAAGAGGATCTGGTAACACTGGGTCCAAACCCCAAAATAACACCAGTCAACTGGTCAGCAGCTGCCCCCTTGACCCTGATCTAGAGCATGACCCCTTTGCCACAGTCCCCACCACTCTCTATTGCCCCAAGCACCAGGGGGAGTGTCCATTCATCATCACTCTAATGACGCCATCTTCATCTGAACCGCTTCACCTATTTACAGATTCTATCAGGCTGTATGTCCTGAGGCAGGAGCTTGATCAACACATGACTGCAACCAGATGACTGTGTTTACTTGGGTGTTGGCAGAGAGTAGTCATGGTTTCCAGCGCCCTGGGTTGGCATCACTTCGTCCTCCTCGTTATGACTGAGGAGTCATTCATTTGTGCCTTTGAAACCACACAGAGTTTGGTTATGAGCTCTTTCCTGCTAACATAAGAAGCAGGTTATGCTAACTAGACAAACGAAACATCTCTTTGGCCCTCCCTGCACAGAGCTTCACTTCCATCAGTGGTGTTCACTGAGCACTTGACTGTGTCTCTCCTCGGCGCTGGGTGTTGCATTTGATTGTAGTCATGTGGGTCGCCTTTGCTTTATGTGCAGCCAAGGGACCTTGGGAGAATACAGAGAGGCTTCTGTAGCAGCTGAGAAACAGAAGTGGCCTCTTGCCCAGGTGTGGGGGCCCTTTCCTCCACATTGAGCCAGACCATGTGACGCTCTGAAAGATGTGCAGAAATGAAGGGAGTTATTTTACACGAAAGTTCACTATATCCATCAGTCCCAAGTTATTATGAACCAAGGGAGAGAGAATACTTAACCTTATACATGAATATACATGTGTACACATACATCTTCACACATGTGCACACACATTGTGTACCAGTTATGAGAAGGGCTCTGTTCTAGGTGCTGAAAGTTCTGTGTGTGTATGTGTGTGTGTGTGTGTGTGTGTGTGTGTGTGTGTGTGTGTGTGTGTGTAGGCAAATACAAAGTCCCTGATTTCACAGAGAATGAATCCTACTGGAGAAAGACAGGCAGTAAACTACATAAGGAAATGGGTATATGATGTGTGTCAGGCAGTGGTGAGTGCTGTGGAGTGGGGTGGGGTGGACAGAGTTGCAGAAGTTTTCTTTAGCTAATGGTGAGCAGGGAGTCTTCCTCAAAGGGTGGGAACTGACCCAGATCCTTGCACAGGGCAGCTGAGCCGCCCAGCTCCGGGGACACTGCTCATATGGTAGACCGCAGTTGGGCCGTGGGTGGTGCCATTTATGTCCATGGCCACGTGAAGGGCACCCCCTGGATGTGTTTGCAGGTGTGGCTTGAGGAATCAACCTGGGCAGAGAGAAGAGCCAGAGTAAGTGTCTTGAGACTGGGCATGCATGCTGAGTTTGAGGAACAACAAGGAGGCCCATGAAATAGAGTGAGAGGACCAGTGCCAATCCTGGAGGTCGTCAGGGGTCAGTTCTAAAGGGCTTCTAACACCAGAGCATCTTGAGTCACCTGAGGACTTGACTAAAATGCAGATTCTGGCCCAGGAGGTCTGAGGTGGGGTTCCCAATTTTGCATTTCTAGTAAGCTCCCAGTTATGCTGCCTTAGCCACACTTTGAGGAGCAAGGCTGGAGCCTGCAGTCTGGATTCGGGGAAGCTGCTGGAGAGTCTCAGGCTGGTAGTTTATTCTGCTTGGCTGAAGCATCCTTCACTTTAGAGTCCGAGTGTTCATTGACTGAGTCCATGAGGGAGCATTTTTGATCCCTTCGCTGCCCAAGCAGGAAGAGGGAGGCTGCCGGGAGAGATAAGGAAAAGATTTATTTATGTAGCTACTCGAACTTGAGGCTGTTTATAGTTGATGAATATCTGTCTTTAAGCAGCTGTGTGAATTATCCGAAATACATGAAAGCAATCCATTTGAGATCAAAATCCTTAATTCCAGACCTTTCCAGGTTGATACGTCTTAAAAGAGGGAGGTTTGGTAACATTGTTGAACATTAATTAGGTAACACTTGTGCGGGACTTGAAGAATGAAAAGCCTTCTGTGTGTAAGTGCTCGGGGAGCATGGCTGTGAAATGGTGCAATCTGAGGCTGGGATTGAAATGAAAATTTCACATAAGCAAATGCTCATCCCATCAGGTGCGGTGATTGGAGATTGTGCGAGTTTGAATGTGCCTGGCCGCCCCCCGCCTCCCCACAGCACAGCCTCAAGTCCTCCCTGAATAGAAACCGTTGTGCAGATGAATGGGGAATTTACTAGAGGTAATTACAGAAGGAGGGGAGGGAGGCCCCACATGCTCCAGGGAGAGGAAGGGGTCTTTCTTTCTCTGTCACAAAGGACTGTTTGCTCAGATGCTGTTCTCATAAGCCCATGTTCTACTCAGGACTTGGTTAAGAGAAGGTACCACAGGGAGGGTGCTCTTTGGTGCCACCTATGGCCCCCGGAAGAGTGTGTATTCTAAAGCACATTGCCCATTGCCCAATGCTCTGTGCCCATTTCACTCGGCCATGCCCATGTATCCAGCTGGTCCTCCTTTCTAGTTCCACCCAGGGCTTCCAGTCCCAAAGGCAGCATGCATGGAACTCCAGGAGTGGGGTTCCTGTCCGCCCTGGGAACCCACGCATCATCCAGCAAAAAGCCCACTTCGTGCCGTCCCCTGACCTACCCCCTGATCCCCAAGGCAGGGCGCCCGCTGTCTTCTCTGGGAGGGACTTCTTGAAGCCCTGGCAGGAAGCAAAAGGATTAAATCCTTACATTAGCGTTTGATCTGTCCCCTCTCCTACTAGTCAGGTGACATGGGGAGGTGTCTGCTCTGTGTTACTTCTGAAAAGGGCTTTGCAACAATACTCCACCCTGTGGGAGTATGCCACACCCAATGGAGACATGAAATCAAGGCAAAATGACTCCTAGATCAGGATAGTGAAGAAATGGGGTCAATGTTTTATGAACTGGGTGCTCCTCCGTCAACCCAAGACTGCCTCTTCATAAAAATGTACGTGGCCACCCTTTTTCCTGGGGCACTGTTGGCCTCTGCTCCTTTCCTCAAGTGCTCAGGAAGGTGACTGAGCCTCTTGCAACAACACTTTCTTCTCGGTGCTTCTGTGCATGAGGATCAGGCTCCATTTCCTCCTCCCCTGAGCCCCGCAAGGCTTCCTAAAAGCCCTAGGTAAGGTTGCTCTGCCCCAAGGGATGGAGATGCTGTGTACCTGACTTCACGTGCTGAGCCCAGGGATATCCAGAAGTGCACTCCTGCTCCTGCCATCACCTGGGTGGTGAACATCTCCTGACTCATGGTTGTCAGACACAGTTGAATCCCAGTAAGATATTTTTAAGTACAGGGCCCCCTGACAGCCCTTATATAACGATTTGATATCCGGTATCTGCATTGCCCACACTCTGGGTCTCCTCAGATGAGGATGATGGCGCCCTCTGTATCGTTTATTCTTTTGTTGACTTGAGACCGCCTCCCCCCCCCATGCCACCAGTGCTTGTGGCAGGACCCTTCTGGTCACTGGTGTCCCCAGACCACAAGTTCAGCTGATAATGTGTCAGGTATGAGAAGGGATTTACATGGAACCCAGCTCAGCCTGCACTCACGTAAACAACATGAATGAAAATTAACTTAAAAATCTTTCCTCCCTCCTTCCCAATGACATTATACCGATGGGGCCACTTAAATTCTTACATTTGTACCTTTTCAAAAGGGCCCGCTGTTTTACGATGTCAAATGTGACCTTTACAACAAAACGTGCAAACTGCATCGTACACAGAGGACTCTTCGAAGCTAGTAATTTTCATGATGCAAATTTCTGAGCAGAATGAGCCCATTAGCCAAATTAGCAATTCATAAAAGCAAAAGTTCATGGTCAGGAAACAATCGCGTCTTCCTAAGGTATAATTTTAGTCCATTGTATGGCTAAGGTGTGCTTTTCCCCCCTTAAAAAAAAGTAAATTAGGACTCTAATTAAGTAGGTTAAAGCTATATATGAAAGAGAATGCAATTTATGTTCAGGAAAGTGAATCTGTGATTCATAAGAAGCCAGAGATCCTTGACAAGGGCCTAGTAATGTTACCCGGAATGTGAATGAGTGATTTTGGCCAGTGTGGGAGGGAAACACCCTTGGGGTGATGGAGGAGGGAGAATTTTGTAAGGTCACGTTAAAGGGTCTTGGGCCTTCCCAGATGGCGCTAGTGGTAAAGAATCTACCTGCCAATGCAGGAGACACAAGAGACACGAGTTCGATCCCTGGGCTGGGAAGTTCCCCTGGAGGAGGGCATGGAAACCCACTCTAGTATTCAGAGAATCCTATGGACAGAGGATCCTGGCGGGCTACAGTCCATGGGGTCACGAAGAGTCGGACACTACAGAGCACACCCATCATCATCAATGGCTCTTGGGTTAGATGCAGGCTGAGGCTGGACTGTGTGGAGGGGAGGCAAAGCTCCATCTTACACGCTGTAACCACCTGCGCAGGCATGCTCCAGGGATGCGAGCCAGGGGGTCAGCCTGCGACACCCATGTTTTCAGGGACACAGCCGACTTTGAAGCACATTTGGCTAGGAGACGTGAGGCTGACAGTGGGGCCGATAGTCTATCTTTTCCTGCAGAAACTGGGAAAATAAAACATGATGCATTCTCCAGCCTCTTTCTGATGATTCACTGAAATCACATACATGAAGAGTCCCGTGCATGGCTGAATAATATTCCATTGTTGTTTTTGCCACATTTTGATCATGCATTCATCAGCTGATGGACATTTGGGTTGTTTCTATCTTTTGACTACTGTGAACAGTGCTGCCGTGAACATCCGTGTGCAAGTTTTTGTTTGAATCCCTGTTTCCAATTGTTTTGGATATATACCCAGGAAGAATAAAGTACTGATACATGTCACAGTATGAATGAACCTGGGACATGTGACACTCAGTGAAAGAGCCCAGACACAAAAGGCCACACATTCTATGGGTCCATTTCTATGAAGTGCCCACCACAGGCAAATCCACAGAAGCAGGAAGTAAACTAGTGGTTTCCAGGCTCCAGGCGGTTGGAGCAGTGAAGAGTGATGGCTGAATGGGGACGGGGGCGTCTTTTCAGGACCGTGAATATTTTGGAATTAGAGGTGATGCTTGTGTAACAATGGACGACACTAAATGCCACTGAACTGTTCACTTTAAAATGGTTGATTCTATGTGTAGGTAGATTTTTATGTTATGTGATTTTTGTTTCTTTCTCTCTCTTTTCTTAAAACCCATGTATATTGGAACAGGCTGTCCCAGTTGGCCTGTTCGTGTATTGAGCTTCCTTGGGACAGAATCCTGTTTGTTTATTTTTAAATCCTGGTTTCCAGCAGTGCTTGACAACTCGTAGGCTCTTGGTGAGAGCCAACCACTTTGACTGAAAACGTGTGACCTGCTGGATACTGGACCAGGCCCTTCCTGAGAGTGAGGAGAGGGAATTCCTTGGTGGTCCAGTGGTCAAGAATAGGCCCTCCTGCCGATGCAGGGGACACAGGTTCAATCCTTGGTCCATGAAGATAACACGGGCTACAGAGCAAACTAAGCTGGTGGGCCACAAGTACCAGGCCTGCGTGCCCAGAGCCCGAGCTCCACATCAAGAGACGCCACCGCAAAGAGACCATGGACCACAGCTAGAAAGTCGTGCCCACTCACCGCGACTAGAGAAGGCCTGTGCACAGCAACAAAGACCCAGTGCAGTCAAACATAAGTAAGAAACAGTAAGAGCAAGGAGATGAAGAGTTTGTTCCCCAGTTTCTAGGGGTGTTACTCAGGAGAGAAGTGTGTGGAGGGAGCTCTGCCTTGCTGGAAGGTGGCATGGACGTGGGAGGGGAGTGCCGGGGGCTGGGCAGATGGAGGAGGGGAGACCAGGTGATGGCAGGAGGGCCAGCCTGGAGACTGGGAGGCGACAGCTGGGGCTGCGTGGGGGCTGTGAGGCGACAGCTGGGGTTGCGTGGGGGCTGCGAGGGAGTGGGCGCCACTCTGTGGTGGCGCGCTGCCTGTACCTATGCTCCGCTTCCAGGGATCCTGCATTGTTCTTAACTGCTTCCCAAGTGGCGTAGTGGGTAAAGAACCCGCCTGCAATGTGGGAGACACAAGAGACACGGCTTCGATCCCTGGGTCGGGAAGATCCCCTGAAGGAGGGTAGGGCAACCCACTCCAGTATCCATGCCTGGAGAATCCTGTGGACAGAGGAGCCTGGCGGGCTGGAGTCCATAGGGTTGCAAAGAGTCAGACACGACTGAAAAGGCTGATATATATATATATATATATATATCTCCGCTCCCTCTTGAGTCCCCCTCCCACCCGCTCCATTCCACCCTTCTAAGTCTTTGCAGAGCGCCAGGCTGGGCTCCCTGTGCTATACAGCAGCTTCCCACTAGCTATCTATTTCACACATGGTGGTGTATGAATGTCATTCCTGCTTTTAAGGGAGAGTCTCGGGGGGTATGGGCAGACGGAGGGGGCTCTAAGCAGAAGCAGCACAGTCGTGCTGAAACTGGTCCTGCCATGGTCTGATCAGTGTCATCTTGATGGTTGGAAACACAGTTAGACTTCAGTTCCAGGGTCAGCTTGTTCCCATTTCTTCGAGGCCAGTTCTCAGAACTGTGGCAGCTTATGTCACGGCTTCAGTCTGGTTACTGTGTAGTTAATTCTACCTAGTGGAGGTTTCAGTATCTGCAAAACAGCTCGCAGGACATGGCTCAGAACATTCATCTATAAGCCCTTGAGAAGGAACGAAAGGTTCTTGACTTTGTTTAGTGAGTAAACTGTTATTATTTTGTCCTGTTTGACTGCTTTCCTTTGCTTATGCCTTTTCTCACTTCTCTGATTCAATTTATTCTAGTCAAGTTTTTCCACTGACCAAAGGCAGGCAGAGGACAAGGAGGGAGAGAACCATAGGATCCTACGCCGTTTCACTCACGGCATATGGGTGTGGGCGTTTAGTGCATCAGTGGGCAGCAATGGACCTCAAGGCAGCCCAGTTATATTTTGGGTTACACACGCACCATTTCATTGAATGTCATCCTCTCTGGGTTTTTGGATAAAAACAGTGGGGCATAGGGAGGTGAGGTCATTCACCCAGGGTCACACAGCTTGTAAGCAGCACAGCTGGGATCTAATCATATTAAACTGCCTTGGAGGAAATTGGATTTTCAGAATACCAGAAGGCCCCTTTTACTCTTCAGTGTGCCTGCGATTGCCACAATTAAATATGATTCTTTGATTTTATGTTGTTTCTTCATCTGTGAAACATGAATACTGTTGTCTACTCTGCAAGATTATTATAGTCAATAGAGATAGATTATTGAAAGCTCAGGGGAAACAGTAGGTGCTCAGCATGTGTTAGTCCTTTTCCCCAAATACCTCTCTTTCCTCTCCTCCCCCAATCCTACTTCTCCTGTATTGGAGGGAGCTGGGAAGAAGGGCGAAAGTTAGTGAGAGCTGACTCTCTGGATTATCCAGGTAGGAATGATGACACACAGCTTAGCATCAAGAACCTGAAGGTCCTGGTCAGCTGCCCCTGCTCAGCTGCAGGGCCTGGCACAAGCTGCCTGGCTTCTCTGAGCCTTAGTTTTCACATCTAGGCAATGGGATAATAACCCCACCTCCTCGGGTGGTACACTTCACCAGTGCAAGAAAATGAAGGCAACTGTCCTCAGGAAACACTGAAGTGCTATGTGGGTGTGGTGCACTGCACCAGGAGGGGGAGTGGGGTGCAACAGAGGGTTTTGGTTAGCCAGTGGTTCTTATCCAAGAGCGATTTCACTCTAAGAGGACCCTAGTCCAGGGTCTGCAGACACCTTGGTTATCACAGCTTGGGGAGATCTGCTGNTTGAAGCACATTTGGCTAGGAGACGTGAGGCTGACAGTGGGGCCGATAGTCTATCTTTTCCTGCAGAAACTGGGAAAATAAAACATGATGCATTCTCCAGCCTCTTTCTGATGATTCACTGAAATCACATACATGAAGAGTCCCGTGCATGGCTGAATAATATTCCATTGTTGTTTTTGCCACATTTTGATCATGCATTCATCAGCTGATGGACATTTGGGTTGTTTCTATCTTTTGACTACTGTGAACAGTGCTGCCGTGAACATCCGTGTGCAAGTTTTTGTTTGAATCCCTGTTTCCAATTGTTTTGGATATATACCCAGGAAGAATAAAGTACTGATACATGTCACAGTATGAATGAACCTGGGACATGTGACACTCAGTGAAAGAGCCCAGACACAAAAGGCCACACATTCTATGGGTCCATTTCTATGAAGTGCCCACCACAGGCAAATCCACAGAAGCAGGAAGTAAACTAGTGGTTTCCAGGCTCCAGGCGGTTGGAGCAGTGAAGAGTGATGGCTGAATGGGGACGGGGGCGTCTTTTCAGGACCGTGAATATTTTGGAATTAGAGGTGATGCTTGTGTAACAATGGATGACACTAAATGCCACTGAACTGTTCACTTTAAAATGGTTGATTCTATGTGTAGGTAGATTTTTATGTTATGTGATATTTGTTTCTTTCTCTCTCTTTTCTTAAAACCCATGTATATTGGAACAGGCTGTCCCAGTTGGCCTGTTCGTGTATTGAGCTTCCTTGGGACAGAATCCTGTTTGTTTATTTTTAAATCCTGGTTTCCAGCAGTGCTTGACAACTCGTAGGCTCTTGGTGAGAGCCAACCACTTTGACTGAGAACGTGTGACCTGCTGGATACTGGACCAGGCCCTTCCTGAGAGTGAGGAGAGGGAATTCCTTGGTGGTCCAGTGGTCAAGAATAGGCCCTCCTGCCGATGCAGGGGACACAGGTTCAATCCTTGGTCCATGAAGATAACACGGGCTACAGAGCAAACTAAGCTGGTGGGCCACAAGTACCAGGCCTGCGTGCCCAGAGCCCGAGCTCCACATCAAGAGACGCCACCGCAAAGAGACCATGGACCACAGCTAGAAAGTCGTGCCCACTCACCGCGACTAGAGAAGGCCTGTGCACAGCAACAAAGACCCAGTGCAGTCAAACATAAGTAAGAAACAGTAAGAGCAAGGAGATGAAGAGTTTGTTCCCCAGTTTCTAGGGGTGTTACTCAGGAGAGAAGTGTGTGGAGGGAGCTCTGCCTTGCTGGAAGGTGGCATGGACGTGGGAGGGGAGTGCCGGGGGCTGGGCAGATGGAGGAGGGGAGACCAGGTGATGGCAGGAGGGCCAGCCTGGAGACTGGGAGGCGACAGCTGGGGCTGCGTGGGGGCTGTGAGGCGACAGCTGGGGTTGCGTGGGGGCTGCGAGGGAGTGGGCGCCACTCTGTGGTGGCGCGCTGCCTGTACCTATGCTCCGCTTCCAGGGATCCTGCATTGTTCTTAACTGCTTCCCAAGTGGCGTAGTGGGTAAAGAACCCGCCTGCAATGTGGGAGACACAAGAGACACGGCTTCGATCCCTGGGTCGGGAAGATCCCCTGAAGGAGGGTAGGGCAACCCACTCCAGTATCCATGCCTGGAGAATCCTGTGGACAGAGGAGCCTGGCGGGCTGGAGTCCATAGGGTTGCAAAGAGTCAGACACGACTGAAAAGGCTGATATATATATATATATATATATATCTCCGCTCCCTCTTGAGTCCCCCTCCCACCCGCTCCATTCCACCCTTCTAAGTCTTTGCAGAGCGCCAGGCTGGGCTCCCTGTGCTATACAGCAGCTTCCCACTAGCTATCTATTTCACACATGGTGGTGTATGAATGTCATTCCTGCTTTTAAGGGAGAGTCTCGGGGGGTATGGGCAGACGGAGGGGGCTCTAAGCAGAAGCAGCACAGTCGTGCTGAAACTGGTCCTGCCATGGTCTGATCAGTGTCATCTTGATGGTTGGAAACACAGTTAGACTTCAGTTCCAGGGTCAGCTTGTTCCCATTTCTTCGAGGCCAGTTCTCAGAACTGTGGCAGCTTATGTCACGGCTTCAGTCTGGTTACTGTGTAGTTAATTCTACCTAGTGGAGGTTTCAGTATCTGCAAAACAGCTCGCAGGACATGGCTCAGAACATTCATCTATAAGCCCTTGAGAAGGAACGAAAGGTTCTTGACTTTGTTTAGTGAGTAAACTGTTATTATTTTGTCCTGTTTGACTGCTTTCCTTTGCTTATGCCTTTTCTCACTTCTCTGATTCAATTTATTCTAGTCAAGTTTTTCCACTGACCAAAGGCAGGCAGAGGACAAGGAGGGATAGAACCATAGGATCCTACGCCGTTTCACTCACGGCATATGGGTGTGGGCGTTTAGTGCATCAGTGGGCAGCAATGGACCTCAAGGCAGCCCAGTTATATTTTGGGTTACACACGCACCATTTCATTGAATGTCATCCTCTCTGGGTTTTTTGGATAAAAACAGTGGGGCATAGGGAGGTGAGGTCATTCACCCAGGGTCACGCAGCTTGTAAGCAGCACAGCTGGGATCTAATCATATTAAACTGCCTTGGAGGAAATTGGATTTTCAGAATACCAGAAGGCCCCTTTTACTCTTCAGTGTGCCTGCGATTGCCACAATTAAATATGATTCTTTGATTTTATGTTGTTTCTTCATCTGTGAAACATGAATACTGTTGTCTACTCTGCAAGATTATTATAGTCAATAGAGATAGATTATTGAAAGCTCAGGGGAAACAGTAGGTGCTCAGCATGTGTTAGTCCTTTTCCCCAAATACCTCTCTTTCCTCTCCTCCCCCAATCCTACTTCTCCTGTATTGGAGGGAGCTGGGAAGAAGGGCGAAAGTTAGTGAGAGCTGACTCTCTGGATTATCCAGGTAGGAATGATGACACACAGCTTAGCATCAAGAACCTGAAGGTCCTGGTCAGCTGCCCCTGCTCAGCTGCAGGGCCTGGCACAAGCTGCCTGGCTTCTCTGAGCCTTAGTTTTCACATCTAGGCAATGGGATAATAACCCCACCTCCTCGGGTGGTACACTTCACCAGTGCAAGAAAATGAAGGCAACTGTCCTCAGGAAACACTGAAGTGCTATGTGGGTGTGGTGCACTGCACCAGGAGGGGGAGTGGGGTGCAACAGAGGGTTTTGGTTAGCCAGTGGTTCTTATCCAAGAGCGATTTCACTCTAAGAGGACCCTAGTCCAGGGTCTGCAGACACCTTGGTTATCACAGCTTGGGGAGATCTGCTGACGATGTCTAGCAGGGGCAGAGATGCTGTTAACTTCCTCGCAGTGCACAGGACAGCTCTCCACCCCGTCACAGTGGAGAATTATCCTGCCCAAAATGTCAGCAGTGCTGAGGAACTGGCCTAGAAGGAAGATGGTAACACATGGAGATTCGGACAGGAAACCATTGAGGATGCAGAGAGGGTTTTCCTTTTTGGCATGCTGGGTTTTTTTTTTTTTCATATTAAAAATATCAGATGTGGTTTAAAGGTGCAGATAATGTTAAAAAATGGAAAATAAACAGTCATGTTCTCATCACTCAAAATTGGCAGTTACACTTCTCTTCAAATATTTTTAATAAATTAAAAAAAATCACAGATAAGCTACCACATCATCTCCCTTTCTTATTTCCCTTCCCTCCTCCAGAGACATAGCCTCTATCATGAATTCATCTTCATCTTTTCCACCCATTTAAAAAAAAATTTTATAAACATCAGTCACCATGAACAAAGCATTCTGTGCATTTACATTTTTTCCCAATGAACACAGATGGAAAGGTATCACCTGCAGCTCGCTCTTTTTATTCAGCAGTGACTCATGTTGACAGCATGTAGGTGGGTTGGGTTTGATCTGGGTCCCTACAGTCTAGCTGATTGCCTTGGAGTGGAGCTTGTTAGTCCTTGATAATGTAGAGCAATTTTAACTGCTTCACTGGGGTGAGGAGGCACTCATGTTCCTGAGAACCGTCTCGGGTCTGGTGCCTCCCACAGAGGGAAGGAGTCCATGAGATTAGCTGAGAGTCGAGGCCACGCACTTCCCCTGTCTCTCTCTGCATCCCCCGTTGGCCCTCAGACTGCGTAAGCCAGCACAGGCTTTGAAGGCACAAGTTGGGGTCCTTGTGAATGAGCTGCCACGTTACTTTTGCTCTCAGCAACCCCTGTGGTTTGGGCAGGAACTCCACACTCTCCAGCCCTGTACTCCTGGTGAAATGACTTTAAGTCGAGACTCTTGGTCTTACCTGTACAAACGGACTCACGCTTTGGCCAGAGAGGTTGTTGTGATGGCATCACGAGATGTCAAGTGCCCTTCCTGGCCTTTCTGGCCCCTCTCAACAGGCTCTTCAGAGACAGCTGTGGCCACAGTGATTTAGGGGAGAGGCCAGCCACCCCACTGAGCGGCCATCGTCATCATCCTGGCGTCCTGCACTTGGTGGAGGAAAGGCGAGGTGAATGCCCAGTCTGCATTTTTAGAGACAGAGATGGAAAATAAAGCAGTGGCTTCCTGCTATTAAACGGGAGTGTGATTAGTTATAGGAAAATCAATTCATTCTTTGGCTTTGGGGAAGGCTTTTAAGTGTGAAAGGGGATGCTAATCCCCTGGGAAATGATTTTTAAGCAAAACTGCCTTAGTTCTGCCAGCTGCTTAGATAAACACCGGAGGGGAGGGGACAGCTTGGCTATTCTCCCCAGATAACAGGAGTTCCAGAGGCACCTGCCTCTCTCTTAAACTTTCCTCCCTCTGTTTCTCTCTTCATCCCTCCCTCCTTCCCTCTCACATTTACCGAGTGCTGACTGTGTGCCTTGACTGCAGATAGGAACTGTCTTTGCTGTCATGGAGGCTGAGGCTGCAGGAGACAGAAACTCAGCAAACACACGGTGTATCAAGAGCTCCTCAGGGCAGTGTCAACTGCCATCTGCACCCCCTATCCTTCTTTCTTATCTTCTACCCCTTCCTTTCCTTCTGGGTCATTTCTCTCTCCCCCCCCCCCCGCCCATTGC